>OZ034807.1:37400010-37827510 GCA_964028335.1 Altica lythri | reverse complement strand
TTATTATTACAAGTAATGTCAAACCGTTCACCATTATTATTTGGCTATCGTCATTAAAGTTTTCTTTGAGATACAGCTTGAAGCTTCTCAAAACAACTACAAAACTAGTGCGCGGAAACTTTTGTTCTCGACTTGGAGCTCGTGATTTGTAAAGTTCCTTGATTGGATTCAATTTTCTGCTTTAAGACATATTATTCTTGTTATGCAAACGCAAGCTGCTGTCGAAGTGCGCAGTGAGTTTCACATGTGTGTAATTTGCGTTTCGCGACTTTAAATATTTTATTATTCAAATTTTATTATTGTCAAATTGTTCATTGTTATTTTTTGGCTATTATCAATATGGTTTTCTTCCTTAATTCAAATTTCACTGTTTACTTTGGCTGCTCTGGCTGCTGGTTATCTTTGCAATACAACTAAAAAAATAGTACGCGGAGGCTTTCGATCACGAATTCATGGTCGCGCTTCGGAGTTTGTCTACCAGAGTCGATTATCTGCTTCAAGATTTAAGACAGATTGTGTGAAGCCGAACTGCAGTCAATGTTTTTAAAGTGCTCAGAAAGTTTAGTACGTGTGTAGTTTTTTTTTGATACAGTTTGAATGTTCTCAAAACAACTACAACACTAGTGCACAGAACCTTTAGTTCTCGACTTGAAGTTCGTGCTTCGTAAAGTTCCTCGATTGGAGACGATTTTCTGCTTCAAGCCGTATTATTTTCGTTAAGCGAACGCGAACAGCAGTCAAAGTTTTTAAAGTGCGAATAGAGTACCTAAGCATGTGTGTAGTATTCGTTTTGCAGAGTTGCCGATAATTGCACTCAATATTATTTAAACGGTTTAAAAAGAGTTTGGTACATGAAGACTATGTTGTAAATTAAAAAGTAAGAGTTGTTTATTTTATCTCACTGCTAGTATATGTTCTGTGATTTGTTTTACGACTTTTATTAAAAATAAAAAAATAAGAGTGGATAAGATTAAAAAATAATGGATTGATGAAAATGTTTTATACGACTTTGTCATCCCAAAACAAAAATCAACTTCGTGAGTAGAAAGATGCGGTAAAACACGTAACGTCAGAAAGCCCCAAGGTCTTTTTTATTAAAATATAGCAAATTCAGGCGTCGTGTTTTATTTTATTTCGCCGTGGTGAGTTTGCGTCCAAATGTGCTTTCACAGTTACACATAAACCATAAAAAATGATAAATTCAAGAAAAAAGGGCGTGTGACAGGGTGCCATCATCTGCAGCTGAGTGAAGTCGAGAAGTGGAGTCACGGAGTGCATGTCGTCATAAATCCTACTTATTTATGAAAGCAGAAAATGCCGGGGACATGTCTGATACGAGTTGGATATGTCGAGGAACTTTGCAGATATGTCTTACAATACCGTTATCTGAAATTATTTGTTCCGCTTGAATTATGGTAGTTACGTTGTACTACGGAAAAGCGCATCCCTGTCCCTACCAAGTAACTAAATCTAGGTTATGTTTGCACTGCATATAGATATTTTAAACGGCTTTACTTTAAAAAAATCTTTAAAACAGATAATGAAAAAAAAAAACGTGAAAAAATTATAAAAAATACTAACTAACCTGACAAACTTCGTTCGGCTTATTACTGATGCCCTATTATCTTTTTTCGGTCTCTTCACATTTTTGCGATTATATCTCGTTTTTTTTTGTGTTTTTATTTTTGGTTTGTCATTTTCATCATATTTTCTTGTTAGTTTACAGGTTTTTATTATTTTTTTGTTGAATTTTGAAAATTATCGATTAAATATATTAGATATCAATTGCACCACCTTACGGTGCCGTCATAGTACCTGATTTAGTGAGAATTGCTCGTTTAAATATATAAGATACTGATTGCGCCACCTCACGGTGGTGCTGGCGTCATAGTTCTTGATGAAGTAAGACTTGCTTGTTTAAATATTTGAGTTATCAACTGAGGCACCATACGTTGGAGTCATAATACTTAAGTAAGTATTTTCTTAGTTTTTTTTTTCGCAATTGTTTTAGTTTTTTACTATTTTCCAATTTACTTGAGTTTCTCGCCATTCTTTTTATTTAAAAGTCGAAATACAACTAAATTTACCAATTTTTTCTGTAATCTAAAAGCTAAACAACGATACAGATATTTTGTGCGATCAATTAATTTATTAGAACTTTTTAACTAAATAATAAAAGTGGACATTTTAGAGGTATCGTACCGCATAACAATTCATTCCATAATTACGAAAGAAACCGATTATTTAATTAATACTAACATTTTTCGTAAAAAAAGCAAATACTAACAGATATTTGAATTTTAATTCCAATCACAAAAAAGGAATTATAAAAAGTTTATATGATAGAGATAAAATAGTATGTTCGAATATTGCTTCTTTTGAAGACAACAAGAAACAATAAAAACAGTTTTAATGAATAATGGGTATCCTGAAAAATTAATTAATTCAACTTTCAATAAAATGGAAAAGCCTCAGAAATTGGATAACCAAACTATACACAAAATTTAAAAACGACAAAAATTCCATATATAACAGGTATTTCTAAAAAAATTTAAAAAATTGGTAATGCTTTTAATATTAGAACAACTTTTCAAACGAATAATACAATTAGATCACTTTTATCCAAAACAAAACCAATTAATTTGGACCAAAAAACAAAAAATTGTGTATATAGTATACCATGTGATTGTGACAAAAGCTACATTGGGAAATCAGGAAGACCTTTTGAAGTTCGCCTTAATTCAATGAACACAAACATTATATAAAAAAAGGAAATCTAAGATTTGTGAACATGAATGTATTTCCAATTTTACTTTGGATTTATTTAGATCTTGGCTAACTACCTTAAAAAAAGAATGAGTTGATAATCTATATGTCTATAGAAACCGAAACAACAAATCAAAAAATTTAAAAACCAAGCTTTGCATTAAGATGTATATATGTTACAATTTTTTATCTTTGAAAACGACAACCGATCTGGTTGTCGAAAGCTAAGAATTACTAAGAAAATATTTTCAGTTTTGAAAAAACGACCCTTGACAAATTTGACATATCTATCAAGATCAATAAGCAAGCTTCATTTTCAAAATTTTGATTTATATTTTTTATTAGTTTGTTTTTAGTGGCAAAAGTACCCCAATTAAAGAAGTAAATATATACTTCCATTTTGGGCCATATAATGATAAAAATCTATATAATAAAACAATATTTCTACTAAAACCGTTTTTAAAATAAAACAGAAAAATTATATGTTTTTGTCTTTTGTGTATTTATAATTTTTGTAAGATGTTACAAAATAAAACATGATGCTTTTAGCTGAGATCAAATAGAGCTTTTGAACATCGCATGCTCTGTGAGCAGATGTTAATCAATCAGATTAATAAAATATGTGCCAGGAACAAATTTTCAAATCTCTACCACAGATATTGAAACAATTTAAATATCGTTAACGTTTATGATTAAAATTGACAAAAAAAAATATTTAAAATTCCTTATATATTTAATTTAATTAGCCCTCTGTTGATCAATACCACAGCCGGACTTTACTATATAGTAAAGTCCGGCTGTGTCAATACTCTTCCAGTTGAATAAATCTGCGAATGAATTCTGGCAGTACTTAGGGTAAGCAGGGGTAATGGCGTTCACTGGGTAATGCTGCTCACCCCTATAACTCGGCAATTTTAATGCATAGAAGCATTGGACGCTTAGTGAAGTGAGGGGCAGGTAACGACTGAACAGGCAGTGGTTCGTTTTGCGAGTTGGTTCACAGCAAGTGAAAGAGAAGGACGTTCGTTCATTTACTTGATCTTATTTTTAGTTGAATGTTTTTATCGGTAAGTCCAGAAATTGTATAGATATGTCTTGTTACTCTGATTAATTCCGTTAATTAACTATTACACTACGCGATAGCATAAAGATTTGTGATCATTTCATACTAGTTGATGTAAAATTTCAACCGAATATTAAAATGGCCGTTGGGGGTAATGCCGTTCACAGTGAGCGCCATTACCCATTGAGCGCAATTGCCCCAAAGTACCTAATGGTTGTGTTTCTTTTCATAGGTATGCCTCGAAATCAACCAAGAACCACCTCTAAAGTAGCTTGGACTGAAAGAGATCTACTTAACACTAAGACTGCAGTTAAAAGTGGAATGTATTGCATCAACTTCTAAGCCTGCTCAAGTGAGAAAAAAGCAGCATGCCACTTTATTGACAGCCACTTCATTGAAAAATATATATACAAACGTTTTAAAAAAATACAATGAAAATTATAACCGTACTAGATAATTTATAACCATAAATCGGACTATCAAATATAAAATGTCAAATATCAAATTTCAAAATATAATTTCATTCATTTTTAATCTAGTTAATGAACAAAATTAATTATATATACGTATTTGTTAGTATTAATAATATTTTTTAACATCAATGGCATAAAAGCATATTAAAAAGGTATTATATATTTTATAATAATTTTTTTTGATATATGTATTTATTTTAATTTTTTTTTATTATTGTTATGTAAAAGCATCTATGTACATGCAACATATATTTTAGCCTTGAAAAAGACGAAAATAAACGTCGAAACGTCGGCAATTTACTAATTGCTTTTATTTTTCTTTGGCCTGTCCTCAAACCTACTCATATCATTCTAACTAGTAAATAAGTCATCTAACATTTTTTTCAGTGCAATAAAAGGTAAAGATCTGATCAAGAAGACCATTTCGAGGCATCTCGAAATGGTGGTTTACGGAAGCAGGCCTTCCGCAATAGATGAAACAAATACATGTGACTTTGCCAGTCAATTCCCTCATTTTTTATCTGTCGACTGTCTTTTTACAACAAGTTTATACACTTACTATCCCTAACTGTTATGGCCTTTAACTGTGTACTTTATTCTGTAAGATTTTAAATTTCTATTGTTAACTGCCAATTTTGTTCTTGCGTTTCGTAATTGGACGTAATCTTACTTTTGAAAAATGCAGCAAAAATTTGAAAGACTTACTTCTTTAATCATGTTTTTAATTACAGTTCCTCTTTTTTACTAGCACCTGATCTGAGAGATCACCTAAAATACATTTTTTGTGAATACTCGGGAAGCCAAAAGGATTCAGGTCGGTGATGCCTTGTAACTTTCTGTTAGGCATCCAGGTACATCTACATAATTTAACACAGTACCTATTCACATTTCTTGTTTAAGAGTTAGACGTCCCTAGATCTGTAAGATATAGTGCGAGTATTGGTGTTCGTGTAATCAACTGAGATTGTGTAATTACTTGTGTTTCTAGTTTAATAGTATTTAAAAATCTTAAACTTTTTTTGTAGTGCTAATAAAAATGAAGATGAACAATCTCACTTGCGATGCCTTATGGCTGAAGTTGATATAGGGTCTAATGACGCCCCCGGTGACAAAGAAGATAAAAATCTGGATGAGTTTAAGACTCTTGAAGAAAATTCCAAATCAGAACAGGATGTGCAAGATGAACACTGCTGAAGAAGATGTCACAAAAGAAAGACAAAAGAAAATGTTAATGTACAAAGACAAATTCGAGATAGAATAAAGAAAATATTAAAAGTTGTTAATAATGTTGCCGGGAACAGATTAAACATTAGGATAAAAGGTCTTAAATATGTAGAGTGAAAATCCGTATTTTTGTTTTACTTAAATCATTTTAAAGGAAAATCAAAATCAAAATTTTTACTTGACACTTTCTCCTTTAATCAGAGAACCTAAAGTGCTATTAACACTCAGATTCAAATTTGAACTACGACCTGAAGCTAGCCAGAGGAAATATTGACTTAAAAATTTAATAGTTCAATTATTGATTTGACATTGAATTAAAACGATCAAAAACTCCTTATGCATCTGCGGCTAAAAGGTTGGAGGCGTTATCGGCTATTAGTAAAGATTGCAGGATTTCTCCTTTAGGTTATATTGTTGTTTGTTTAATTTTTAAATTTTATCCATCATTTTGTTAAACTTAATTTTCAAATTGGTGTCAGAAGTTATTTTTTTTTATTTTGCTTCTCGTTCATCATGTTGAGAAAAAGACCACAATTGTATAAAATTATCTGAGTAAATCACTAGGATATTTAACACCAGATATTCTAGTTCAAAATAAAATTTATATTTTATATAGAACTGCATAAACGAATTAAGTGAATAGCAATTTTAACGTAAGTCGACAGTTTATGAGCGTTCGCTCGAATAAATGCGATAATTTTTACATGGGTAGGTACTAAATTTGCACCAGACAAAACCACACTCGTTAAATAGCTCTAATATAATGTTTTAACGTTTTCAACGGTCACTCCCTTTTACTCTCATTTATTATTGTCAAAATGGTAAAACCGGTGAATTTTTTTTTATACGTTTAGTGTTAAACAGAGATCAAGTATTCGAACATTAAATATTTATTCAGAAAACACAAAATAAATTATTTATAGAATAACGACTTATTACGAATAATAAAGCTTTAAAATCCATTTATTATCACCTACCATTTTGAATCAAACGAGCAGGACTAATTCCGATTACTCTTTAACCGGAATATAACTCCTGTTAGGAAAATTTCTGTTCAATTTACTAACAAGAATGGCAAGAAACTGACGTCTAGCAGTCACTGATATCAGATTCTAAATGATTGAGGATAACGTTAGTTTCCAAATCACTTTTTAGCTAAAACATGACTCCGGTTAAAATAATTTACGTTTAATTTACTAAAAGTAACAAGAATGACAAGAAATTGACTTCTGACAATCAGTGACAGCAAAATCTAAATAACTGATTATAACGTATGTTTCTAACTGCTGTTAAGATAATTTACATTCAATACACAGAAGTGTTAAGAATAACAAGAAATTGACGTCTGCCAGTCAGTGACAGCAGATTCTGAATAATTGATGATAACGTAGGGTTAAGAACAATTTACGTTGAATTTAGTGAATTGACTTTTGACAGTCCTTGACACCTTATTCTAAATAACGGATAATAAAGTAATGTTTCGACTTACCCGTTAACCGAAAAACAACTCTTGTTAATGTTTATTCAAACGAAATTGAAATGCCAATGATTTTTACGATTTTACAAGGCAACTTTAGAAGAATGTCAGTAATTAAAGGAACCTAGTAATATTTCTATTTAATTTTGCTTACTAACATTAGCAGTTAGTGGGTAAGCTTTTTAACACTTCCCTTCTAAATAGTCGTTTCAATACACCAATTAGCCCACGCACCATTTGACCAGCTAGTTAATATTACCTAATGAGATCTGTATTCGATACCTATTTGTTTGCACAGATGTTTTGTTCTTAGAAAAAGCTTGAGCGGCCGAGAACTGGTTATACAGCAATCGTTGAAACAAAAATATAACAGTAGTGTGTTCATTTAATTTATTTAATGCATAGACAATTTTTTTTATATGCGAGTGAATATTTTTGGGTATCTGTTAATTAACATGGCATTTTGGAGATATTTTAAGGATGGTGTTACTCAGGTTAGTGAAAAATAAGTAACAACGACTAGGTGTACGGTGTAAATTAAAAATAATATAAATAACTAGTAGCACGCCCTTGAAGAGATATTCTTTGTAGTGCCGCCAGTCGACGCCTATCCAAGTTGTATTGGGAAAACTATTAGATAAGTTACGTTTAATTTAGTAAACGTGGCAAGAATGACACTCTTTAGCCGGAATACAACTCCTGTTATGACAATTTACATTTAATATAGTAAAAGTGACCAGAAAAACAAGGCATTGACGTATGACAGTCAGTGGCAATTTACGTTTATATTAGTTAAAATGGCAAGAATGACTATATTGACGTCTTACAGTCGATGGCAGGCGATTCTCCGATTTTTGACGATCATTTACAATTATTTACCATCATTTAATTTTTTTTATGGTTCTTTACGATCATTTACACTTATTCATTATAGAGAAATGTAACGTCCTGGATAAAAATATAATATTCAGTATCGGTTTCGTGTAGAAATGTGAAATGAATGTGTCAGTTTTACGTTACTTCATTATTCTAAACTGCTTTTCCTGAGAAATGATATATCCTTTTAAATATTACTCATGATTTCATTGCAGATGAATGCGACATAAACTCTTTTAAAATATCCATACAATAAAGTTTTATACGAACTTCGCAATAAAATACTAGTAAATTTTTAGCAAACTAATGGTGTACAGTTCGTTAAGAAATATTCCGGAAAGTATATCCCAAACATTATCAAACAATTTCACGTTTCGACAAACAAATAAATTACCTCACTCAACGTGATAACCATTTCAATTGGAAAATTATTCTATTCATTCTGGATGGTTTTCCCATCTCGATGGTTGATTGACGCATTATTCTATGCTGTAAATTGTTCAAATTGGTCTTTTGTTACAGTATCCATATCATCGAGACACGTGACAAAAATTTTATTCCAATTAAAGTTAAAAAAAGTACTATTCTCACAAGATCTATGTATAACTTAAATACGGGAAATGTTCTACGAGAGTTGTCTTTTTAGTTTTGCATATAGCAGCTTAGCTGACGCCACCAATAGAATCTTTAGACACAAATCTAACCTTAATCTTTTATTGACACAAATCTAGAATTTCATTGCAATACAAATCATGAAGGTACAGAGAATTTCTAAATTAGCAAGTCAGTCGATTAATGGATCTTGACAGGGAATATTTTCGAGCAATAATTTTTTACAATTTTCGGAGAGGATTATCCCAAAAGCAATATGTCGCTGAAATTGGTTCTGTGTTTGGGAATGAAGCACCACATCAGTCAACTATTTCTCGGTGATATTGCGAATTTCCACATGGTTGCTCCAGTCTCAGCGACGAATACAGGCTAGGAAAAAATGAGAACGTACCATCATCGCTGTGTTGGGGACATCGGATAAGAGAGTAAGGAATGAGGAGAGGGCCATCTCTACTGAGATGTGGCAAGCGGAGTGGGAGAGGATAGAGGAAGTGGCTCATTGGACGAAGTCACTTATTCCGGACATAAGGACCTGCTTGTGGTGTAAACACTGCTCTACGGATTATACCCTGACGCAGGCACTGACCAGCCACGGCTGTTTCCGATCTTACCTAGACAGGTTCAGAAGGGCATCAACACACAAATGTCCGTACTGTGGAGCTTTAGACATTGTGCAACATACAAAGTTAAAGTGTAAGAAATGGGATAGTGGGAGGAGAGTGTTGGGGAGATTGATTGGGCCGGCAACTCAATGCGTGAGTTGCTGTAATGGGGTGTTAAGGTGTGTGCATGAATATGTTTGTGTGATGGTTAGAACGAAAGAAGAGGATGAAAGGAGATGAATGTAACTCTTTACCCCAGAAACCAGGAAAGCTGGTGTTAGTCGGTAGGCGCTCACCTTGGCAGGTGAATCCGACACGGTTGGGCTTTTCCCGGTCCTGTCTTAAGAAGAATTCCAGTCCTCAATAAACTAAAAAAAAGGAAGACCACCGTATAGCATAACTGTAGATAGAGACATCTTTGGGCTATCAAAAACCTTGATCTCAAAGATATTACATGAAGAACTTTGTAGTTGGTTTCCCGTTGGGTCTCTCATTTGCTCACAGAAGTGGTTCACGTCAATTGGTGTCGAAAAACATTGGAACGGTTTAACAAAGGAAGCTCAAAAAACGTTTATAGTATGGTTAGTGCCGATGATTCTTGGATTTACTCCAAAGAACCAAAAAATAATCGCCAATCCGCTGCGTGGGTGTTTCACGATAAGGAAAAACCAATAAAAGTGATCCGTTCTCAAAATGTGTCACAGAAAATGGTCGCAACTTTTGTGCCAAATTTTGGTCAGTTAGCAACAATTGCTTAAGAAAATCAAGTTTTGACCTAATTCTCAACGACTTTTTTAAGTTCCCAAAGATCAAGAATTCAATGCGTGGGCAGTTTTTCCAGTAGCCAAAGAAAGCCAACGATGTAAATATTTTGAAAAGCAATAGAGTACCCAAAGAAAGTCTATGTATTTTTTCTCTTTATGGCTAAATGTAAAACTAAAAAGGCATCCCTTGTAAAAGCAAATAACCCATTAAAATATTAACTGTTGTGTGTTAGTCACAAAATCTATAATCGACTAAAAAATCTGTTGAGAAGGATAAATTGCTAATCAGAAAAAATGTAAAAAAACAGTAATTATACTTACATTGCACGTTGAGTTCAAAAGGAGAACTATATGTTTCACCTTCAATATTTATTGCAGAGCAAGCATAGTGTCCAGCTGAATGTTTTCCTACATTTTTCAGGACTAATTTGTCTTCTTCAGGTAAAATTCCGGCTGACTCGTTGTAGGCTATTAAGTGGCTCTAAAATAACAACAATTTGTTATGCAACTGTTATTTAATCAATTTATATATTGAAGAACAAAGCAAGTATTTACCAAAAACAAATCAGACTATCATTGTGTTACAATAAATAAGCAGTCTGGCTATTAAATAATTATAATAGATTTATTTTCAACAGGTTAACACCCAATAACAGAAAATAAGAATAAATCATACATTCCTAAAACTAGCAAAGGTTGTAATACAAAGGAAAACATATGTAAAAATATTTAAAAATATTTGTAATAAAGCAGTTTTACATACCTAAAAATATCATTAAAACTATAAAGTATTAATTTCTTAGGAAAATACTATAAACTACCAGTATTGTATCTTTAGTGTCTATATTAATATCACACATGCTGCAAACATTGTTAAACAAATTACACATTTGATGAACAGGGGATTTAGCTAATACGTTCGTACGACAGTTGGCGTTATAAAATGTGACTTCATTTCTAGCTAATATTCTTGGAACTAAAAAATTAAGTTTACTTAAAATATACGAACAGTCAATTTTGTTGCTAACAAGTTTGTGCAAGAAAGATAAAGATGCAAATTTGCGCCGATCAGCCAGAAGCTCCATATTGAAAGTTTGAATTAAATGAAGAGGCTGCGCGCCTACAGGGTGCCGTAGAGGGACAGGAAAAAAATTATAAAAAGAATGACGGATAACGAAAGTCAGAGCAAAGTTGGTGCCAAAAAAACCTGTCTACTTTAAAGATTAAAAGAAGATCCCGGACTAATAAAAACATTATTACTTAAGACGAAACGTGCATTTTTCAACTCGATGTTAAAACAAAGCGGCAATATATGCATTGGAAGTCGCCTGAATCGCCCAGAACCAAAACAGCAAGGATATCCAAATCAAAATTCAAGGCAATGTTGGTCGTTTTTTTCGACATTAACGGTATCGTGATGACTGAATATGTTCCAGAGGGTCAGGATGTTAACCAGAATTACTATTTGTCAGTTTCGGCAACACTGCGAGAACGTGTTTGTAAGAAACGGCCCGGATTGTGGAAGAACACTCGTGGATTTTGCACCAGGACAACGCATCTGCCCACAATGCGCTATCTGTGAAGCACTCCGACTCCAGTGCTTTAAAAGGGACCCTATTTGAGTCGATGAAAGTGGTAAAGCAAAAAACGGCAGAGCTCCTAAAGGCCTTTAGGTACCAAAAAAGACTAGCAGCCCTGCTTTGATCAATAAAAAAATCGTATGGAAAGGTGTGTGACAAGAAAAGGGAAGTATTTGAATGTAGAATAATTTTTATAATAAAACCATTCAGAGTATTTCTAATTGTTTTTGGTTAGACTATTAGGAGACCTTAAAAGTTCGGAAACTATTAAACAGATGGCGTTATCGGCTTTAATCCATATGATTAATTAATCTTAACTTTTGAAAGATACGTCTACAAAATTTACAGCTGTCTAATTATTAGATTGTGGGATAGAGCATTTTAAGTGTAGAAACTTTTGTTAGTTTGAAGAGAATGGATAAAAAGCAATTTTGTGCGGTAATAAAGCATTGCTTTTTGACTAAAAAAAAAAACTTTTGCAACCAAGGCCTTGCTTGATATACATTATTTGGATTCTGCCCTAGCGAAATCAGCTCTTGCTAAGTGGTTTATCAGTTTTAGGCGAGGCGAACTGATCTCCGAGGACAACGTACGCAGATATCGGTCCAAAAAGGCTGCACTCGTTAAAAAAAAAACAAAATTCACAAAATAATTTTGAATTACCGCAAATTGGTGTTGTTCTAGATAGTTGAGACTTTAAAGATATTAAAGAAACGTGTTGACATAATGGCCATGCATATTTTTCTGTATAAATGCCGCGCGAGCTCACAATCAACTAAAAACAACACCAAATTAATTATTATGAGCAATGTTGGAAGGAGTTTGACTATAATAAACATGAATTTATGCGGCTATATGTGGCAATGGATGAAACACAGCTCCATCATTTTACGACAGAATTAAAACGATTATTTTTAATATGATGAACAGACCCCAACGCGTACAAAGACGCAACAGTCGGGTGGTAAGGTTATGTCTATTTGAGCTTGCACATGTTATAATATTCATCGATTATCTTGAAAAGTGCAAATCCATGAAGAGCGACCTATTACATAGCATTATTGGAGAATTTGAAGGTCTAACTCGCTAAAGATAAATCGCAATATAAAAATGGTATTAAAAAATTCTATGAAAACTACCATTTTTTAAATTTTTTTAAGTTTTTAATATTTTTTGTATTATCTGCTTTTAATACTAGATCAAAGAGGCCGCTGTAATAAGAAGCACATTTTTGATACGCTAACTTTAGTTGTAGCTATAAACTCTTAAAACTGTATCGTTTTTAATTTTCGTTAAAGCTAACGTTCCTGTCTACAATACACTGATAAGAAAGAAGAAATCGTAACTCATCGTCGTGATCATTCAGTCAACCGCGTCAAAATTAATTAATTCTTATCTCTAGTCGGTCTCTCAACATCTCCCTATAAATTTTCTCAAGTCATAAGGCACCCAATGCACGAGAATGCCAAAAAAAAAGAGTGGGACGGGAGCAATGACGTGAAAAGGGACATGAGCAACGGCAGATAGATATCTGGCAAGACAGACACAGATAACACAAATCTACTGTCACCGTGATCGATGGAGGCGGTGACTGGATAAATGTGTGCTAAACAAAAAGCGAGTAGTCGATATTTGCCGTGAAAGGAGCAATTGTTTATGTTTGCTTTGCTTGTTTCTTGAGATTTGTGTATAAGTGGAATCAGTTTCTCTAGAGCTATCGATTTCTTATCTCAATATATTCGTTCGGGGTTATTTCTTTAAAGAAGTGCATATAGTTTCGGAAACAGACACCTTTTTTTATTTTAAAAGCATGGTAGTCAAGATTTATTTTTGAGCCCCAACGCTTTTTTCTAAATTTGTTCTTTGGATTGCACATGAATGTATAATACTACAATGTATTATTATTTTTCATTTTAAAGTAACTTTGTTATGCGTCACTTGGACACAGACTTGATAGTTAAAGTCATAAAAATATACCTATGAAACTTAGAAATTATACAAACAACAAAATATTAATCAGGAGAAATTGAAAAAATTTCACATCCGACAGGTAGCGCCTCAAATTACATTAGTAGTTAGTCGGCGTTTTTTATTGTTTTAATTTAACTCATGTCACATATGACACTAACTCAATTTCTAAAAACATTAACAATGGTGGCGTGAAAGATGAAGTTGAAGATAAAAAGAAAAGATGATACCGAAGATAAAGATAAATAAGAAAATTTTAAGGTAGCGAGGGGAACGTACCTATCAACATAAGAAATAATCTACAGTTGTTCAACCAAAGCGATTTTAACGATCTTTTTAAAAAACTAAAGATTAAAAGAATAAGGAGCGATTAAGATACATGAAACGTATTTAACTTCAAAAAATACATAACAAACTACGTATGCAGATTCGATCGGTCTTTAAAAGTCTTCATATTTCTAACGATTTTTAAGATTTGTATGAAAATTCAAAGGAGTTTTGGATTGCAGAAACGTGTTAATCATGTCAAAATAAACAGGAACCTTATATCACATTTGACTATTTCTAAAAAACATAACACAATCGTGCTTAAAAGGCAAAAATACATTAAAACTAAGTGTTGCACGTACTACAATTCCACCAAACTTCAAAAGTCTTCATTTTGTTTAGAATGTTTTTAATTTGTTAAAAACTAAAAAGTGATGGAGCAATCTGAGTACGGATTAGTGTTTAGAAGGCAAATTTGATATCAATTTTTATGGTGACTGAAAAATAATAAGCGAGGCCTTAGAATGGGTATATTATTGAAAATATATTCTACATAGAAAATTTTAAAATTGTGATATATTTTGTGTAAACCAAACAAACTTCCAAGAACTAAAAATAAAATCCTGAAATATGGATAAAAACAGAAACTAATCGGATTAGAACGGTAGAAATCCAAAGAACAAATATTATCATCGCAACTGCAATTTCAAATAAATAAATTTCTTAAGAATAAAATTTCGGATTCTAATTTAAAACAAAAACGATGAAACTTCAACTAGAAATTAAAAAGAAAAAGTCAATATATAATATCCTCGTTGTTTTAAACATTTCTAACGAGATATTACAAAGTAGAACAATTTGAGCAGATCTTTGATAGGCTAACATATTTCCGGAGTAAACAGAAGGGCCCTGAAAGCAAAGTTGAGTCAATTTTGTTCACAAATACAAAAGTAACGAACTTAGATCACAACGGTTCTAGACGTCACTTAATTAACTTTTCTCAGTTTCATTTCAAGGAACTAATTTATTTCGTCGTTTCCGAGATGAAATAATCTTGAAGAAAGGAATTTGGTAATTTGAATTGAAATCATCATAATTGTTTTTCGTTCAAAATTCATTCATTGTTACTCAATTTTCATAAAACGGGTGAAACATTTTTTTAACTACCAATAATGAGTGTTACTTTATAATTTTCCTTATAAAAATTAAAAGTATTAGTTTGATTAATTAATATAATTGCTGCAGTAGCTTTATTTATTTATAATTAAAAAAAAAAACAGTCAAAACGCGGAGCTGAACACGAATATCGCGACGGCGATAGACATCGAAGCAAATGGTGTTCAGAATTTTATTCAGTTTTTTCATTTTCTTCATCCACTAGCTGACTTTCTTCATCCATTAATTTTTTTTGCAAACGGATGCATTTTCTACACCAATCGGCTTATTTTTTTTTGCTTAATATTTTTCTTTATTTCTACAAGCCTTTACAATTTATAGTACAAAATATTCGTGAAGACGATGTCAAGACTGGTCACCAGATGTATAGGTTACAATGGACATAGTTATACGTGTTCAGCAAACCCGAAAACGATCCAGTAACAAGTTTGGACTGAACTGAATCGAATTTTCAGAAACTCGAGTAGACGAGATTCATTCTTAGCACCAGGTGCTTCGATGACCGTCGCCGTCGTGCTATTCGTGGCCAGCGATCACAAAAACTCCCGAGTAGTAAAGTTGAAATGATTTATGTCGATTTTTTAAATTACACACTTTTTAATTTTTAAACTTGAAATATGAAAAATGCATAATTGCATAAGGTTAATGCATTTTTTATTTTTACATAACCATTTTTGGTGAAAAAATGCATCTTAGTGCAAAAAATTGGTAGGTTTTGGCCTACGTGTAGACATCAAGACAGAATAAGAAAAGCTCAAAAATGAACCCAGTCGAATCTGTGAGCAGGTGACCTGCCAAAAAGCAGCGTGAAATCCTGCTTATATAGCCATAAAGCCGTTTTAGACTATCCAATTTCTTGCACAATTTCTTGTACAAGAAATATTGTATGCTCATGTTTAAATTGTGTTTTAGACTATACAATTTCTTGTGCAAGATAAATGTTTTAGGATTTGGCGCAATAGACATAATACTTAATTTTTTTCTCCGTCTTCTTCTGTTTGTGGCCTCAGCTACCTAGGCTATTCGGCCTATATTTAATTTTGATTGGATCTTTTTGGCAGAAGTTCGGTTTTATTAAATGTTTTGATTATTTTTCATATAAAAGCAATTCAAATGATTAAGCAAGCAGCTGTTGCCAGTGCGATTGCGGGTATATACGTGTTAAGCAGAGTTTTAAAGCGCCGTATAGAAATGTCATGTGCGCGCGCAATTCTTGGATGCAATATTGTGTAGAAAATAGAGCATGTTCTATTTTCTTGTACAATAATTTGACAGAAACAATATTTGATCCAATCTCTTGTTTGAAACTATCCAATTTATCTTGTACAGTATTTCTTGTACAAGAAATTGGATAGTCTTAAACGGCTTTTAGAGTAATAGGAGAGCGGTATGGTACAAAAAAACATGCTTATGTCGTCTCCTTTGCTGGATCTTGAACCAATATAATTTCTTTCCGTAATTTCCTTTTTCTGCTTTTCGGGATTAGACCGAGTAATATGAATTTCTTAAAATGTTTCAGAATTTTTAAAGTGTTGTTTTGTGTTTAGTAACCGATTGATTGTTGTGGGATTTAATATGTGCTTACAAGTTGTTTTTTTGGCACAAGTAGTAATTGGGGAGTTTAAAATGCTACAAGTTGTTTTTTTGGCAGAACTAGTAATTGGGGAGTTTAAAATGCTTGAAGGGCCGATTGTTGATGCTGAAGTAACAAGTTGTTTCCTAGAGGTCAGTTCGTTTTCATTTTCTTATAAAAATAATGCATGTGCACACTCAGGTATTATTGATCGATTTAGGTGAAACGTACCTGTGGCTTTAAATACTAAAACTGCGTTTTGTAGAATAGCTGGTTTACTCCAAGCTTACCAAATTAAAGTTTCGTAATTTGACGTCCAGGATTTCAATTCAGCTACATACAGCAAAATCCTCAGAGAAAGGTTTTTAAAAATGTAAAAACTGCTCTGTCGAGTGGCTGTAAATAGTGTGAAGTCAGGCACTGCATACAAACAAGCATAATGTAAACACCCTGTAATTCTTGAACCATTGACATTTGGAGAAGACTTTTAAACACTTTTTTTAAAAGTTTAGGGATACTGGCCTAAAACTTTTCAAGTGGGTAATTTTCTCCTGAAAGGTGCACACACTTGGAAAATGTCTAATTTCCTTTTCGCCACTATTCTATTTGCCAAGATAAGAGATGATTTTGCTGGCTTATAAAATATTATGAAACTAGGAAATTTATTTTCTTAACGCAGATTGCGCAACGCAAGACATTCATGATGTAAATTTTTAAATATCGCCATCGTAAATTTCTCTAATAAGTGAAAATATTTCTTCTTTATTAAACATTCCCCGACATACATTTTGTAATATGACTAATATTGTCTTAAAACTACAAGCTGGTATAAAATATTATATTGCTTTTAAAATTTACTGTTCATATTTCTGCTTTAATTATTTTTTTACATATAATTACGGTAGGTACTTAATAAAACAATTAAAAAAATTAACTTTGAAACAGAAAGTATATTGGTTAAATAGATAAACATTTTATAAGATGAACGAGAAAAGAAGATATTAAAAAAAAGTAGGAATAGCAAGAACTAACCTTAATCTCACCACTAATATTGGAAAACATATTAAAAAACAGTTAAATATTTGTCCAATGGTAAAAAAAGCAAAGAAACTAAAGAGAAATAAAATTTATCATAAAAAAATTGATAAATAAAACTATGTTAAAAGACAAATACAACGAAAAAATCCAAATAACGAATTAACATAAAGGAAAGTAAAAAATGTTGGCGGTTTAACACGTTACCATTGATAAAAAATGCAAAGAAACTGAAGAGAAACAAAATTTAGAACAAAGAAATAAATAAATAAGAATCTAAGTAACAAAATATTACAAATTTTGTTAGAAAACAAAGAGAACGGGAAAAAAAATTATGGTACATCACCAACGACGAAAAAAGCAAAACAAACTGAACTAAAACAAAATTTCGAATAAAGAAATGAGTAAATTGGAATCCAAGCAATAAAATTTTTGTGTAAATTATATTAGAAGACTAAGAAGGTATCTAAGCAACAAAATTTTACGTAAACTGTGCTAAAAAAACTAATAAGAAGAAAAAAAATCCAAATAAAAATCAACAAAAAAGAAAGCCAAATCAAAAAGTAGAACTAAAAAAAGAAGCAAAATTCAATAAATTGAAAATATTTGCAACAATTTAAATATAAGGAGTTATAGGTTTACAACGCCAAACAGGTCAAAAAATTAGCATTTGAAGGTTACCAATGATTAAGAAAGCAAAGAAAATAAAGTAAAACTAAATATAGCACAAAAATGGATAATCAAGAATCTAAGCAAAAAAAATTGCGAAAATTTTATCCGAAGATATACAACAAGATACAGGATAAGCAAATGAAGAACTGAATAAGAATTAGTATAACAGGAGGTTAAGAACTATATTGCTATAAAAGAGTTTTAAGAAATAATTAAAATAAAAAAATAATCAGATTAAAAAAACAGTAAACGAAAGAATAAATTAAATTATTAAAAGAGGAATAAGTAATAAGGAGCAATAACTCCTAAGCAAAAAAGTATTACCTTGATTTTTCTTTCAAAATATAGTAACTAGAGGCAGCCGTTAATGCTCTGAGCGCGATACGAGAAATAAAATAAAGCTATATAGCTACCATGTCTCTTATTTAGATTAGGAATTCAGAAATGCAAATGCATTAACTATTCTCCAATCGAAAGATCACACTACAGGCTTTCGAGTGTCATGTACAAATAGATAGCATATACACCGATTTCTCGAAGGAATTTGTCAGTGTTAACCATAGACTACTGATTCAAAAACTTAATAGTATGAGTATTTGTGGTGTATTTCTTGACTGGTTTTCCAGCTTTCTTAAAAAACAGGCATCAGTGTGTTCGAATTGGTGAGTCTCTCTCCAGTGTGATTGAGGTGATCTCTAGGGTTCCTCACGGATCACATATTGGACCAATTCTGTTTAACCTCTTTGTCAATGAAATTAATTACTTTATATAACATTCTGATGTTCCAATTTCCGGTAATGATTTAAAGATATTTAGACCAATTCATAATGAGAGTGATATTCTATTGCTACAGCAAGATCTCAATGATCTGGTAAGATTGTCTGAAGTGAATCCGCCTGATTGGAATGTTGCAAAAAGCTCCTTAAAAACATTTTCAAGGATTTATAATGTTGTTTATTGTTCCAATTCTATTGGTGACTGTGGTCCCAAGAAATGTTATTTAATTCAAGTATTATTATAGATACAATGCTTAATTTTCAAGAACATATTGATGCTGTTGTAAATAAAACTTTTAAAAACTTAGGTTTTATATTGTCTAATAGTAAGGACTTGTCTTAAAGATTTATTCCTGCCCTAAATTGTGCCTTTGTCAGATCAGATTTAGAATTTTGTGTACCAGTTTGGTCGCCTTATTACTATTGTCACATTCATGCCTTGGAGAAGGTTCAGATTAAATTTGCCCGTTATTATGCATATCACAAAGACCGTTTTACTTTTTCAGATTAAATGTAATGACTTAACTTAATATAGTGAAACTGCAGGAACGCCCTGTAGTTTATGATTTCTGTATTCTTTATAAACTGGTAAATGGTCACATTGATTCACATTTTTTGTTAAGCAGAATTTGCTTGACCACCCGACATTATACTTTATCTTACGTGAACTATCATTTGAACAATTATGAGTACGATTCACCTCTTACTCGTTGCCAGGAACTTTACAATACATGTCAGCCACAGATGTATATTGATATATTCATTGCCCATATTAAAATTTAGGATGAGATATGCGTTACAGCGATGCTTATGTTCTTATTGTTTAGATTATTTAGATTATTTAGTTTTAGTGTTATTTGTTACATTTATATGCTATTTTTATTGTCTTTTTCTTAGAAAATCATGGCGTTTGCCGAAAATAAATAATGAAAAATAATAAATAATTAGAGCCAGTTGCGACAGTTATATATCTTGCTTTGATTTCTTATATGTAGGTTTCTTAACCTTCTTCCTTCTTTCCAAAACGTTAAGTAGCAGCCTGATTTAATCAGATAACATTACGTTTTAGTTATTTTACTCATTACACTGATAGGGAATTCACGACTCGCTCTCATTCAAGATTTTGCACTTTGTTTTCCAAACTTTTCGCTTAACATTCGCCGAGTAATTTGACATTCAGAAAATTTGGTTACAGAACAAAATAAAACTGAAAAATGTTGATAAATATAACTGATTTAAGTTAGTAAGTAATTTTATAATAGTATTTTTTAGTGATATAATGGATTGCTTAAGTCTGACAACCAAATGTACAATTTCTGCAACACTGTATAATTTTAAAAACGCTGTTTACATTGACTATAACGTTGCGCATTCTTTGAAAAGTTTCCAGAAATTCCGAGCAAAATTTTCTCATTAATAATGTATAAATTCATTTTGAAACCAACTGCGGCATTAAATCTACAAAGCACAGCGTACATTGGAAATCTTGTTAAATCCATAAAATCCTCGTAAAACAACAGTGCATTTTGCTCCAACCATTCAATAGATACATATTTATAAGCATTTCAATATACTCATACAATAAAGACTGATATTTTGGATGTGATTTTTCTGAAATTTAACAATACCACAGTAATACTCTTTTTATTAAATGTAGTTTGTAGCAAATTGGATAGCAGTTACTTTTCTTAAATGGGTGTGATTTAAGTAGAGATTCTATAAAATTTCTATCTGTTTTAACATAAAAATTAAAAATCTTATGACCTTTGGACCAAAAATTAAAAAAAAGTTTGAAGATGCAAATGTTTCTACTTTTTTTAAGAAGGAAGTCGTTCAACGTACAATCATAGATCGTACTGCAGCCAGATGAGCTTACTGTTATTCTTGCAAAGGTTTATGTTCTAGGATCTTGGTACCTTCTAATAGTATGTAGAGATCTAAAGAATGTATGTTTGTTAAGTGTTTAAAAATTAACAGTTGCGTATGTGTTTAACTCTTGCAGGTTTCCTATCGCAGAATCTGCAACTTGGGTCTTAATTAAACAAGGTATCCCTTGACAGCAATGTCACGCTGAAATGGTTTCTGTGTGTGAGAATAAAACACCACACAAGTCAACTATTGTCCGCTGTTATTGCGAATTTTAAGGTGGTGGTTCCTCATTTGCTTACAGAAGAATTGGTGTCGATAAACATTGGAACGGATCAACAAAGAAAGCTCAAAAAACGTTTATAGTATTGTTAGTAGCGATAAATCTTGAATTTAATCCCACGAAAAGAAAAATAAACGCCAATCAGCTTTGTAGGTGTTTCACGATGAGGAAAACACGACAAAAGTAGTCCGTTCTTGAAGTGTATCAAAGAAAATGGTCGCAACATTTGTTTTAAAATCTGGTCATATGGCAAGAATCGCTTAAGAAGATCGAAGAGCGGTTACTTCCGATTGGTATATAAAAGTTTGTTTACCAGAATTTATCGCAAAACTCTTTACGAATTCTTCACGTTTCCAAAGATAAAAAATTCAATGCGTCAGCAGCGATTCCAGTCGCCAGAAGAAGCCATCGATGCCTTTAAAATAGCGATTTTGCTGGTGTTGACTGAAGATTGAAATAACTGCTATACCAATTCGTTTAAACGTTTGAAAAGCAATAATACTCTGGATCTGGATCTAAAAATTTGGGAAGATGCGAGCAAGTGCTCGACCAGCACTGATGCCACATATGGCCCGTTGTGTATCCCTCCGTGTATAGGGATATCCACACCTCAGGCTTTCATCGCGCCTAGAGCTTGTGTAAGCCTTGTATGCTCTACTGTTTCCTATTCTTGTTCGCAGCCTCTGCATAGCGGCGATTCTCTTAATTTCTTCCAAAGAGATGTTGTCGCAATTGGCAGTGACCTTTTAAGGTCCCACAGCTGTTCAAAGGTTTTGTCTGGCCAATTCCTTAAATTTTTTTGCTGTATCCTTGCCAAGATGAGGTAATAACTCTCTGGCAAGTCTACAGTTCGTTGTTTCATCCTAGCACTGTATAAAGTTTTAGTGAGAGTGCTGTTTGATAAGGTCCACGACAGCGAATATTGTTACTTTGGTAGATGGGCCAGGGCTAACGTATTTGTAGCCTATATATAGTGCATATATTTTTTGTCTTTATGGCTATATGCAAAACTAAAAAGACATCCCTCGTATAAGTATAAATATAATTTAAGGTCCCAAAACCAAATTTAAGTTACAAACTGTTTTCCTGGGTTCTAAGTCATCTATCTTTGTAACCGATAGAGTCAGGATAAAAGTTGCTATAATTGATTGTGAAGATTAGGTATTGACCTTTAATGTAGGTTATATTCCACTTTGCTCCTAACTTTATGGTTTGTAAGATATACTCATAAATCTGAATCTGTGCTTTATTGTTTCTATAAAACAAAATTTAGGAGTCTTTAAAAAGTAGGATTCAAAATTTTAACATTTTTGGAATTATTAGAATCAATTCTTGTTCATTCTTCTGAAAACCAAACTTGTTTTATTTATTTATACTCCTACCTCCGATTCACTTAGGTGTACGTAATAAAAGAATAAAGAAAAATGTTTAAAAAATTCTTCTTTTCTATAGAAACGTATGTATTCCGATTCATGTTATGCATGAATAAATTTATCCTATACGATAAAATGATTCATTTTCATTAAAGTTTTAGCTTAAAGGACCATCCATATAGGACGAAGTTTCACTTACCTATAGAAATGAATATGAATAAATTTCCCTGTAGATATATACACTTACTGGGAAATGAAAAGTTTCTTTTCAAACACGTAGTTATCTTGTAAGTCATACAATTCCGAAAATGGAAGTTCGTTTTACTTCGATTCAGCCGGAGGCTGTTATATAGTCATCAGCAAAGTTTGGAAACTTCTCGACCCTTTGTGTGACATCTCCGTCTACAGAAATCGTATCATTTCTACTATGCTAATCGTTTCCGTTAGTATTTTCAAGAGGAATCTTTGTCGGTTAGTTGTCAACTGGACTGTCTACTTTGTTACTTGATTTTTTATTTAATATTTCTTTAATTATTTTAAACTGACATTTATGTTTGTAATCATATTATATATTCATTTATCCTCTGAAATGTTGAGAGAGAGTATGTCTGTAGCAACTTTGTTCAGAATTTTTTAGAATAGAAAAAAGTTTGGTTTAACATTATATCGATTAAAAGAAATGAGAGGTTAAGAAGTTGATAGATGACGGATTTGGTAAATGGAGGAATTGACAATTGAAAAATTTTACACATAAAAAAGTTGACAGCTAAAAAAAATGACACATACAGACTTGACATATTAAAATTGAAACGTGGTAAGTGGACTGATAACATAATTTATTTCATCCTGTCCAGTAAATAAACTTCCCTATAATCAATTTGGCGCCGGTAAGTAAAACATTACGGTATCATGTACTGTAATGTGTTGCCTAGCAACTCTGCTCTGATTGCTTAAGGGAAGACAATTAATTTTAATTTTGGATATTTAAAAACACTATAATGACTATAAAATAAAGATAAAATAATTAATTACTTACTTTTTATTTTATTTTAATTTAAAACACGAATTAACAATTAATACAAAATGTTTGAAATATTTGACAGTAGCTGACAGTTAAGGTAATTTGACGTAACTAGTCAAGTTACGAACTATTTTTAAAATTTTTATGAATTTATTAATTTATAAAAACAGGATGAAATAAAATATAATACGATACATAGTCGTTAGGTGTTATTACAGTACTCGTTTTTCTATCCCGAATCGGCTCCTACGTCGCCTCGTCCGTAAACTAACTTGTACTGTAACCGACCTTGTAACGTATAATACTATTACAGATGTGGACAGATTTTGGAAGATCGCCAGTAGAAGTGTTTAATTTTTGTTTTTATAAAATAATTATAATGAATAAGTACGTTTCGAACACATTAAGTATATTAAATATTTTATCTTAATCTATCTCAGAGAGAGTCAAAGGTTACAAGAATATAAAGTCAATTTTGGCGTTTGGATAAGGGTCTAAAACCGTTTTGACACATTTTTTAAAAGCTAATATAAAACAGAAGTAGATAGGCAAGGGGGATTCGAGCGCAAAATCACTCATTTTTACATGTAAATCTCCATAAGAAAATCTAAGGTCCAACATGGTCATTTTTTGCTCGCAAGCTCGTTCTGCGCATGCGTCAAATAGGAGTAGGTGAGAATGGCAGGTTAATAAATACATGATGTGCTGTATGTTGCCTACGTTATAACAGGGGTTATGTGTGAGTATATCTGTGTATGGAAGCAGGTCTAGGTATGGGTGCGAATGGGTTGTTGCAAGTGTTTCTACACTAAGTTGTAAGTTAGCTACATAAAAATACTATCGAGTGGTCACATGAGAGAATTTGAGAAAACGTTAACATCTCGAATGCGGTCTAATCGATACTAATATTATAAAGTGAAAAGATTTGATTGTTTGTCTGTATTGCTATTTATCCCTGAATATACCTAAACGTACCTGAACGATTCTGAAATCATTCTGTAAGGGTTTGAGAACCATTTGGATTAAAATTTTATGTGGTTTCCTGGATGATTTAAAAATATAATTGAATCCGGTAGGTGACGTTGCGGTCGATATCTCAACTATTAAACGGCTTAGTGTCCTCTGTGCCAAAATATGATTATTAGTAGCTTAAATTTCAATGTGAAAATCACATAATTTTTAAAATTTAACTAAATGAAACGTCCCGCTAGTTTATAATAAATTAAAAAATGTATACAAGGGTTGAGAAAAATCAGATACAATGAACAAGAGCCTTAATAATCACGTTAAAGTATTTAGGATCATAGGGTGTTAAATGGAAAAAACTTTATTCTAAATCATAATATATTACAGAAAAATTTTAAATGATTATAATATTAAATATACATTCTACAATAGGTGTCTTGTATACACTTTGTTTTTAGTCAAAAATATACAAAATTTTTAAAATAACTAATCGACATCCATAGGTATAGGAATCAAATAGTGTCCCCAAGGCAGCGTTTCATAAGTTCCAACTATGAGATAGCGTTTATCATCGTCTGAACTTAACACGATTTTTTCCTGTTTTATGGTAAAAACACAATGTTTTTCTGAGCGTATTAGATTCTGTCCAACAATTTTATGCTGCCATCTATCTAAACACTCCACATAATCTTCATAGGTTATAAGGGTCTTCACGACACTAGCTTTAACCCCCTTTGCTTTTTTGGTTTTTCCTAAATTCGCCAGTATTTGTTCAATTTCATTTCCATCGTAATCTTCATTTTCTAACTTTTTTCGCATTTTTGTGATATCATTACTGGTAACTAATGTTTTAGTAGCATATAATTTAGATCTTAACCCAATAAAATCAGTCATTGGAACCCCATTATTTTCATCTTTCATTAAACCAAGAACTTTTTTATTAACCAGAGGAATTTCATACGAATTATTAGGAGTATCAAAATATTGCTGACAATCCTCTCTCATTACTTCATACGGAAGACAAGAAAGTACACAAGAAACACTCCCTGGCGGAACGAACATCTATAGAAGCTTAGGGCTCAGGTGAGAAGGCTGTTTAATAAGGCCAAAACCGTTCATAACTGAGAAGAGTATCGAAAAAAGTTAACGCTGTACAATAAAGAAATCCGAAAAGCCAAAAGAGACTCCTGGAGGAGATTCTGCGAGGAAGTCCAAACGACCCCCGCATGTTCAAGAATCCACAAGGTCCTGGCTAAGGATAGTACAGCGAAAGAGGTCGGCCTTCTTAAAAAGGAGGACGGATCATACAGTAAAACGTTGGAGGAAAGTTTAAGAATGCTAACATTGGCACACTTTCCTGGCTCACGTTTTATGGAAGCGGGAACGGATAGCGCAGGCCAAGGTCAAAGGCCAGTAAGGCCATCAAGGGATGACTGGAAGCTAGCTACCGAAATAACCAGACCTGCAAAAATCAGATGGGCTATCAGCACATTCCGTCCATTCAAAACACCGGGAATGGATGGAATATACCCAGCCCTACTCCAGAAGGGGCTGGAAGTAATTATAACACATCTGTGTAAAATCTTTAAGGCTTGTTTGGCCTATAGATTTATACCAGCTGTGTGGCAGAAGGTGGAAGTCCTATATCTAACTAAAGTGGGGATGATGACGGACCAAACAACCAAGTTATACAGACCGATAAGTCTATCGTCATTCGTAGCTAAAACGCTGAAGAAACTGGTCGATAGATATATAAGGGACGAAATCTTAACGGTGAATCCATTAAGTGATCGTAAATATGCATACCAGCGGGGAAAATCCACAGACCTAGCGCTGGATGACCTAAACAGGCTAATATCAAAGTCAATTGAAGACAAAGAAGTAGCCCTAGCGGCGTTTATTGACATCGAAGGAGCCTTCAGTAATGTGGGACCCGAGTCAGTAACTGACGCACTTTCAAGGAGAGGAGTCCCCCCACTAATATGCCAATGGGTGTATGCAAACCTAACGCATAGGATCGTAGTGTCCAAGTTAGGTGAGGCGTCCATTAAGGCAACAGTGGGAAGGGGCTGTCCGCAGGGAGGGGTACTGTCGCCTCTGCTGTGGTCAGCACTTGTGGATGACCTCCTTAAGAAACTCCTCAATGAAGGCCTTCACTGCCTAGGCTTCGCAGATGATATGGCTATAATCATTCAGGGGAAGTTTCTGGGCACAGTCTCAGAGCGGATGCAGTCCGCAATGAATATGGTGTACTAGTGGTGCAAGGATGAAGGCCTAACAGTCAATCCACAAAAAGCATCAATTGTCCCATTCACTAATAAAAGAGCGTTACAAGGCTTACAACCAATAACGCTCAATAACGTGCTGGTTCCAATGGCCACAGAGGCCAAATACCTAGGTGTGGTATTTGACCAGAGGCTATCATGGAAGCAACACATTCAAAAGGTCACACATAAAGCTACAATAGCCCTTGGTAGGTGTAGACAATTGTGTGGCAAGAACTGGGGATTGAACCCCAAAATGAACCTATGGTTGTATACACAAGTCATTAGACCAATGTTAACCTATGGTTTGGTGGTGTGGTGGAGCAGAACGCAGCAGTCCGGGGTGATCAGGCAACTGGAAAGCATTCAAAGGCAGGCATGTATGAATGTTGCAGGTGCCATGGGAACCGCCCCAACGGACGCACTACAGGTTTTACTCAACCTACCACCATTGCACATTTACATTCAGGGCGAGGCTATGGCAACTGCTCACAGACTGCTACAAGGCCAGGCCCCCATTACCTTATTAAAAGGTAAAAAGCAAGCAGAGTTATACAATAGGGTTAAGGCAGATCAAATAATGAGTATGCCTCAGGACAGGATAGTCCCCAGGTATAACTTTGTGAGAAACTTTCGAGTAGAAATACTGAAAAGGGACTCATGGAACAATGGCCCCCCAATCCAAGGGGAGTCAATTTGGTATACCGATGGCTCAAAGACTGAGAAAGGCACAGGGTCAGGTATATACAGTAGAGGACACAGGATAAAAATCCAACTAAGTCTAGGTGCGTATGCCACAGTGTTTCAGGCTGAAGTAACGGCCATACAACACTGTGCAACGGAGATCGTAAGTCAGGGTATAACGGGTAAAACCGTAGTCATATACTCGGACAGCCAAGCAGCTCTAAAGGCGATAGTCTCAGCACAAATAAGCTCACAGCTGGTGTGGGACTGCGTTGGGGCCCTGACACATGCCGCTAGTCAAAATTCTCTGACACTGGCATGGATACCAGGACACTTAGGGTTTCGGGGCAATGAGAAGTCTGATGAATTGGCCCGTGCGGGAGCTAACACTCCAATGATTGGCCCGGAACCATTCGGCGGAGTTGCTAATACATTCAGAAAGGCAGCCATTGAGAAATGGAGGCTAGAAAAGGCCCAGGAGTGGTGGGAAACATCACCGGGCAAGCGACAAGCCAAACTCTTCATAAAGGGATACTCGGCGAAGTTTACTGCAGAGCTGCTATTACAAAGGCGAAATGATGTCAGAATGATTGTCAGTCTCTTGACAGGACATTGTAGGCTCAGAAAACACATGAGTCAGCTAAACTTGGCAGATGAAGACATTTGTCGATACTGCCAAGAGGAAGAGGAAACTGCATTTCATGTCCTATGCCAATGTGAAGGCCTTGCAAGGACGCGGTATCTAGTACTGGGAGAGGAGAAACCGGCTGCTCCAAGTTATGCGACGTGGCCACTGTCAAGGCTATTAAGTCTCATTAAGAGGGCAGAGCTGGACAAGGTGCTCTAATCCTATTCCACAGATAATGGGTGTTCACAATAGATCTGCAAAGGTCGCAGTGATATAGGCTAACCGCCAACCCCAAAAATATCTATCTATCTATCTTCATATGGATTTTTCGATAGTTCATAAATAACAGAATCAGTATCGGTATAAAGGGCAGAGGATCCATCACCAAATCTATGTTTCATATATCCATAATGAAAATCATAAATCGTAGTTTTAGCTAGATCTAGTACAGTTTGTCCAACATATATAGGTTTATTAAGCCATATCTGATCTTGTCTAAGTTCAATCGCAACTAAACTGTCGTTGAAAATTGTACAACTTTTAAACATTGGACTAGCTATTCTATCTTCTGCACCATATCGTCCATCCCACTGTGTAATCAGTTTAACATTAATTCTCTTACGAATGTTTTCCATCGTTTTTCCAAAGACAGCGTTATTCATAAGTTTGAAAAGATTTTTCTCAAATTCAGTCTTTGAAGCCTTCCTTTGGTTGGTGTTAAGATGTGAGACTTTAACGAAGGTGCTTGTTTAAATTTAAGTACTCGATGGACTTTCGTTAAAACCAAACCATAAGATATAGCTTGCTTTAAGGCACGATAATGAATGACATAATTCTTCTTATGACGAAGGGTAGTCATCAACTTATTTAATTCTTCAAACGTCTTTGGAGGCTTCATTGTCTTAGGATTCATATGTTCTGGACGAAAAGGTATATCTCTATGTAAATCATGAAGATGTTGAGGATATTCTAAATCCACTTCAAATATGTATCCTTCAGGCGATTCATCCGGTACCGAAGTGACATCGATGTTAGTATCAATCTACTCAAAACCGCCATACGGGAGATATTGAGACATAGCCCATCCATACTGATTATTTACATCAAAGTACATCAAATATGTATCAGGTTTCGTTGGATCATAAGTCGGCATATACTTATTGTTTGCATGAGCTCGCCGTTTCGAGCAATTTTGACTCAATCCCCCGCGAATTCCCCGTTCAAGAAATAAATGCATATCCTGATCAGTTAAAAGTTTCAGTTCTTGTCCAGTGTACTTGAGCATCGCGTCCCACGTATATCCGGGCAGGGTGAAGTAGTGAGCGGGATTTAGTTTATAAGTTTTGATACAGCTGGTTCTAAATTGTTCGAAAACATGTGCCAATAAAAGAATGTCTGTCTTCATATACAAATCTACATATTGACCTAATGTTAAGCAGTTGAAAGCTGACCAAATATCTTGAGCTCTTTTATAAAGTCTTCGGGGGCAAGGCTTGTCGTCTAGATTATTATAGAAGGAATCGATAGGAGGCAGGGAAGTTTCAATGAAACGATCAAAACTATCCAGATAATCATAGGGCATAATTCCCTTTTTCGTTAATAATTCAAACTTTAGAATTCTCAATATCTTTTGTGAATGAAATATATTTTTTTTTGTGATGGGTAGAAGATCTATCTGACCTTGCGCTTTATTAGCGATATCTGATATTATGAAATTAGAATCATATCCGCTCAAGTTATGAAATACTACGGGAATAGTATGTGAATCCTGATAGTTAATGTTACATGCTTCATGAGCAGCACCTCGATAGTTATTTTTAGATATTAAGTGAAAATAATCACGGACTTTCGTTTCTCCAGGTAAGAAAGGCTTTTCACAAATGTGACAATGCTTGGCCGATTGAAACTCACTTTCCTGGTCATCGGTCATTTTTATAGGATATGGACAAAGAAATACTGTACTAACATCTTCAGCTAAATTATTTATTTCTTCTGCGAACCAAGTCATGCAATCTGTCCCACAATAGCTTTTATAGAAGGACAAAGTTTATTTTTAGAGGTTTCTAAAAATCAACTGACCATTTTAAATAATGTTTCTAGAAAATTCTAGAAACTTCTAAACACATCCAAGTTATCAATTTGAACGATCATCCAGTTCTTCTCCGAAAGGACACGGAAATGGGAAGTTTAGAACCAGTAACGGCCATAATTCACAAGGTAAACGCTACGGAAACAGATGAGACCAACGGAATTTAACAATTAATGACAAAATTAGATCCCTCTTTGTCACAATTAGAAAAGAAACAGGTAAGAGATCTACTTTACAGTTATAAACCTGTATTTGGTTCTAAAAGTAAACTGGGAAGAACTGATGTTGTAGAACATAGAATTGACACTGGTGATGCACGTCCGATTCGACAGGTACCCCGAAGGATGCCTCAAGTTAAGAAGGAAGAAGCAGACAGAGCCCTTAAAGAAATGATTCAAAATGGCATAGTCGAACCATCCAGTAGTCCGTGGGCTTCTCCTGTGGTATTAGTGAGAAAGAAAGGCGGATAGTTGCGGTTTTGTGTCGACTATCGAAAGCTAAATGATGTCACTAAGAAGGACAGTTATCCTCTGCCAAGGATTGATGATGCCCTTGACGCTTTGGCGGGTTCTACTTTGTTTTCTACCTTGGACCTTAAAAGCGGATACTGGCAAGTTAAAATGAATCCTGCAGACAAAGAAAAGACTGCCTTTACCAGTGGATCAGGGTTGTGGCAATTCACGGTCCTTCCGTTTGGCCTCTGTAATGCTCCTGCGACGTTTGAACGGCTGATGGAGAATATCCTGCGGGGTTTGTCATGGGAAACTTGTCTAGTTTATCTAGACGACATCATCATAATGGGCAAGACCTTTAAGGAACATTTATCTAACCTGGAAGAAGTCTTTAAAAGATTATAGAACGCTAATCTAACATTGAATGTTAAGAAATGCCACTTGTTCCAGAAACAGGTCAACTATTTAGGACATAACGTTAGCAAGGATGGCGTTGCTGTTGACCCCGCTAAGATACAAGCCGTACAGGAATGGCCAATCCCTATCGACAAACATCAGCTCCGGAGTTTCTTGGGTCTTTGTTCCTATTACCGACGATATGTCAAGAATTTTGGAGACATCGCCAAACCCTTGACACGTTTGACAGAACAAGATAAGTCCTTCTGTTGGGATCAGGAATGTCAAAAAGCATTTGAAATATTGAAGAAACAGCTTACGTCAGCACCTGTTATTGCTTATCCACTTCCTGATGGTAAGCTTATTCTGGACACCGACGCCAGCAATGTGGGAATTGGAGCCGTTTTGTCACAGCTACAAGATGGTAAGGAAAGAGTGGTTGGTTACTTCAGCAAAACTTTATCGAAAGCTGAAAAGAACTACTGTGTAACTCGGAGGGAACTGTTAGCAGTTGTAAAATCTGTCGAACACTTTTATAAATATCTGTATGGCAGAAAATTCCTGATCAGAACAGACCATGCTAGTTTAAAGTGGTTACTTAGCTTTAGGAACCCAGAAGGACAGATAGCAAGATGGCTCGAAAAACTGCAGGAATATGATGTTGAAATCGAGCACAGACCTGAAACAAGACATCGTAATGCTGATGCACTTTCCAAAAGACCATGTCGACCTGATGCCCCCATTGTACCCGTATGGAGCAGAACGAGGAAAAACTTGCCTTAGTTAAGGTTGTGCCAGAAGACGAGAGCTCTATGCTGGAGGAGCAACAAGAAAACGATCCCGTTCTGAGAAAGATTCGGGAGTGGAAGAGAATGGACCGTCGTCCATTGTGGAGAGAGATATCCTCATCCTCTCCTGCTTTAAAAGCATACTGGTCCCAATGGAACTCTTTAATTTTGGTCGGTGGGCTCGTTAAAAGACTGGTAGAAAACTCCGAGGACACAGAAACAAGGAAACAAATAGTGGTCCCAAGAAATGCTGTACCAGAAATTTTAAAGCAGATGCATATTGATAGTTCTGGAGGACATCTGGGTATCACGAAAACGCTGCAAAAGGTCCGAGATAGATTTTACTGGGTAAATTGCACTAATGATGTTAAAGATTGGTGTCGTGCCAGTAACGGTCCGCACCGAAAACCGAAGGCAGAAATGCAGCAATACCTGGTTGGAAGTCCTTTTGAAAGAATCGCGGTAGATGTATTGGGGCCACTTCCACAGACCTATAAAGGAAACAAATACATCTTTGTTGTAATGGACTACTTCACTAAATGGGTTGAAGCCTATGCAGTTCCCAATCAGGAAGCCACCACTTTAGCAGATATATTAGTTAAAGAATTCGTAAGCCGATTTGGGGTACCACTAGAATTACACTCAGACCAAGAGAGAAATTTTAAGAGCAAGCTGTTTCAAGAAGTTTGCCAAAGATTAGGCATCCGCAAAACGAGAAACACAGCGATGCATCCTCAGTCTGATGGAATGGTGGAACGAATGAACCGGACTATAACCAACTATCTGTCAAAAGTGATGTCAGATTGTCAGAGGGATTGGGATCGACATATTCCACTATTTCTAATGGCAATTCGATCGGCCATCAACGAATCAACTGGCCAAACGCCTGCAAAGGTCTTGTTCGGTAGAGAAATAAGGCTACCATGTGACTTGGTGTTTGGTTGTAAACCTGGTGAAGAAATGGCACGTGAACAATATGTCGCCGACCTTCAGAATCAAATGGAGAATATACACAACCTGGTGCGTGGAAAACTACAATTATCTAGTGATCGGATGAAGAGGTACTATGACACACGGACAATGGAAAAGAGTTACCAAGTTGGAGATTTAGTTTGGCTCTATAACCACCGACGGCGTCGAGGTATTTGTCCCAAATTACAAAAGAACTGGGAAGGTCCTTACACCATCAAAAAGAAGATTAACGATGTCATTTATCGGATCGTGAAAATTCCCAGAGGGAAACCCGTCGTGGTCCATCATGATCGTTTGGCGCCTTACCAGGGAAACCACAGTGGAGATGCGCAGCAACTCCGAGAAGATGGTTTGGCTGGCTCAGGGAGTGTGCGGGATTCCGATGTAGGAAATAACATTCCAGGAGGAATGAATCTAAGGAGGGGGCAGTGTAACGGGATAACCGTAAAGGAAGGGACCTTAATTTGAAAGATTGTTATTGACAGTTGATTTTTAGAAGTTTCTAAAAATCAACTGACCATTTTAAATAATGTTTCTAGAAAATTCTAAACACACTGACTAGATTAAATAATGTTTCTAGAAAATTCTAGAAAGATCTAAACACACTAACTAGATTAAATAAAGTTGTATATAAGGGGATGCATGGGCAGTTAACGTCAGTTCAAGTTCAAGTATTCACAAGAGTTCACTGTATTGTCAAGTAGTTAGACGTTATCCAGCAGAGTTCAGTGTATCTTAACAATTTTGTAAATAAATTGTGTAAAAGTCCCCATAAGTGTTTCAATATTATGATTTAGAATAAAGTTTTTTCTATTTTACACCCTATGATCCTAAATACTTTAACGTGATTATTAAGGCTCTTGTTCATTGTATCTTATTTTTCTTAACCCTTGTATATATTTTTTAATTTATTATAAACTAGCGGGACGTTTCATTTAGTTAAATTTTGAAAATTATGTGATTTTCACATTGAAATTCAAGCTACTAATAATCATATTTTGGCACAGAGGACACTAAGCCGTTTAATAGTTGAGATATCGACCGCAACGTCACCTACCGGATTCAATTATATTTTTAAATCCTCCAGGAAACCACATAAAATTTCAATCCAAATGGTTATCAAACCCTTACAGAATGATTTCAGAATCGTTCAGGTACGTTTGGGTATATTCAGGTATAAATAGCAATACAGACAAACAATCAAATCTTTTTACTTTATAATATTAGTATAGATTAGACCGCATTCGAGATGTTAACGTTTTCTCAAACTCTCATGTGACCACTCGATAGTATTTTTATGTAGCTAACTTACAACTTAGTGTAGAAACACTTGCAACAACCCATTCGCACCCATACCTAAACCTGCTTCCATACACAGATATACTCACACATAACCCCTGTTATAACGTAGGCAACATACAGCACATCATGTATTCATTAACCTGCCATTCTCACCTACTCCTATTTGACGCATGCGCAGAACGAGCTTGCGAGCAAAGAATGACCATGTTGGACCTTAGATTTTCTTATGGAGATTTACATGTAAAAATGAGTGATTTTGCGCTCGAATCCCCCTTGCCTATCTACTAACAGAAAAATGGATTGAGACAGGCGAAAAGTAAAGTCAGACACAGTCAGACAGGCTAGGCAGTTAACAAATAAAGGATTTGACAAAAAAATTGATGCATGAAAAATCTGACAGATAAAAGAGACAAAACACAAAAGAATTGACACATACAGAGTTAACATATAAAAGTTGACACGTCAGTTAGTTACGTGGACAGATGAAATAATTGGTAGATAAAAGAGTTGACAGATTAAAGATTTTAAAAGATCATTCGTGGGTGTGACGGTGGAGTAGTGGATAGAGGATACTTGTGATTGTTAAAGTTTATATAATGATCAAAAAACAAAATGCTTTAAAAAAGAGATCATTCGTAATATTTTTAAAATTTTGTATAGTTCGTTTTTATAAAATAATAATAATCAATAAATAGATACATTATTTTATTTCCGAGAAAACCCAAGGTTACAAGAATATAAAAGCCGATTTTAACATTTGCTTTAATTCCGAATAAGATTTTAGAACTACTCGACATATTTCTTAAATAAACAGAAAGTGTTGACAGATCAAAATACTGCGAGATGAAAAAGATTAAGAGAAATTAAGCAGTTGACAGATAAAGAAGTTGGCAGATGACGAATTTAGTGGACAAAGACATTGACACTTGAAATGAGGAAGATAAGTAATGAAAAAATTAATAGCTTACGAGTTAACAAATAAAAAAGATAAAGACATTGACCGATGAAAGAATCTACAGATCCTTCTTTGGTTTAAACAATTTGAAGCTACATTTTTATAAAACATTGTTTATACATTTTTAACTATTGTTTAATTTTTTCATTTTTCTTTTGTCTTGTGTCGCTACACTATAACTGTTTTCTCATTAGTTGTGCAACAATTTCTGGTACAAATATATGCAATAGAACCGTTTCCCACGGAATATTCTGTTAAGCCTTTCTCTAGGAGCTGTCTGTTAAAATAACTTCAGACATTTGCATTGTTTCCTATAGTTCTCTTTAAGGAGTGCAGTTTAAATCCATCATCCTCTAACGTTATTTAAACACAGCTTTTAGAAACAGTTGCACTAAATATTATCCGAGGAAGGTAACTAAGGTAGAATGTAAAATGAGAGCTAGCTGTGTCTGACGGAATATTAGCGAAGGTTGTATATTGTAAGAAAACAAAACAACGGTTAAAGGAGACATAAAACATGTTTGCTAAATTTGTGTGTAATAATTTATTTACGGTAAAAGTGATACATACAGAAATCTATTATTTGCTGTCCTGATACAAATGAAGGGAACGAAGTACTTGGATAGCAGCAATAAAACGAATATGTGTACTGTTTTCAAATTATCCTTGCTTTCGACTCTTTCTGGGGTCATCTTCAGGGATTTAGATGGTAAGATTTTATTTATACAATGGTTACATTATTTTAACAACTAAGATTTAGTTGAGATGTATCGTGGAATGTTAAAACAATGGTATGTATATATAAAAAGATGTTAGAAAATTTATGTATGTACAAAAGACTTGTTAGTACTTAAAACAATAAGCCAGAAATTGTTAACGAAATTATTTAAATTTTACGCATCAACCACGCCCAAAGAAATTAAAGGATGGAATCACAGATCACACGTAACGATCTACCGACAATAGATAAGACCGCATAAAAGAAAGAAGTGGAGCCTATTTGAATAACATCAAATGCCTGGTGAGTAGGATGTTTTGTTTGGAAACCATTCTTGTCTAGCCAATCGCGACTGGAGTCTAAAGGTCATTAAAAAGGAGAGAGAGATATTCTTGGTCATGTTAATCAAAACAAATCAAATAAAGTTTGTGAAACTATTTTGCAAAGATGGTGAGCAGTTAACTGTAAATAATCACTTTCACAACACAAAAGAACAAGATGGATGCTTTGGTCACTAACTATTAGAAGGTATGCATAAATGTCAATTAAATTTTCGATGTCTGATCTTTTATTAACACATTTCTCACTATTTACAGCTATGTGTGTCATTTCCAAAAAGAACAGATGTTGATTTCTCTGTCCAAAATCATAACATGATCATTCTCAACATGTAACCCTAACGCGGTTTTATCAGGGTACAATCTGACGTCGTTTTTATGTGAAGTCAAGTAATCTTTAAGTTTTCTTATCATCTGCCCATTATACACTTTATCACATGATCCACACGGTAAAGCGTACACAATATTGAATTGTGATTTTAAGTAAATTTTATTTTTCAGCTTGAGTAAAAGAAAATTTGTTGGCTATTTTGACATTGGAATCTGTTAATTTTGGGGTTAGTGTGAAAACAAATGGCAGGTTGTGATAACGGGTGATTGGGCTCTGAATCAGTGAAGTCTCTTAAATTTGTATGTGAGAGCTCTTCGACGAAGTGTTATAGCTGATAAGGTTGACTAACTAATTTCGGAGGGTAAGCATTCATAAACAATTTTGTCAAACAGTGAGAAATGCGTTAAAGATGATACTTCTTATTTCAAAATCTGCTTCAGGTGTAGGAATAACTAGGTTTTTATAGGTTGACAAATTGTTAAAATAGCTTGTAAATTTTTTTGTACATTAATAGATAGGATTCTACTCTTAAAGAATTCTATAACAATTCTATAATATTTGTAAAGTCCCTTTCAATCATCAGCTTCAGTTGCTTCCAAGATTCCCCTTCATCGAATACTGTTCTATCATCCGCAAAGCTCAATTTTTTTCCACACGACGTTAACTCAAATAAATCATTTATATATAATATGAATAATAATGGGCCTAATATTGTCCCCTGGTGTACCCCATATTCTATGATTGAGAATTTGCTAATAACTTGTTCTATTATTGCCTGTCTTTCAAGTAGCTCTAGATTAATTTTCAGCAATTCCTCCGAAATTTTATGTTTTAAAGTGTACATAAAAGTTTATTATGGCCTACGGTGTCAAAGGCTTTGGCTAGATCAACAAAGATACCACTTGCTGGCTTTTTTTATATCCCTAGCTTTATATATAATTGCTGTTAATTGTGTCAATTTACTCGCACTGAAACCGAATTGCTTATTGGATAGCATTCCATATTATCACATAGATAAAACTTTGGTGGAGTCTTGTCCCTTAACTCCTACGAAAACCCTCTGGGCTCCCAGACTATATTAAAGTTAGATTTAGTGTTATTCGTTTCAGATATCGATAATGATAATATTATAATATAATATTCAATTATAAACACTAAAAAAAAATAATAAAAATAAATAACCCAAATTTCTTAATAATTAATACATTAAATTATTTAAGTAAAATAAATAAAAAATTGATTAGAAACTATTTATTTTTTTATGTTTTGAAGTCGAGTTCGAACAGGTTTTCATCCTAATTTTGATGGACTTGTACTTGTTTCTTATTTCTGCACCGTTTGTTACTAGTTTGACTGTGTGTTGGAGCTATAGAGTTTACAGCTTCTTCCTGGAAAAATTCTGGGTTTTGCTGATCCGAGTTTCTTATATTAGGAGTAGGTAAAGCACTATTTGACATTTCTTCCGTAGTATCAAGTTCTTCAGTATCTAAAAGTTCTTCGATGCTATAAGCTGTATTTTTGAATATTAGTTTATTGCCACCTATGTAACTTCTTTTGTTAGGATTTTTTGGCCTTTCTAAATGCAGATATCTTTTTAGAATCTTGAGTTCCCCTTCTTGAACCTTTGTTCGTAACAAAAAAATGCCTATCAACTGCATACTAAACTTTACAAATATATGACGGTTAGTATAGATACCAGGAGTCTAAACGAAATGTTAGACGTATGGTCTTAATTTAGGGGACACAACTATTGCCGGTAGAGTGAGCCATTGTTTAAGTTTTGTTGCTATTGATAGCTTTGAAAAGTATCTTTTATGACAACTAATTTTTAATAAATAAATTAATATTATATATTTAATTTAATTTAACATTCGTGACATTCAAATGTCATGATAATAATAAAATCGGTACATCCTGAATCCTTGCGCAGCTAGTGGTAAAAATTAGAACTATGATCTGGGTTGATTATTGTGTACCAGAAATATTGTGGAAAAGCCTAGACCGTGTAGACTCCTGGTATCTATACTTCGTGGTTTAGTATATGAGTATTATCTTCGCCATTTTTTGTCCACTGTCACTAATTGTCAATTGTCAATATTTTGTCATTCCTAGCAAAAAATTGGGTTTAGAAAGTTTATAATAATTTCAGATTTAAATATCTACAATAGTTATTTATGATATGAGTGTTAAAAGTGAGGTTTTATTTTGTGAGTGAAAACGTTTGTGAAATGAGCGGAGCGAATTGAACAATTTCACGAACAAAATAAAATCACTTTTAACACAAATACCATACAATGTTTTTTGTACAACTTCCCTATTTTGATAATGAAACGAGCGAATTTTCAATGACAATGAACCAAACCGTGTTAAAAGTAAACTAAACCGTGTTAAAAGTAAACTTGTTTACATGGCAACGTGTTAAAAGTATTTTTAACACGCTGCTATGTAAACAATCGTTTTTAACATTGTTTGCTATCATTAAAAGTGTCACTTTTAATGACAGTTGTACAAAAAAGTTATTTCGTTTATATGTGCTAAAAGTGAACCTAGCATATATAGTTAATAAACAAATGTTTTTTTTTTAAATTATGAAGTAAATAAAAAACAATAGAAATATTTAACAAACACATCTACATTTTAAACATTTTAACACTAGCTGTCTTCTAAGTTTGTTATCTTCAGTATAGATCTGATGCATATTATTACCATTGTAACGATAACACAGAAACACCGCGTTATCGTTTGTATTCCCACCATCCATTCGAGATGCGCAGCCAAGATACGACACGTCGTCCAAACTCGCGCAGACACATTCATTGAGTGGGACCGCCGTCAACTGGTATAAAAGGGCGATATCGTCGATCGTCGCTGTAGCAGGCAGTTCGACTGAGAGTACTGATCTTGGAAGAACTCCAACCTGGGATCTGGGTATTGACCAGTAGCCACCGACCTTCCCTGCCTTCGCAGCCGAGTATTGATCGGCTGTACCGTCCCGATCCTTGGGTATTGACCAAGGATTGTCCTGCCCCGCAACTGAGTATTGATCAGTTGCACCGTTCCGATCCTTGGGTATTGACCAAGGATTATCCTGCCCCGCAACTGAGTATTGATCAGTTGCACCGTTCCGATCCTTGGGTATTGACCCCGTAACCGAGTATTGATCGGTTACACCGTTCCGATCCTTGGGTATTGACCAAGTGTTGTCCTACCCCGCAACCGAGTATTGATCGGTTGGGACCTACCCCAACTATCCGATACTGACCGTGATCTATAATTAATTTATTTATTTACAAGGAGATCCATCCGAGGGCCAAAGGGGTCGCAGATCCGTTTTATTTCTTTTCTTATAGAATCAATATTTTATTTTATTTTTATTTTTATTGTATATAACTTATTAGAGAAATAAATTTTTTATTTAAATCGAAACCGAATTTTACTGAGTCTGGTGTCTGAAAGAGCTACCCGTTACACCATAATTTTTCCATTAAACCATATTATAAAATAGATTAACAAAGAACTTACATTATAATACCAGTTGTAGTTATCAGCAGGAGGGCTAGCAGAAGATCTACATTTTAATATAACATCAACTCCTTCTTTAACAGGATTTTGTTGAAAGGGAGTAGCTAATTCCACGGAGACACTTGGAGGATCTGAAATTATTATTCAAAATAAACATTTCACAGAATATTGCAACGTACAAATAGCCGTATAAATTTATTAGTAAAAACATTTTTATATTGGATACAAGCGAGTATATGTAACTTTACAAACATTATATTTTATTTTCAATATTTCAATCTTGCATAGAACGAAAAACAGTATTGTAACGGGATAACCAAATAAGAAAAGGACCTCAACTTAAAAGACTGTTTTAAGGTTATGTAGGTATTCGCGAATCTTCTGGATGTCGTAATTAGGGTAAGTTATGGTACCCGAAAATGCAAGAATGCTCGTTTTTATTATATAAGGGGGTGTATTAGCAGTCAAATAGTTTGAATAGTTCATTGTCAATGTAAAACTGTTCAGACATATTCCAGCATTGTTAAAATTTTGTTGAATACGTGTTTTAGTATATATAGTTAACTATTTTCTTTTTCCTTATTTCTAAATGCAAGCGTTTGTATATGTTGAAATCCATTGGAAAATAGCAAGAGATCTTCAATTGCCAGCATTTTTATTAAACAAAAAGTTCTCCTCAGGGTAATGTTATTGCTGTTTCAATACGTTTGTTCTTTGAACATTTCGTAATAAATGTTTGTTTACTGATGTGTTCATATTTTTTTTTAACAAAAAATAATAAAACTTGATTAAAAATACTTATCTTTATAAATCAGAATGTTCTTAGTGGATTTGCGGACAGGCAAAGGAATAATAAAAGCTTTTACTAAATTGCCAACGCTTCGACTTTTATTTTTGTCTTTTTCAAGGCTAAAATATGGTACCTACAATATGTACACCGAACGTGCTATATTGATCTCGCTGATTACCGAACACGCTTTATCTATCTACCAAATGCGCTATGCGTATCTCGCCGACCAAACACATACTCCTGTGCAAGACTTTGTGACTTTAGATTATTAGCCGTAATTACAACAGATATATTTATGTCAGTCTCGTATAAAAGTACAATTATAACTCCAATACTAAGTAATCTAAAACTTAATACCGTGAAAGATCAAACCCCGCTACCCAATTATCTTAAAACCTATACAACAATAAGTTTTACACTAAAACCTGAAACTTCGAAAACTAATATTAATTTCCTAAAATCCTAAATCTTAATACTCAATACCCTGATTGAATTATTTTCATGAATAATGTATACATCTTGCAAATCTGACTTCAGACTCTGACCAACGACCTTAAAAACTTGCATGTCAATGTTTTAAGAGATTTTCCACGATTCAATTAGATTGTGCCCTTAAATAACCTTCAACGATTTTTTTTCGGATTCATACTCATATCGCCGAAATTTTTTGACCCCTCTCGTCAAGTTTAAAACGAAATATTTAAAATAGCTAATTTTTATACCCTTAATCTTTATGTATTTTACCAGTGCTAGGCATCTAAGAAAGTTTAAAAAACAATTTCCTTTAATTTTAGATACCAATGTTTAAACAGTGGTGCATATCGATTTAGCGTGTTTAAGTGATTGCAGAGTTCTGCTTTGCAATTATGCTTGGTAACAGAATGTCAATGTTTAAACGAGCAACAATAATGGCTTTGTATGTTAAATAGGGATTTTTTTGCGTTTCAGTTTTACCAATACTACGTTTTTCCAAGGAAACTAACAGTTTAGACTGCAGATTTGGACTGGGCGTTATAGGAGAATCAATGCAACTTATTGACATCAAAATCATAACCTCATAGCCTCAGATCTCCAAGCTCATTAAAGAAGAACGTATGGTCGATTAATATCCAGTAACACAATACGGCGGAGACTTCATAAAGAGAACTTGTGATCCAGAAGATTATAAAGAATACTTAGGTTACTTTCCAGACACATAGCCGCAAGTTTACAGTGGGCACAGGAACACAGAGATTGGATTGTGGTTCAATGGCCACATGTAGTTATTTAAGCTTTGGTTTAGTTACTGATGTCGGCGATAAAAAGTTTGGATTAGAAATTGCATATTTTTAAAGATTACCGTGGCCAGTAAACTCGCCAGTCACGGATCCGATTGGCACATATGGGATTCGTTGTACAAGCAATATCAAACAAAATTAATTTTTCTAGCACCCTGCAGAAACTCACACTTGCAATATCCCGATAAATACCATAACCACCCTCAGTGTTTTTATTCCTAGGCGAGTTAATTCCTTACTACAAAACAGTGTAGGACACACTAAATCGTAATGCATTTTTGGTATCTTTATACTACTAAATTTCAAATTCCTGTAATCATTTCATTACGCACTATTTATCGTTAATAGTATATTACTTTACGAGTGGAGTAAATTGCATATTACAGCGAGTGTGTTTGGCCCATGAGCGAGCTTGCGAGCGAAGGGGCTAAAGAAACGAGGTAAATATGCAATTTGTTCCTCAAGTGAAGTACTATGCTTTACCCACGACTTACCAAATGGTTTTGTATAAAACTAAAAATAACAAACATAAAATTTAAATTTTGGCATAAGTTGTCAAAAATATTCGATTTCGCAGACAGTTCTGTCTGAGAAATGTCAAATGTTAGTTTAATTTATTGAAAACTGTAGGTAACCAACATAATAATACAGGTTTCTATTTACTTACTTCACTAGTTTAGTAAATGAAACTATAACACAACTCCTCAATAATTTGACATTTACTGACAGAGTTATAGGTTAAAAAATACGCAATTTACTTATTAGTCGTGGGTAAACATTTTTTTTAGTTAAGCCAATTTCTCAACACATGATTTTAAATGTACAACTCTAATGACTGATAAAAAAATCATGTAATTACAAATTGAAATCACCATATAATTAGTAGTAAGTACAATGCTGATGTTAAAATAAATATCATTTTATTAGCAGTAACCTCCATTATAAATTGGTTGTTGATGTTAATAAATACTTTACTTTGTACAATTTTACAATAAAAAATAACGATAAAAAGAAACTTATTAACTGCAACATAAAACGTTAAATTAAAATATATGTAAAATAAAATTTTATAAAGTGAAATCATTTGCTACTTGCTTTTAAGTTTTTTAGTCCTGGCTACACCCTTAGCAAATCGTACCGAGTGCGAACGCGTTGAAGATTTCTCGCAACGTCTCGCAAGATTCTCGTCGTAGCTCACTACATAAGCATAAATTAGAAAATATGGAAAAATCTCAATGAGGATTCTCTATTAAAATGAAAAATGTATTTTAAAAAATTAATTAAGGTTTATTCAGAATAAAAAACTTTTTAACTAATAAAAAATGTATACATATTTAATTGTATGTTCAAAAACTTTAAAAACGGGCATTTACCACAGTTTTTTTTATACCAGTAGTTTTCGTATAAAAATCTTAAACAAATTTGTAACTTGATAACAAATTTGTAACTTTGAAAACTGGTGTTCACTCATATATTTAATATAGTTTATTTGTGGGTTCCATCAATATTTTCTTCATTCGTTTTGAGTCAAGTGTCAGTACCTGTCAATCTCTTGCCAGTTTAAAATTAAATTAGAGATCAATTAAATTTAACTTTTACTATTTTTTAACAAAACTGTTCTTGTTCCAAATTTAAAAAATCTGTAGCCTCACAATTTTCGTCAGTTAATTTAACTCATGTATCACTAGTTATCTATATAGCTACAGGGCTAGGCTATGGCAGCTGCTCACATGCTGTTACAAGGACAGGCTCTCATAACCTTATTAAAGGGAAAAGAGCAAGCAGTGCTATATGATAGGGTTAAGAAAGGTCAAATAATGAGTATGGTTTAGGAGAGGATAGTCGACAGGTATAGAGATACTTTTGTGACTGGCATAGGTGGGTTGCTGACACTTTCAGAAAGGCATCCATTGAGAAATGGAGGCTAGAAAAGGCCCAGGAGAGGTAGGAAAAATCACTGGGCAAGCAACAAGCCAAAGTCTTTATAGAAGGACACTTAAAGAAATTTACTGGAGAGCTGTAATCCGAAAGGCGCTCTACTCCTATTCTAGAGATGCTGGGTGTTTACAATAGATCTGTAAAGGTTGCAGTGATAAAGGCTAACAGCCAACCCAATGAGTATCTATCTATCTATCACTACTTGTCAACCGTTAAGCTCATGTTATTAAAATGTAAAAAGAGTTTGGTTTAAATAACTTATTTTATTACCTTTGCAACAAAACGTTTATAAAAATTTCTTAGGTAAAAAAAACTGTTATCTCAATTTCTGTGAGACATTTTGATTTTGTGTCAGTACCTACCAGTCACCTATCAATCTTTATCAGTTAAAAGTAAATTGGAGTTCGATAAAAATCAACTTTGACTAATTTTTTGACACAACAGTTATCAGTAGGTAATGTTTTAGATTTAAAATATCTGTAACATCACAATTTTCTTTAATCATTTTGACATATGTGTCACTACCAGTCAACTGTTAAATTTAACAACTTTATAAATTTTGAGACAAAATCTTATACTTAGATTAAAAAAATCTTTACTATTAAAATTTTCGTCAGCCATTTTGATTCAAGTGCCATTAACAGTAACCTGTCAATTTCTTATCAGCTTGAAGTAAATCGGAGTTCAAATAAAATTAACAATTTTACAATTGTTTTTGACAAAAAGGTTATCGCTATTGTTCTAGTTAAAAAAAAAACTATTTCATTACAATTTTTATTAGCCATTTTGATTTATGTGTAACAACCAGTAAACTGTTAATCTTATGTCATTAAATATAAATAGAACAATTTAAGAAGAAACGTTTAAAATATTGTTCTAGTTTAGAAAATATTTATTCTTAAAACATTTGTCAGCCATTTTGACTCATGTGACAGTATTAGTCAACTGTCAATCCCATGTAAATAAAATTTGGTTTAAATACACCAGTCATTTTGACTCAGTTGTTACTAACAGCCAACTGTCAACTTATTCTCAAAAAAAAAGTATATTTAAGTTCTGTTAAAATTAAGATTTCTTCTTATGTTTTAGCTTAAAGATACTTCATCGTGTAAAATAGAAATACAAATTGTACTCTACTTAACCTTGCCGTGAATATATTTGTATTAAAATTTATAAATTTTCCTTTACATCTCTGTAATCATACACAACCAAACACAAAGTCGAATAGAAAATTATATCAAATTACCAAGTTTCCACTACGGCCCTGACGCAGATGTCTTTAACAAAGCTAACTCTGGCCTTTTCCTACGTTACACGGCTAGAATACTGGATGACCCAGGTTTCGGAAACCGAGCAGCACAAATGCCCTGCTTTATATTCACCTCATCTCTACACCAAAGTTTTGTATCTTCTTAACTTCCAAGATGGTATGTAATCACTTTAGAGGTGGGGTCAGACATTATCTGGGAAACACTGATTAATTTGTCAGGGTTAAAAACAGGCTGCCTAATTCAATTTCGTTATTTCTATTTATTGCGTTAACTCTGTACCTACTTTATTTCTGGAGTTGGCACTGTGTAGCACTTTTAGAAATCTGTTCTTTTGGGGATTAATGGATTGATTTAAGAAATACGTATAGTGACAAAAAATCGTGTTAAACTTGAAGAGGAACACACATAGAAGTCAATAAAGAAAAAAAAAATGCACAATATCAAATTAAAATATATTTAAAGTGACATGATTGTCATAACTTTCACTTTGTGTTGAATGCGATAAAGATAATTCTAAAATCGTACCGCAAGAATGACAAGATTATTAACAGTCAGTGACTGCAGAGTCGAAATCACGGATGATAATACTCATGTCTTAGGTGTTCCTTTAGGGTTTTCGAATCCACTAGATTAAACAAAAAATGAAAATGGTTGAAATCAAAAGAAAGTGTAAGTAAAAAAAAAAAGATCTCAGTTGTCAGAATTTTCAACGAATAATACGAGTGATAAGAGACTAAATATAGACCGTCAGTGACAGCAAAATCAAAATGCCGGATGACAATACTAATGTTTTAGGCGTTCCTTAAGAATGAAAACGAATATGATAAAAAAAAAACAAAATATAATGAACAAAAAAATGGGTCAGTTGTCATAACTGTCCTTTTTCTCTAAATTCCGTTGAGAGAATTTCAAAATCAGTCCCAAGGAATGGAATGAGTGATAAATGATTGCATATTTACAGTAAGTGATAGCAAAGTCAAAATGACAGATGATAATAATTATGTCATAGGTTTCCTTAGGGTTTTTGAATTTATCATAAAAAAAACATAGAATGGAAATGGATGGGATCAAAAAACAAGGTAAAATAAAAAGAAAAACATCATAATTGTCATAACTGTCAATTTCAATAATCATGTGTTAAATGTTCATTATGGTTTTTGAATCTACCATTATAAACATATAAATGAATCAGATAAAATCAAAAGAACAAAGTGTAATAGAAGAAGAAAAATATCTGTTTTCATATATGTCCCTTTCTTCTAAATTCCATCAAGAGAATTTTAAAATCGAAGCAAAGAAAAGACTATTGACAGTCAGTGTCATCAGGTTCAAAAATAGCTGATTAGAATACTTAATACACAAAAATCAAGCAATAATTTTTTGTGATATAAACCGTATGTCATGCGGCATAAAAGCGACTTTGCAACGAACAAAAAGAGCCAAGAAATCGTGTTGTATATTACATGGAAAACATAATTAATTACTGCTAATGTTGGCCCACTTTTTTTTATTTTAAATGGAATAAATTTTTAACGCCTTTATGTAATAAAATAATTCCCTATGCACAACCCATCTACGTTACCTCAGTGAGCGCTAGCTGGATCTGGTAATTCGTAGGACTACAAGAGGATTAGTTCTCGGAGTGCGCTACAGTCGTCTAATTCATTTAATGAACTCGTCATGCACGAAATCGGGACTAAAAGCCGCTCCATCTCGCACCTTGTGTAAATCCCTTTAGCCGCGGAGGCCATTTTAGGTACATCCGGTTCGAAGGTCCAAACTTTCATTTGTCACGCCGAAAGGTCGGGAACGTTCACCGGGGATTTTCCGTTTATTTATTTCATTGCGTTTAAATTTTGTACGTTTTTTATGATTAATTCAAACACGATTCAGTAATTAACCTTTTTGTTAAATCATGGCAATAAATTATGACATCTTCAATTTCAATAGATCTATAAAAAAATAACAAATAATATGTTAATTTGTTAGAGTTTTACCTTTATTAGTGCAAATATATAGCATTTTATTAAAAAATCGGTTAAGCCTTTTTTGGAAACAATGTTTTCTTATGTCGGTGTACGTAGCTAGATACTCTCAGCTATCAACTATGAAAATGTCACGACTGGCTTTTATGATACGTCACGACCTGCACGACTGTCAGGTCATTGTATTATATTATTCTATTCGAATAGAAGAGAGCAGATAGGATTAATCTCTATTATGCTATAAAAATAAAATTAACAAATTACACTGAAAAATACAAATAATTATCTAAGCAAGATTTAAGAATATTGACGTGTTGATGCCATCACAATATGGTCCTGAAGAAGGTTAAAATTCTGAAAATTCTAATGTCGTTTTGAATCTGTTTCTTTTAAATTTTAAAGCGTGACCACGAACACGTAAATCACTATACAACTGGAGCAGATGATAACTTGGAGCCACCTTGCAGAGCCATAAGCGTAGCGATCAAGTTACCTCTTCTACAACAATGTTCTAATTTTGGGAGTTTTGACATATGAGTAGCACGAGTAGTACCTTTGTGCACATTCTCAAGAAGTGTCTAATCTCTGATAAGGGTAGGATGCCACACGGTATTTGTAAACTGCGGATGCAACTTTTAAAAAGTTTACACTTTGTTGAAAGGTCATGCCTTTCGAAAGTGGTTTGGGAATTTGGTTTCTTAACGGGTTCGGTAATATTGTCGCTCCAAGAGAGGTCAGAACTGATTATAACTCCTAGGTCATTATGTTGGTTAGTAGAATATACTAACTGTTTACGTAATACGTGTTTTTTATTGCCTTTTCCCATATGAAGAATAACGCACTTTTTATTGTTCAAAGGTAACAGCTTCTCATTTGTCCATAGATAAATGCTGTTAAGAACTTTCTGAATCACTGCTATATAAAAATCAGCATTATTATAAATTTCAGTACCATCTGCTTAAACTGAGATGTGAGATTTGACATGTACTTAATGTCTGAAGTATATATTACAAATAATAGTGGTCCAAATACCAAACCTTTTGCGAATGTTATAGTTTCTCTATCAAATAAGTATGGGAAAATTTGTCGAACGAACTACTTATGGCCAAATAACCAATATCCATTGACTGTCCAACATCGATCATATTAGTCCAATTCGAGATGCTGCACAGTAAGTTGGACGGCAAAATTTTTTTTGGTATACATCCATGCTGTTGCTCTGGGATTACCCGATGTCATCCTTATGTTCAGAAGTGTAAGTGATCACAACTGAATTCAAGTGATTGCACGTGATCACAAGCGATTGCATGTTTTTCATACGTCCGAGGGTATTCCGAAAAGTACTTAGTCTCAACACCCGATGGCACTACTACCAAAAGAGAAATTTATATTCGTGTAGTACATTCTCGTAGACGGATTCTGTAAAAATTTCACCCAACTCGGACTGGAACTTTTATTTTCACCCCCTGTGGTAAAAGGTGTTTCCGCAGATTTTACCAAAATGGAAAATAAGCAAAATTTTAAAGATAAGAGACCAATTAATAACTGTATCCTTAAAAATCTTAGTAAAACACTGAGAAAACCATTTAAAATTAAAAATAAATTTAAATTTAATATTGTTATCCAGGTTTGTAAATGACCTAAAAAAATAATAAAAACCAGCTCGGTAAACATTATTCATCTATGCTATAAATAACTATTCAATAACTAACTAGGTCTAACCTGTCCAACTATTAAATACTCATTTTACGGTAACCGATTCACATCAGCGTCCGTAAGAAATTGGAAATGTACAAGTTAAGGACTTACAAGCAACATGTATCTGTCTCCTATCCTCAGCGTGTCCCCCGGGAAATCTAGGATTGTCTGCTCGACACACAAGATCCTTGCCATCGTCGTCTGATGCCACATTAAGCGATAAAATGCTTCCGGTAAAGCTCTCTGTTTCTTCCTCCTAAATATAATAATTAATAGGAATATTATATTCAAGAGATGAAATATAATAAGGTAATGAAAAATTGAGATATTTTTACAGAAAAGCTAAAAATTTTTTTAAATAATTTACTACGGTTTAAAGCCTGATACAAATATTAATGAAACAATTATGAGGGATAATCTACATATGAAGAAACTCAAAACTACCAAATTAGCATAACGATTTTGCAGCAATATTAAAAAAATGGTGAATGACCCTTCTTTAAGATAAAAATCATACTTATAGTCACCGGTCATACTACAGCCTAGTTAGGCTTATTGTACTTCTTTCATTGGGTCATGTCACCCACTCCAGAATCTTGGTACTCATCTCTACTAGTTTTTACAGGTCTAAGGGAGTGTAGCACTCTTAAAGTTTCCAAAAATTACAGTGATCCAGTGCTTTACAATGGTGTAACTATTTCAGGTTCCCTGCCACATAATCTGCAGGTTAGGTCTCTATTAAACAACCCCATGGTTTTCAGGAGTTCCTTGACCGGTGCATGACCCACAGTGACTCAAAGCTGATTCATCCTGGTTTTGTGCATTGTTTCAGCTCTTCTGTTACACGTTTATTTAATTCACATTCTGCTGTGTGTTTGGTCGAAGTTGTATTTCCAATGTTAGTTGTGTTGCCTGCAGATTCAGGCTTTCATTTGGCTGGGCATCATACCTTTTGGTACTCCTGGACGGATGAATAGCTGATGCTTTTCTTAAAAATTTATCAACCTGCTCGTTGACTTATATTCCTCTATGTAGCTGATGCTTTTCTTAAAAGTTTATTAACCTGCTCGTTGCTTTATATTCCTCTATATCCTAACTCTTAAACTAGTTTGACAAAGTTGTTTTACTCGGTATGCCTGTACTAGTATGCAGACAACTTTATGGATCTGTAAAGATCCAATAGCCTTCTGACTATTTGTGCATATGTTGATCCGCTTAGATTTATAAATTCTCAGATTATTTTCACTTGCTCATTGCAAGATTGCATTTACTGTTGCTTGAAACATACATGTATATGTTTCAGTGCTGCTGTCGAAATGTCTATCAGAGCTCCAGGTAAGCAAGTCTTGGTGTATGACTTAATTAAAATATGTATTTTATTCTTTTACAACATTTAAACTTGTATGACTAAATTTTAAATTGAATATACCATAAAAGCTTTGCAAAACTGTAACAAGTTTTTGTCTCTGTCACAAATTATTCTTTACTTTAAGCAATCCTTATCAAGAAAGCAATTCATTAAAGGGAAACTAAACATCGAAAGACATGTTATCGTCAAGACGCGAGGAAGATGTCGACAGAATACGCAATCTTGTGTATTGACTACCAGAATGGTCAAAAAACAGTAAAATCTGACTCATACAACTGTTTATTAAATTTTATTAACGAATTAAGGAACAGAGAAATTTGTTCCCAATTGGTTCCAAAAGACCTTTTGTAAGAACAAAAGGAGATCTAAAAAAAGTGTGGTTTGCTTTTTAGGGATTGCTTAAAAGTTATCATTACTGGTGACGAGAGCTCAAACTGTAAAACCAAGTACCAAGGCATAAAGTGGCATAACCGCTCTAAAGTAAAAAAAAAACAATAATTGGCAATCGAAGATGTAATACCTACTTCGTTACTTTTTTGATAGCCAGTAAATCATCCAAATAAAGTTTGAGCCACAGTAAATTAACACATTTACGGAGAGTTTTTTACAACAGTTATAAACGTCAACAACAAGATCGCAATAATGCGTCATTTTAAAGGACGGGTTTTAAGCCAGTAAAACTATCCCTTCGGTAATCCACATTCTTATTTTAAGCCAAAAAAAAATATTCGTTTGGTAACCCAGCCTGCTTATTCACCTGATATGAGTCATTGAGATTTTTTTCTACAAACATTAAAAAATTGCCAGGAATATCAGTGTGGAATCACCAAACGGTTACTTCATTACATGTTTTTCTCTACTACTATGAAGAATTAAAAATCGCTGAGTGACTTCCCAAGAAATTGATTTTTAAAAGCAGCAATACTGTTATGTCTAAGTGTTCTAAAGTTATGCTACTATTTTGGGTGACTTCGGAAAAAATCATAATAATTTAATTTTGTGTTTTACAAAGGTTGTAAAATTACATTAGATATACGAATTGGGTTTTAATTATATATCGTACATAAATCAACCGCTTGGTTTTTTATTTTTCGAATTTAATTTAACTAGTTTCCTTAATCAGCAACTAATAATGGGTAGTTTATCATGGCCAAGGAAAGTTGTAGTAAGCTCGGGCCACCGTTCTAACCTATCTGAAAGCACACAAAACGAGGCTAATAGGTAGAGTGCTGATATTGCACCTAAAATTAGTTCGAAACTCTGCCTGTAACACGTTGTAACTCACTTACTGTAACAACGGCGTTCCTAATGGCCTTTCCATCAAGTAGCCATGTTAGTTTGGCAGGTGGATAAGAACCGGAAGTCTCACATCTTATACTCTGCGATTTGCTTGAGGAAAGTAAATCATTTGGCGTTACTATCTTTACTTTATTTGGTTTCACTGAAAATAAATTTAAAAATGTATAAATACGTAAGAAAATTCTAATTTACACAAAAGGTAATTTTTTTCTATGGTTACATTCACCGAAACAATTTTCTTTATTCCTCGTGGGTTCTTGTGGCAAATGTATTTGTGACAATTAAAAAAACTACTAAAATTGCAGAAAAAGTATGGTAAATGACTTGTTTAAAATCTTTATAGAATTTTATAGAGTTTTTTCGTTTAATCTTAAGGAATAACCTTTTTATATTTCTGGAATTTCTAAAAATTTTCCAACACTTCCTTTAATGGCAATTTTATAATTTTTTTTAATATCTTGCTCTTCTTATAGAATTCTACATTTTTTTAATATCTTCACATTTTTTTCGATTTTTTCGATTTTTTAATGTCTAACAACTTTTTGTGTTTTTCTATTAATTTTTATTTATTTTCCAGTTTTTCATGTACCAGTTTTTATTACCTTTTTTTATTATGGCAATTTTTATGTGTTAGATTGTTTTAGTTTTTTTTTCACTTTTTCCTATTCCGCAGAGGCTCAATTAGGTTGAAACCGATAAGTAATTAGGTTTCGTCTACCCTAATAGATACTTTCATCGTACTTAACTTCTTTTACGTTATATTATACAAAGTTTGATAAAAAGATTGAAGTAATCTCACTCTTTATTATTACATGAGAATTCACTGCTAACGTCTCATCTGTAATTTTTTTCAATTGTCAAATTTATTTATTTGTCAAATTTTTATATTATCTTTTAATTCTTCTTATTATTAGACAGAGCTTTTTTATCTGTCAAATTTCTTTTTACTTGTCAAATCTTCTGATTTTCTATGAGATTTGTTTTGTGTGTCAAAATGTTTGACGAGACCCATTTCTGACGTTCTATTTGTCAAATGTTATTTTAACTGCTTAATCTGTTTATCTATCAAATTTTCCTTTTATCTATTAAATCATTCTTTTGTTTGTTGATTCTTATTATTTACCACATTTTCTTTTATTTGTTAAATCTTATTTTTATCTATAAAATTTTCTAATGAAAATCTTTTTTGTCAAATTTTTGTTATTATTTATTACATTCTTTATTTGTCAAATTTTTAATTTAAATAAACTGTGAAAGGCTTTCGCGTCTAATGTATCAATGGTTTTTGGGCTGTTAGGCACGCGTCGATTTTCTTGCTGACTTGACGTTTCGCCAACACGAGCGGTTGGCATCTTCAGAAGTTGCTTCCTGGATGACAGTCTGCGAACTACTGAGCTCTACGTGGACGGAGCCCGTATTTATAAGTCGGGCAGGAAGTGGGCGGGGCCTCAGTCGCTTTCGATTCCAATCGGTTCTGGTCGGTGTTGTTCGTTAAGGGTAGAGTTTTCGCACCCTTAATTATGGGGACCCATGTTTAGTTAATCTTTACTGCTTCCTCTTTTTTATTAAAGTTGTTCGGGTGCTTCTCTATCTCTATGGCTTCTCTATAGAGTCTGGAATGGTATATGCTGATGTAGTAGCGAGGACTTGGGTCTCCTCAAACTTAATCGGATGGTCCATAGTGAGGGTATGTTCCACTACGGCGGATTTGTCCGTCTGCCCCAGACGACAGTTGGCCTTGTGCTCTTTAATCCTGGTGTTAATCGAGCGTTTGGTAGTTCCTATGTACACGCTTCCACATGTGCACGGAATGCGGTAAATTCTCGAAGCCGACAGTGGATCTCTTCTGTCTTTTGCCGATCGAAGATATTCTTTGATTTTTCTCGTTGGTTTGAAAATAGTTTTCACATTTTTCTTTCTTAGCAATCGACCAATTCTGTCTGTCACTCCCGGAATAAAAAGCAGAATTGCTTTTGCCACTGGTTGAATTTGCTCATTTTCTTTGGTTCTACGATTTGTTTTTTAACTGTCAAATCTGTTTATCTGTCAAATCTTCACTTTATCTGTCAAATTTTTTATTTGATTAATCTTTTTTCTATCCTTCAAATTATTTTGCTTTTGTCTGTAAAATCTTCTATTTTCATTTAACATTTCTATTATGCTTGATGGCCTTTTAACTTTGGTTTTATAGGTTATATCTCTTACAGCTATATCTCTTAGTAGTATAAAGTAAAAGACTGAGCTATTGTGGTGAAGCAATGTCATCACCATATTTGCATCAACTAATTATAATTATGATATTTTGTACTGTGTGCAAAAAATTTTATATATACCATTAAAAAAGCTTGGTACTTACAAAATACTGTTAGCGGTATTTCTCTGGAAATATATCCGGCATTTTCAGCTGAAGTGGCGATACACTCGAACTGAGCACCTTTCAGGTATCTAGGAGTAGAAGATATCACAAGTTGATTAACAGTCGTATAAGACTCTTTACTAGAATCTATCACACTATCCAATATTGTACCATTGTACCACCAGGTTAAAGTTGGTTTTGGACGACCTACAAAAAAGTATATAAATCTCATATATCTAAAAAACAATCGTCTAAAAAATAACTAGTTACTTCTCCTAGCTCGTTGCTCTCACTTTAAAAAGTTTAACGCCGCTAATGTGGTCAATGGTAGTTGACGATCTCATAGCTCAAGCTTAAAAGAGAAGAGTTTTGTGCTATGGTTGATGCTAATGATGTAGTTATTGTGACAAGAGGTAAACATGACTATATTATTGATGACCGCATGAAAAGTGCCTTAAAACTCATATCTATTTAGTATTGAAACGAAAATTTTACCAACATGACACTCCTTTTATTTACTAATAATATTTACTAAACTCCTGTTATAAATAAAGTAAAATACCGCGAAGCTATCATCGACAGAAAACAGACGTGCAGTGCACACGTTGTAAATAAAACTTCTAAAGAAGTGCTATGTGAACCTGCCGTGGGATTTTTGGGAAAGCCTAAAATGACCTATTGGTCATATCTAACCGTTATCACACCCCTATGCTGCGCTGCTCTAGTGGAACAAAACATCGCAATAATGGAATTGAAAAATGTACAAAAACTGGCTTGTATAGGGATCATTGCCGCAATGCGATCTGACCTGAAGGTAATTTGCCCTTTGCATTAACATGTAGGGAGGATTGCTCTGAACAGTATCTATAGTTTAACAAGGAATAAGTCTCTAAAACATGGTGATCGCACAGGACATCTTGCGATTCTAAGGATCGGACATCCCAATCCATGAAAATGACTACAGAAATTGTGCCTCAAAAACTTACACAAAACAGAATCGTGTAACTTACAAAAGAAACCTTTACTTATTATACCTTATTATACTAATGGGCCGGAAAATGCAGAAGGTGTAGGTTTGAGGAAGATTCAAAAGTTAGGTTCTCAATAGCCCTGAAAAATACTCCTACGATCTTTCAAGCGGAGCTATGCGGAATAAAACTTGCTCAAGAGTGCATAAAAGATCGCCTTAATTCATCCAGAATATTTATTGTCTCCGATGACCAAGCTGCTTTGAAGGCTCTACATGTCCAAACAGCCTGGAACTGCAAACAGTCTCTTAAGCAAATGGCTAAACACAAAAAAGTAACTTTGTTGTGGGTAACAAGATTACCGATAGTATCGTAAAAAACATCCTATAACCGTTCCTTTCCTCTCTCATTGGCTGTTTCCACTTTTTATCGAGTTTAAATTTAATTTTAATTATTATTAAATTTTATACGATATAATTGCGAATATATTATTTGGAACAAGTAGGTAACTCGTATAATTGATTTATCACTGGTTCGTTTGACTTCACATGTTCATGTAAATATTTGAATGAGTAATTTGAAAAGAGTATCTTTAATTAAATGTGGACGCCACTTACCACCGGTAACTTGACAGGATAAAAACAATTCTCTCCCTTCCAGAAAAGGTCCAGCTGAATGACCAATTTTAATTTCGCGTCCTTCAGCGTCAAACACCCTCGGAGCGGAAGGTTGAGCTGAAATTAAACTTTTATTTCAAATAAATCCACACTTTGCTCATAAAATAAAAGGGGAAAGTAATTTACATTATCAAATGAAGGTAATAAGACTTTATAAAATACAAAACCGTGTAAAAATACTTACAACTTACGAAATAAAACAGTTAAAGCAAAAGAGAATCTCTATTCACTTCTTCGGATTTTTCTTTCATTCAAATATTGGGAATTGGTTTTTTATACAAGATATAAAGAAGCTTACCCACTAAAGTCAAATTGACTTGGAAATTTCTTGTTGGAGAGTTAATAAAATCAACTCTACACCTGAATACTCCTTGGTCGTGCATGTTAACGTTTTGAATTCTCAGTCTTGCTTTTCGTGGTTCGTCTTCCGTAATAAAGTAGCTTCGAGATCCAAGGTCATCACTCATAGCCAAATGTGAAGCTTTGTCTAAGGGACCATCTCGTGCATCCAAACTTAAAAAAATAAAATAAAATATGTCAGCCACATTTACCAGTAAAATATTATATTTAAAAATTAAAAACTGCTTAGATAGTATTGTTTATAGCAAATATAAAAATATTTTGCATACATAAAAAAAATGCTTATAATTAAAAGTATGTAATTATTTGTGAAAAAATCCTTATTTTTTTAAAATTTTAGTTCTTTTAGTATATTTTTAAATAAAGTTTTTACATGTTTTATATTTTTTTACTGATTTAGTATATTATATTTTTTAATTTTTTTTTTGTTGAAATTGTGGCAGAACTTTGTGATTTATAAATTTTTACTCTTTATTTACAAGACCTAAAGTTGTTTTTCCTCTGATTTTTATGATATTTTACAAGAAAGGCATTTTGACTGTTTGTAATAAGTAGCTATATTCTTTATTTTTTTGCCATTTTTTAGAACTATCTATTGCTGAAACTTGATTATTTATAAAGTTTATCTATTTATTTCCATTTAGTAGAAGGAGTGGTCTTGTGAAGATCTGCTGTTGGTGCGAGTGGATGTTGGAGTAGGTCGTTAGTTAGTAGAATGGTCACTTAACATCTGGATAGTCTTCGTGAAATGAATTATTTCTGCAGAGTCAATGGTAGTGGTGAGTTCGCTCTGGGTGTCGTTGCTCGTATGCAAAAGTTACCAAAGGATTTACTTGATGAGGAGCGTGACATTTCTACTGCAGTCAAGTTACGCCCTAATCGGATGGTTACGATCTCAAGTGGCGACATCTATGGGTCACGCGCTGTGCTATTGATGCAGCACCACACTACAATTCGCGAAATGCAGTGCATAGACACTTTCGCTTGAACATATTTCTTTAAGAGGGTAAGGAGTAAAATCTATATTATAAGCAGCAAGGCTCTGTTTTGTATATATTCCTGATAAAAAAAAATGTTGGCATAAGATAAAGTTTAAGCGTTCGAATTGGATAAATAGTTCTCTCATTATAATTCCTGACCGTATTCCTACCATAGTCCATCTCTGTCAGTCTCAGTTCAGTAATAAAAGTGGTGAGCTCAGCAATTTGCCATCCTGACTCTAGAACTCTTTGATTTATGTGTATCTAGTTCGACTAAATATTCTGGATCCTACTCCGAGTTGCTTCCGGTACATGGCCTGATCGATATGCAATTTTTAAAATAAATGCTATACACCATTTCCATCGATCCTTGGCATATTTTCAAAGCGAAGAATACACCTACATACACTTTGATAAGATTTACTTTTTTGTTTTATCGAAAAAGGTTCAAATAGAAATTGAGTTGGATTTAGGTGTATCAGAAATCTCGACCTGTCTGAACAAATAAAATTGTACTAAGCGTCAGAAAAATATTATAGATAACTGATAATCAGCGGATTTGTTAACATGTTTTTTTCTTACAAACTTAGAAACTTACAAACTTTTTAACAATATCTGGGTTTTTTTCTAAGACATATTGTTGGGGTTTAATCATTATATATACAGGTTGTTTAAAAAGTTTTTAAAGCAAAAATGGAAGAATGTGTATTTTCAATAAAATTGTGTTTTTTTATTGAATATATTTATTTCATTGATCCTCCAGTAAATTTTTTACCATCTTTGTAATGTTTTTTTGGAAGCTGAGCAAAATATTGCTACACAGCTACAATAGCCGCTTCATTCGACGAAAAACGCTTTCCACGAAGAAATTGTTTGATATATGAAGAGATAATATTCGGAGTGAGCCAAATCTAGTGAATACGGTGGGTGTTCAAGTAATTCGTACTTTAATTCGTTCAATTTAGCCATCGTCAACAAACTTGTGTGAATACGTGCATTGTTTTGATGAAAAATGATTGTTTTCATCTCTAAACCTGGTATTTTTTCAAGTTTTTTTTAATCCAACTGGTTCAAAAGGTTGTTGTTTTTTCTTTTTCAAGGTAATCAATCAACAAAACCCTTTTGCATTTCAAAAAAGTGTTGCCATAATCTTTTTTGCCGATCGTTTTGACGTCATCTGTTTTGAAGCTGAAGAACCAGCTTCAGTCCACTGTAATCGTTCTTGTATCAGTTTAGGATCATGATGGTAAATCCAATTTTCATCCAGATTTTTAAAAATACCCACAAAATCGATTTTATTTTGCTTAAAACGGTCCAAATTACACTGAGAACTTACACTTACCGAACAGCTTTTTTATATAAAATTTTTCAATTTCACGCTTAGTCAAACAATAGCATAGACTTGCTCAATAATTTCTGGTGTTGTTGCATTTTTGAAAAGCAACTACGTAGTTCACTTTCGACACTTGAACGACCACGCTTTAACTCTAAACCACATCGATGCAAAATTGAAAATGAAGAGCCAGATTACTTAAACAATTTTACCATTTTTATATGAATTTCTGTTGTTATCACTACACGATCTTCGGTTTTTTGCATTGTAACAAAATACACTAACACGTCAACTTCAAATGACTTGTAAACAAAGAATGAATTGACAAATCAAAATAGAAATTTTTGTGTACTAGATGACGAAATATTAAAATAGCGTATTAATTTTGATTCCTCCCTGGTTAATAGATGTCGCTTTCAAGACTTTTGAACCAACCTATTTAATAAATGATATGGATTTTTTCTCGTAAACACGTTCTTTCAGTACATTTCTGGGAATGTAAGTCGCCCTTAAAGGAAATCGGTTGCTAGTTTAAGTTTTGAATTTGTATAAGACAGGTTTTTGTTAAATTTTTGTTTGTATTATTTAAGTTGTTAAAGAGTTTTATGAGGATCAGATTGTCATAAATTCATGAAAAAAAATGCCAGAGATGAAGGTAATATATAGAATGAATTGTAAAAATCTAGAAATTGCATAAAACTAGTAAGAAGCTTTGAATTTAATTAAAAAAAGGAATATATATATATAATAATAAGACTTTATAAATAATTATAAAAGAAAAACATAAAAAGATGTAAATAGACAACAGATAACAGAGAAAGCCGGAGATATTCAATACAGCAGCAGAAAGAAGGAGCTAACAGGTAGCTATAGAAGAGCAAAAAGAAAACCAGTAGAAAAGAAAAAAACAGATTTTTTATATATTTTTGTAGGTAGCAATCAAGTGCAGAATTTACGCATCCGGAGATATTATTAATTCGAAGGAGTCCCAGGAGAGGAATTCCACACCAATATATATTGTGTAGGTATGTCACTGAACTCCTCCTAAACGGCTGGACCAATTTTAATAAAATGTACGTGTTTGAATGGATTCAATTTACTATTTGGTCCAATTAATTAATTATTTACTTATTTGTGTACTCATTGCTTAGTTTTCCAAATTTTAATAGACGGAGGTGTAAGGTAAATGTTTTACCTATTAACACCTAAGTACCTAGGTTTAAGACACCTGGTAGATGGCGCTGTGTTTTGATTTCTAGATGATTCATAGCTAAAATTCGAGAATGACTGAACCGATTTGCCAATTTTGATCTTAAATATTTGTGAAAGTTCAGAGAAGTTTAAAACGGTGAGAAATATAAATAAAAAGTAACAGATAACACAAAAAACGAAAATTTAATAATACAATAGGAAGTTAGTATTAATTATATACTTCTATGGATTCTTTATAGATTGTCGTAAAAGTTATATTGTTTAGATTTAATAATAAATAGAAAAACGAAAAACTAAATTTAAAATGGTGCAGTTGAATTATATATTAAACGAGTAATTCTTGTTCAATTCAAGTACTGTGACGCCACCGTAATATCTGAGACATAAATGCTAGGCGGTAGGAAGTTTGTCCAATTTTAGATTTAAAAAATAACAAATGTTTCGTATGAAAAATGTCAAATTTGACATATTATAGCAATTAAATATTGCTGTTAAGTATTAAGTACAAGGGAAAATTTGTCAAAAGCAGGAAAATTGTTAAAAATATACTAAGTAAATTTAAAAAATCGTTACCTGTAAAGAGGCATTCCTAAATTATCTTTAAACCAAAATATCATGGTGACATTATCGTTAGGAAGAGCAGGAGTAATATCACACGGTAACTCTACATCCTTTCCTGGGACACCCCAAATTAATCGAGCAGGTACTGAAACAAAATAAACATTACATATCATAAACATAATAAATATTTCTGCAATTTTTACTCCATCACCACTGCGTGTCAATTGTCATACGAAGGTTGTCTTTTCAGTTTTGCAAATAGTCGCTAATCGCTTAGAAGGCGTTACCAATATAACCTTCAGACACAAATCTAACCTCAGTCTTTTGTTGACACAAATCCAGTGAATTTTTTAAATTAGCAAGTCGTTGGAAAAATGGATCTTAGCCGAGAACATTTTTGAGCAATAATTCTTTACAATTTTTGGAGAGGATTATCCCAACAGCAATGTCTGGTTAAAATGGTCTCTGTGTTGTGAAATAAAGCACCACACCAGTCAACTATTTTCCGCGGGTATTGCAAATTTCAGCGTGGTCGCTACAGTGGATGACCGCCATGAAATAAAGGCATTTTAAAGAGATCCATACAAAAGATTCTACATGAATAACTGATTATTACGAAGTTGGTTTACCCTTGGACTCCTCAATTACTCACAGAAAAGCACAAATCAGTTTGCGTCAATAGTATTGTTAGTAGCAATAAATCTTGGATTAACTTCTACGAACCGAAAAATAAACGCCAAATCCGCTGTGTGGGTGTTTCACAAAGAGTAAAAAACCAACAAAACTGATCCGTTCTCTAAGTGTGTCAAAATCTGGTTATGTGGCAACAATTGCTTTATAAAATTGAAGAATGGTTACTTCCGTTTCGTATATAAACGTTTCTTTACCAAAAGTTCTCACGAAACTCCGACAAATTAACACACAACGGTAAACCATCCTACATCGGGATGATGCAAGTGCTTAAAGGTAGGTACTACCCAAAAGACAAAAGACAAACATCGAATTGTTAGACAATTCACCGGATAGCCCCGACCTAAGTGACTTCTTCACGTTCCCAAAAATAGGAATAGGAAGTCCGAAGCATGGACAACGATTCCAGTCGCCAGAAGAAGGCATCGATGCCTTTAAAACAGTGATTTTTCAAGTGTCAACTAAAGACTGGCATAATTGCCTTTAAAACAGTGATTTTTCAAGTGTCAACTAAAGACTGGCATAATTGTTTTAGAAATTGTTTTGCCAATTGTTTTGAACGTACGCAAAAATGTACCGATCTTGGTAGGACATTTTGAAAAGCAATAAAGTACCTACTTTAAGTCTATATAATATTATGTTTTGTCTCTAGGGCTATTTACAAAACTAAAAATCCTTGTACTTGTCATTTTAAAAGTTGATTATTATTAGAATTAGATAATTAAAATGTTAAACGAATGGTCTCAATTTAGGGGACAGAACCATTGCCGGTAGAGTGCGCCATTGTTCAAGAAGTACTCGTTTAAATCCTTACGCAGGAAGTTTTGTTGCTATTGACAGCTCTGGAAAGTATCTTTTATTACGACCAATGTAAAATAAATAAATTAATATTATATATTTAATTTAATTTAACATTCGTGACATTCAAATGTCATAATAATAATAACATCGGTACCTCCTGAATCCTTGCGCAGCTAGTGATAAAAATAAGAACTATGATCTGGGTTGATTATTGTGTACCAGAAATATTATGGAAAAACCTATACCGTGTAGACTGCTGGTATCTATACTTCGTGATAACGAAATTAAAGACAGCGTTATCAAAATGGCAGAAAATAGTGCAATCACTAACTGTCAATTGTCAATCATTTGTGAGTCGTATCATTTTAATAGTAGTTTACGTAACAAGTCCCGAAAGTGATCTTTTACTAGACGAGTGGGCAAATCCAGTAAAACCACTTTTGGGACGTATTACGTACAATATTTTTTTTAAACGGGCATTGTTGTACCATAAACTTCATATTATTCAGTTTATTAACTAATTTTAACATTTTTTTTTAACAAACGTTGCTTGGGTGGCCCGCATAACAATTTTATCTGGTATAATTTCATCTTCCATCATTTCACAATCAAATGCATCATTTTAAATATCCATTTTTCGTTTTCAACTACACGTCAAAATATGTCAAGTTATTTTATAGTTTTAAATATATGCAAAACTCGGTTACCATAGAAACCAATTGACCGCTATCTTAGACTAACTATACATCATTCAAAGCTTATTTATATTAAAGTAGGCCTTGTTAGGGTGATGAATTTCGCCCTGTATATTTAATCTTATTTTCAGTTGTAAATGCGCTGTTGTCACGTCCTCAATAAAATCATAATGTTAGTGACAACAAATAAAATAACAATTTTGTACTCCATTTCAGCGCCACCAAATCATTAAAACTTAGTACTTTCACAAAAAGAGGAAATCGTCAATTTAAAAATATATATTTAGATATAATGAACGCATTTACAAAATAATAGTAATTAAATGAAAGCAAACAATAAAAACATTTACAAAAAAGTCTTCATTTGCAATTTAGAACAAATTTTCTATGTCTATATAACGGTATTATAAAATAAGTTTTACAACAAACATTTAAATTGGACCAGCTATAAATGAGAAAATACAAAATATTTCATTTTGTCGATAAGTATTACAGCAGCTATATATCGAAGAATTTTTCGTGGAGCTTTCTAGGTAGTGCGGCATTATGACATACCAATTGGTTTCAGCTATTTTGATAAGTAAAACAAAGATAAAAATTCCCACAAAATGTTATGCTTCAAATAATGGAAATTCGTTTTTAATATGTGTTCAATAGTTACAGTGCAATAATTTAGCAGAAAAGCAGATACACTAATAGTAAAATAAGCAAAGTAAAAAAAATGAAACATACAACATTAAAAAAACATATGAACAACAAAAATTGAAGTAACAGATTTGGTTAAAACTATTGTCACGTTCATCTATTCGTTATGTATTTTCAATTCACCTCCAGTATCAAAGGTAAAATGTTGTCAAATGAACAATTTTTCATGTTATAAGTCCAATCCGTCAAAATAATTTCTTCTGTATGTCTACAAATTCTTTTCCACATGTCTGGTGTACATTGTCTTAACGGTTCTGTCCAAGTTTTGTTCAAATATAAAAATGCAAAATGGAGGTAATCGAAGTAAATCATGTCTCTGTTGGTTTAATATTTCATCTTTTACATGTCTTATCGTTGCTTCTGTATTGTGTAAGTATAATTGTCTTTTTTTTTTTAATTTTTTTTTATCAAATTCGATGTTATTACTACGTAACCATAGCTGTAATATCTATTTGGTTGGTGAAAATGTAGGTGGTCTGTTTTGTTATACAGAATGAACTGAAGCATTATCCATGTTTACTACACATTTCTCTGGAAAATTGAATAAAGCAGGAATAAGTTAATTAACAATACCGTTTTTGAAAATATCACCATTTATAGTTTTGTGATAGTCAATGTCAGTATTTGAAGAGTCTAATAACAAATCACATCCCTCTATTGACCCACCATTTGCTCCTGCGAGTAAAATTGTAAATCGCTTTTCTTCGGATTACACATGCAATGAATTACTTTTTAAATCAGATTACTGTACCCATTGACGCGTTGGTGTACCATTTTTTTATATCCATGTCTATGTAGGTACACGAATCTGATGATTTCATTACGCTTTTTTAATTCCATAAATTTCTGAAGGAAAAAAGATTTTGCAATGTCTTCGCTCACTTAAAATTTGTCGTCAGTTTACGTTTTTAAGTTTATATATCATTAATTTTGTATAAATAAGTTCTTTCACCGTTTAAATCTCAGTTTTGTTTTGCGTCAGTCAAAAGTTTATTTGAAGTAAAATATTCGTTTTTGTAATTGTACGTCCAAATCTGCCGCTGCAATTTTTTTTAAATGAAGTTCTTAAATGTATCTGCTTTATCTTTCTTCCTTTTATTTGCCGCTTCTTTACCATTAACTAAATCTTTTTTCAAGATTTTTCGTTTACATTTAACACTAACCTAAAAAAAAAAAAACGAAATATTTAAAAAATGTATTAAATTAAAATTTAAATGAAATTTAGTTGGTCATAGATTAATGAATAAAACATCGATTAAAAAAAATTAATGAAAATATTTTATTATTAAAACGTGTGTAATCTGGCAACATTGTAAAATAATGACTGTCAGGAGAATATTGAGGTTAGGTATGTTTAATAAATTATAAGTAATTTGAATGTATAAGAATGTAAAAGTGTATTTAATGTAACAAATTACTTCATATACAACTATTAATGAAATTAAAAATGTTTGGAACTATTTGCTTATGAAAACATTGGAATAATCTTGTATAGAAACAGAATTAGTACTTACATTAAAAACCTAAGAGATCTTATATAAATCCTTCTTTTGAAATTTTCTATTCTTTTCTAAACATGTAATATCATCTTTCTATTCATTTTTTTGTCTCTACACAATTTTTTTTCGGCGTATTAATTTTTTTAATGCATTTAACCATTATATTTAGTATATTTGTTGTCAAGCTTGTCAGTTTGTGACTTGCAGTGACTTGGTAACTTTCAAACACCAACATGACCAAAACCAATACCAACGTGAATAAATAAAAAAACAGCCTGCTAGATATAAATAAACGTTGAATCATTTATATATTATTCTTTTTTTTATTAAAGATAGGCCGGAAAGTAAATAAAAATGAGTCCGTTAAAAGCTTTTACCGGACTCATTTTTATTTTCTGTCCGTTAAAAGCTTTTACTGGACTCATTTTTATTTTCTGGCCTTGTCCGACAAAATAAGATTTTCTGACCTAAAAATAAACCGGAAAGTATTAATTTCTGGCCGGTTTTAAAAAAAATATATTAATTAAAACTAAGATTTGATTGCACCGGTATTTACAATAATAAAAACAATTTTAAATATCTCAAATCTGTATCGATGTAGCTCCAAGAATACTTTGTCGAATAATACGACTTACGAATACATTCATTTAGTGATCACGGAGTCAAAATGGCCGATGTTTTTAGTAATCTAGAAGTCCTTAAACCATTATTTAAATAGGCAACTGTATCAATTTGTTAGTTTGTTTGAATGTTGAATTTTTTTTTGCAATTCAGTCTGTGTATGAATTGTTCACTGATTGATTTTAACACATTTTTACTGCATTTGTTTATGTTTTTGTATGCATACATGAATGATTTGTTGTTTCTCTCAAATCATCACATGTATCTCTACACAAATTTCAGATTGGCGTGTAAAAAAATGATAGTAGTACCTGAAATGGAAATAATTTAATTAAAGCGAGCAAAATAAAAGCGCATTTATAGATTGACGTATTTTTGTTCCTAATTTTGGTTTATATTTATTTTACGGTGTTTTCAAATGACTAATGGAATTAAACAGAGCGTGTATCGCGGTTGAACAAAATCACCGTTTCAAGCCCTTTTGTTTTATCTATATAGGAATGTGTAGTTGGGATAACCGTAAATTTTCGTCTGTCATGATTTTCGAAATAAAAGACTACAAAATTCGTTTTGGGCGGAACTAAAAATTGATCAGCGAAATAAAGTACGAGGATAGGCTCTACTGAAAAAATAATCAAAATGTTACTGTAATACTTAAAAACAAATTAACGAATAAATCAGAATGTCAATAACTATAAATATATATATATATATATATATATATATATATATATATATATATATAACAAACAAAGTGCCAAGAAAATATATATATATAAATATATATATATATATATATATATATATATATATATATATATATATACACATTTATTTTTAGTCTTTAGTAAGCGAGTCGTTAAGAGCTCTTACTACAAAAAAAATATGAGACGACTCTGGCGACAGTTAAGTACCAGTTTTTGTTTTATATTTATTTATAAATAGGATGTAAATTTTTACGTTTTATAGATAGATAGACAGACAGTGATAAAATTTTGAAAAAGTTAAAGTTAAAAAATAACATAATTAAAATAAAAAAATTAGAGATATAAAAAAAAATGGAAAAAATAACAGTAAATACCCAAGAATTATGAAAACCTACAAAAAAAAAAAGAATTGGAAAAAAAAAGAAATACACGAAAAAACCAGAAAAACAAGAAAAATCTGCAAAAAAATCAAAAAAAAAAGAAATTTTTTAAACATAAACAAGAATAATAATAAAACTGGAAACAAACGAAAAACTTAAAAATGGAAATAATCGAAAAAACAGAAAAACGAATAAAAACTTGTAATAATCATAAATATAACTGGAAAAACCAACAAAATCGAGAAAGTTACAAAATACAACAACGACAAAAATAAAATAATTAAAATAGAAAGATTAGAGATAACAGAAAAAAATTAAAAAACCAGTAATTATCCAACGAAGAAAAACCTAGAAAAAAGTTAGAATTGAAAAAAAATAAATACTCAAAAAATCTGGAAAACAAAAAAAATTGCAATAAAATAAAAAAAAACTTCAAGCATACAAGAAAAAAAAATGATACAAATGGAATAACAAACTAAAAAAATACAATAAAATGGAAAATAACAAAAAAAAAAACGTAAAGAAAACGAAGAAAAAAAACGATGAAGGTGAAAACTAGAAATATATGTACATACAACTAAAAAAACCACTTAAACCAAAAACTAACAAAATACAATGAAAAAATTAAAACAAAAAGAAAAATTTAGCAAAAACAAAAAAAAAACACTTGAAAACCAGACAAAGATAAAAAGATACAAAAAAATTGAAAACAAACGACAGAATTGAAAAAGAATCGAAAAACTGAAAACACTAAAAAAATCGAGAAAGTGAGAGGAATTAAAAAAATAGGAAAAATAAATAGTAACAAAATTAAATATACGGAAAAATAGAGAAAACAAAAAAAGTGCACAAAACAGGGAAATAACGATAAATATAAAAGATAGTAAAAAACATAAACAAGTGAAAAAAAATACGAAAAACGATGGAAACAGCTGGAATTCTGAAAGAAAAAGAAAAATGTGGAATAACCAAAAATATAATTGAAAAAATCATCAAAAACGGAAAGCTTACAAAATACAACGAAGACAAAAAATGATTAAAATTAAAAATAACAAGAAAACCAATCGAAAACTAGGGTAGGATGAATATCTAGAAAATATTTCAAAAAACGATAGAATTGCAAAAGAATCGAAAAAGGAAATAAAAAAACAAACTAAAGAGAAACGATTTAAAGAAAAATTTATATAAATGTTGTTAAAATAAGTATTACAAAGTCATATTATACGGTTATATTCCAGAATATTGTATACTGATTTATTAACTGTCTTTTGGGTGGTGGTAGTGGTGATGTTGGTTGTTGAGGCTATGAGCTGGTGTTGTCTTTGGGATAATTTCGACAGGTTTAATTTCTATGGGGGAAGATCAATCTTTTTGTTTTGGAGGAGTACTGGAAACAACTTTCATGTAAGATGATAATTTTTGTGGAAAGTAAGCATTGTTGCCAAAATTTTGCATTGCTCCAAGGCGTGCAAACGAAAATAAAGTAATTATTTGGAAAGAAATTATTCCGGGTCCTCCGAAATTTGTTAAAAATGGAAAAGGCATGTGGGAAGAATGTATTGACGAAAAGCCCATATGAAGAGGTAACTGCGGTTTCCTATGGTTCATATGCGCTGCTGGAGTTTTAGGACTACCAACAATATCTTAACTTTTGATCCCGTAAATATAGGATGTTGGGGTTTTCTTGTTTTTTTTTTTAAATTCTAGATTGATTCTCTTTCCGTTTTGTTTTCTCTTTTTGAGTAGGTGGGTATAATGTAGTATAATTTATGGTGTTCTTAGCGTTGGTAGTGTTCCTGGAGGTGAATCGTTAAAATTTTGACTTTTCCTCATAGTTATTGGTTCAATTGTGATGTCACTTGAAAGAAAAATTTTATCCACGATAGCTGCAGACTCACCTAAATAAATGTTAGGAGTTGCAGATAAAGCTTCTTTATTAACGCGTGAGTGTAACGTTTTTTTTTAAATATTTTTTTCTACGATCATTTTTAAAAGTTTGCCGTTACACATCCAAATCTAGTATATTAAAATATAACTGGATACGACATTATTTCAATTTCTCCTTAATGTCATTAAATACATTCTTGTTTGTATACTTTCAAAACTTTAAAAACCTCATGAGAAGATCCGTGTGAAGTTGGCCCCGATTTTTTAAAATTTCATGTTTTTTTCTATGGACCTGTTTGTCCATCGTTTGTCCACCGTTTAGATAATTTTTACCAGCAAGCAATCAAAAGATACAGCCAAAACAAGTTTACGGGGCTTACTTCACGTTTTTTCGAAAAACTTCAAATTTGAAATTTGTTTACACCATACGTTTGTCCCTCGTTTGTCCACGTTTGTCCACCAATTAGATTATTTTTACCACCTAATTAAACGACTAAAAACACCAAAAAACGTGATCAATGGCCCATACATGGTAGTAACTTCCCTATATAAATATTTTTAAACTTTCTGTATTGCATCCGTTTGTCCATCGTTTGTCCACGTTTGTCCACCCTTTAAATAATTTTTACCAGCAAGCTCTGAATAGATACAGTCAAAGCAAATTTACGGGGTCAACTTCACGATTTTTCGAAAAACTTCAAATTTGAAATTTGTTCACACCATACGTTTGTCCATCATTTGTCCACGTTTGTCCACCAATTAGATTATTTTTACCACCTAATTAAACGAGTAAAAACACCAAAAAACGTGATTAATGGCCCATGGGTCGTAGTAACTTCCCTATATCAATATTTTTAAAATTTCTGGATTGTATCCGTTTGTCCATCGTTCGTCCACCCTTTAAATAATTTTTACCAGCAAATTCTGAATAGATACAGCCAAAGCAAATTTACGGGGTAAACTTCACGATTTTTCGAAAAACTTCAAATTTGAAATTTGTTCACACCATACGTTTGTCCACCGTTTGTCCACCAATTAGATTATTTATACCACCTAATTAAACGACTAAAAACACCAAAAAACGTGATTAATGGCCCATACATGGTAGTAACTTCCTTATATCAATAGTTTTCAAATTTCTGTATTGCACCTCATAAACTTAAATTTCTACCCCTTTAAATACTGTTGGGAACAATGAAGCATGATTATTTTCCAAAAAAAACGACGAAGAATCTAGTACGAACAAACAGCTCCAAATCCAAGTTTGTCCACCTAATAAAAATAAATTTTCACCTTTAACCCGGCATTACAAGCGTCTCTACTTTTACCGTAAGTACACGCGCACGGTCTAAATGACCGCATTAGAAATGTTGATATAAAAAAACGAAAAAAATTAACACTCAACTAGATGTAAAAAAACAATAAAACTAATTTTCAGCCCCTTCCATTGCTCATTTTTCTGCTGATGTGTGGAAAAATGGAATAGCGTTTTTTCGGCAAATTGACCGTTCAAAGTTCATAAATAGGGAATAGGTGGAACCTTGAAGACTGAATTTGAATATTAGCAGAGTTACAGGCGATTTTCGAAAAATGTGGTCTTTTTGAGCATTACGCGTGTAACGCCGGGTTAACGTATAAAGTAATAAAATATTACTTGTACCACTTTCATGTCAGTCCGTTATTCAGTCTGTCTAGCCTTTAGTTATGTAGTGCAAGATAGATAGAATCATATAAATGCAGGTTTTATTGAATGTGAGAACACAATTTTAAACAAAAATAAAAAAGGTATTTATTCTCACAAATATTAAATGCCATAAAATAAAACATAAAATTAAAAAAACATAATATTAAAAAAACATAAAATTAAAATAAAACATAAAATTAAACAAAAAAATACATTTACTTTGATTATGTTGAAACTGAAATTTTTATTCGCAAAATAAAATCTCTGAAAATAAATAATACATTGTGACCAATGGTAACAATTTAGGTTATAGTAGTCCTATTCTCTATTTAAAAAAGAAAAAATCACAAACGAGTCTGTAGTGAGCCCTAAGACGAAAAACTGGACAAAAGTAAGATTTACATCCAGAAATTTTAAAAATATTGATATAGGGAAGTTACTACGACGCATTAATCACGTTTTTTGGTGTTGTTAGTCGTTTAATTAGGTGGTAAAAATAATCTAATTGGTGGACAAACGTGGACAAACGATGGACAAACGTATGGTGTAAACAAATTTCAAATTTGAAGTTTTTTGAAAAATCGTGAAGTTGACCCCGTAAATTTGCTTTGGCTGTATCTATTCAGAGCTTGCTAGTAAAAATTATTTGAAGGGTGGACAAACGTGGACAAACGATGGACAAACGGATGCAATACAGAAATTTTAAAAATATTGTTATAGGGAAGTTACTACGACGCATGGGCCATTAATCATGTTTTTTGGTGTTTTTTGTCGTTTAATTAGGTAGTAAAAATAATCTAATTGGTAGACAAATGTGGACAAACGATGGACAAACGTATGGTGTGAACAAATTTCAAATTTGAAGTTTTTCGAAAAATCGTGAAGTTGGCCCCGTAAATTTGCTTTGGTTGTATCTATGCAGAGCTTGCTGGTAAAAATTATTTAAAGGGTGGACAAACGATGGACAAACGGATGCAATACAGAAATTTTAAAAATATTGATATAGGGAAGTTACTACGACGCATGGGCCATTAATCACGTTTTTTGGTATTTTTTGTCGTTTAATTAGGTAGTAAAAATAATCTAATTTGTGGACAAATGTGGACAAACGATGGACAAACGTATGGTGTGAACAAATTTCAAATTTGAAGTTTTTCGAAAAATCGTGAAGTTTACCCCGTAAACTTGTTTTGGCTGTATCTATTCAGAGCTTGCTGGTAAAAATTATTTAAAGTGTGGAAAACGTGGACAAACGATTGACAAACGGATGCAATACAGAAATTTTAAAAATATTGATATAGGGAAGTTACTACGACGCATGGGCCATTAATCACGTTTTTTGGTGTTTTTAGTCGTTTAATTAGGTGGTAAAAATAATCTTATTGGTGGACAAACGTGGACAAACGATGGACAAACGTATGGTGTAAACAAATTTCAAATTTGAAGTTTTTCGAAAAAACGTGAAGTTAGCCCCGTAAACTTGTTTTGGCTGTATCTTTTGATGGCTTGCTGGTAAAAATTATCTAAAGGGTGGACAAACGTGGACAAACGATGGACAAACAGGTCCATATAAAAAAACATGAAATTTTAAAAAATCGGGGACAACTTCACATAGGTCGTGAGAAGTATCTTAAAAAATAATCATTTATTTGATTACCTAGTATTTTCAGAAATTAAAACAAAATGATTTAATTAACATAGAAGCGTTAAAAAAATTAAAATATTAAATGTGTTAATAAACAATACCCTAGTTTAACTACCAATAAAGGAAAACCAAAATAGACATGCCATATTAAATACTTTAAAATCCCTTTCTTTTGTAATTTTATGTAATCGTAGAAAAAATTTTGTGAGTAATTCGAGGACAAAGCTCTTTGCCGCTTTTGATGGATTTTTATCTGTAGCGGCAAAGTAACACCTTCTGCTCTTAATACACAAATAACTGCCGTTGTCATTTTTTTAAAATCAGTTCCATCCGCCAAAACGCCCGATTTTATCTCACTAACTCAACAAATTCTCTACATTAAATATATGTATTTTATTATTTCAAAGAAAAGAAAATGTTTGTTATTAAAACAGTAATAACTGTTATTACTCGTAACACTAATAACTATATATCCATCAACATTATACAAACATCAGAAGAATTTTCTCTTTATTCATAAACCAAAAATATTTATATTGTCTGAAATCTGATATCCGACTGTGACATTTTAAACGATTTGCTCCAAGTCTGTAAATCTCCAGTTTGAGACTAAAAATAATTCGACAGTTTACACGGGTAAATATTTTTCCAACCGACAAGTCAACAAAGACAATAGTTATCCTACGAGTATTTCCCAGCTGCTCTGATTTTCATTATCTAATGGCTTGGGGATTTTTTTTATTGTTTGTTCAATAATATACGGGTTTTAATGATGAAGTAAACCGTTGGTATGAGTTCCCTAAAGAATTTATATTGTTTTAAATGAGGTTGTAAGGAAGAAACTAGTTTCTTTTAATTTTTTATGCCCTTTTCTACATATATATACGTATATATATAATTATTTTAATAAAAAAATTTTCTTGGATACACATTTCGTTCAGTAGATTTCGGAGAATCGATTGCTGTTTATTTTTTGTATTCTATAAGTAGCACTCACTTATTAAGCACTGAATTATGATCAGGTTTTTTTATTTACTGCATATCGAATATCACTTTGAAATTATTGTTACTCAGTAAGTACCAAGCCAGCATTGTCGAGTTTTAAAAATAAAAATATGAAAACTTTTTTAATAATTGTTTTTTGTTTTTCTGTATTAGCACTCATTGTACTTCTATTTAGCCCGTGCGCATATTACCTTACTCCATAGACATTTTTATCATATGACGTGCGCAGGCGCAGCCGCCATATTGGAATAGCGGTAATTCAAAAAATTCGTACTGTTTTCATCAACAATGTATGGTCAAGGAATATTATCTCCACAAACAAATAAATTACTGGAAAGCACCATCTACGGTGCTTCACTTATTTATAACTCAGTTGAAGCCCATAACTGTGAACAATTAAAAATGTGGTTAAAATGTCATAGGCATCCGCAAAAAGAGAAAAAAAGTGAACTGATTGAGAGGTTAGCCATCAAGATTTATATTTATAATTAATATTTTGATGCTGTAGGTACACGCAATTTTTAATCAGATAAATGTAAATGCTGAGTAGTTTTTATAATACATGAGTTTTTGCGATATTCCAAAGAAGGCTTTTGTAAATTTTTAAAATAGGATGTATTAGTTTTGAATAATTTGTACCCTGTATCACTTTTACATACTTACTCCATAACAACAACGTTTTGTTGTTCCTTTTCGTACAGACGACATGACTATAATGGATCATAAATAATTTTTTCCAGTTGTTTTGACTTACTACAATATTTGATTTCCACTTTCTTTAAAAGTTAATTGACTTTAATTAATATTTTAACTTTTTTATCACGGGTTGTGGCACTTTAGTATAGTTGTTTACAAAAAACAGTACGAAAAAGATGGCGGATGCTAAACGCATGCGCACAAAAAAAATGTGTGATGAAAAGTCCTATTGTCGCTGAATGTTAATCCAAGTTAGACTTGAAAAAAGATTGGTTTTCCGTTATTTTCATTTTTATTGCTGACTACGATAGCACAATTTCTTTGTTAGCAAGCATTATTATATCACTTAACCATTAAATTCGACTTATATAGCGTCAGCTTTCGTTTAAATTAGCAATGCTTCCATTTTCTTATTAGTGAGAAAAGCATCGAATTCTCGAATCCAATACTAGATTATCACTAAATTAAAAAAATTGTGAATACCGACAATAAGTCAATATCAACTTTTTAGACGTTATATTTTGTCTAAAATTATTTACGACTCACGCATCCAAAACAGAATTTTTCCAGTCTGGTTATGAAGTTAATTCTTTTTGGGTTTTTTACAAATATCCTCTTGCGCTTTTCTCAAAACAATATTGTTAACTTTTTTACGTATATTACACTGAAGTAGCACCAAATACAAATAAACATTTGTTGCGCTTCTTTTAAATTTGTTGATCCAGCCATTTCCGAGAAAATGCGATTTCTTCAGCATATATTACGCTGGAGTAGCCCACAACGCATAACTTTTGATCTGATTATTCAATAAAGATCAGACAAGTAGCATAATTTGTTGCTTTTTATTGTACCCAAATGTGTTTTTCTTAATCCATTCCTCTGAGAAAACTCGATTTCTCCAGCTAGAGTAGCCTACCACGCATAATTTTTCATCTGACTAGTAGATAAAGATCGGAGGAGTAACACTTTGTTGCTTTTTATTGCACCCAAATCCATTTTTGGTGGACTTTTTAATGGACTTAGTTCTAGAGATATTTATTCGTCTAAAATTTTTATTCTTGTCACACATTTTACGGATTCGAAAATGACTGGAGCAACAAAAAGAGTAGCGCAACAAATTAGCAACAAATTATGGATAGGTACCTAATATCATTCTTAGGAGTCGTGGACGTGCTACTCCAGCGTAATATACGTAATTTTGCTCATTTGTATCGTTTTTTTGAAGAGCTCGTCCAGATATAATTAATACAACTTATTTGGTAAAACTTATATTTTTTCTCTTTTTGAGAAATTTGTCTACCCGACGAAATAAGGCACAAATTTTAATATTAAAATTTAAACAGTAATATCTACCGGATATCGGTAGAAAATTGAATACGCTGGAAGTAAAGCAATTAAAAATGGTTTTAATAAGAGGAACCAGTTTTTTTAAACAAAATTTGTTGACCAGTTCTTTTCAAACATTGTTTTTCTAACTTGGAAGGTATTGTTTAACATTTCGGTTCGGAGCTTAACTTTTAAGTCCTAATCCCTTTTTGTTCTCATACAATAATTTTCCAATTTTGCACCAGTATTCTTTATAAAATATTTAATCGGTTGTAGGACACTTGCGACCGTGACATTTGCGATCCTTACCTGAAAGCGGAACATTTGCCACAGGATTATTTGGTTACTCCTTTCCAGATAAACTGTCCTTTATTATAATTATACATGCGAGACGCTTGCGGCCCAACTAATTTTGAATTTGTAAATGTTAATTTAGTATTAAAAGTATTATCCGGTTTCTTTAATTATCACAATTTAGCTAAACTTATTCTAATATTTTCCTTTTATATCTGTACCTATACTATCTGAAAAAATACATGGGAAAGATTGTCTATTTTTAAGCAAAATTAATTGAAAAGAATATTTCAAAATAAATTGTGTTCAGATGTTAAAAATAAAAGCGAATAGTTGTTATAGAATTAAGGTAATATACAGGAGATGTTAAAAAAATCGTTCTGTTCCATATAAATTTTGTAAAAGGCTTTCGATTTTGAAAAAGCGTCCCTTGACAAATTGGACATATCTATCAAGATAAATCAGCAAGGGTCATTTTCAACATATTAATTTATTATTTTATTATTCTGATTTTAGTGGGAAAAGTTTCCCAATAAAATAAGTAGATAAATGCTAATGATCTTAAACAATGAGGCAAATTAAGTGTGCAAGATTATGTTGTCATTATCTTAGCAATTTCTTTATCTAATTTTACTTATCTTATTTTTCGCTTTATTTATTTACTAGTTGTACTCGCAACGTCGGCGCCGTTCGCGTGGCGTGTGATTGTTGTATAAAAATTTCTTACCCCACCCCATTTAAGGAATGGTAGAAAAATTTTTATACACCAGATGTTAAGTTGAAAGAAGACAAATACATCTGTGAAAACCGCATTTGAATCGGAGCAGTAGTTTTCATGTGATGCGCGCACAAACATACAGACAGACAAAAAAATCTAACCACATTTTTGGGTTCTATTTCGATGTACCCGCGACGTCGTTCGCGTGGCGTGTTGATTTTTGTATAAAAATTGCTTTCCTTACCCTGTTAAAGGGGTGGGGGGAGAAAGTTTTATACACCAGATGTTAAGTCAAAAGAAGACAAACACATCTGTGAAAACCGCATTCGAATCGGATCAGTAGTTTTCATGTGATGCGCGCACAAACATACAGACAGACAGACAAAAAAATCTAACCACATTTTTGGGTTCTATTTCGATGTACCCGCGACGTCGTTCGCGTGGCGTGTTGATTTTTGTATAAAAATTTCTTTCCTCATCCTGTTAAAGGGGTGAGGGGAGAAAGTTTTATACACCAGATGTTAAGTTGAGAGAAGACAAATACGTCTTTGAAAACCGCATTTGAATAGGATCAGTAGTTTTTATGTGATGCGCGCACAAACATATGCATTTCTACAGTTTTATTATATTTATAGATAAATCCATTTAGTATGTTTTTCCATCCTTTATAGTTTTTCGGAAAATGTATTCTTTGTATTTTACATAAAAAACAAATTATGAGACACCTTATAAAAATAATCAGTTTATTCGATATTGATTTTCGTTAAACTTTGCCAAGAATTCGGTGTAAGTAAAAGATTTGTCGATAGTTCGAAAATTTATATTCTTGAATATTTATAGAAACAAGGTTCAGGGAAAGTGAATTCGAAAAACAACAATAACGTAACTACATTTCAAAATTTAAGATTTATAATTACGTTTATAATGTAGTTAGAAAATGTGTTAAGTGTGCCAAGTCAATTAAATTCTGAATCAGAATGGGAAACATAAAGGTATATTTTTAAAGCATGTTTGTATAAATTTTTTTAATTAATTTAATCTGTCGATATATGACTAATTACTTATGTAGATGTAGAACAAATTTAGTTATTATAGTTATAGCACCTTCCCTCTAGTAGATTTTGTCGAGAATAAAGTTTTAAAATGCCATATTTTTTAAACATACGTAAGTCGTAGGTAACATATACATTTTTTTATTTAAATATAGTATTTGGAGGAGCTGTTCCTTTGAAAGTATGCTATACTGTCAACCCTTCAATGCTCAAAGGTGCAATGTTTAAGAAGCTATCGTAGGAAATGTAATGTAAAAAAATATTTGACGTCCTCCATAATCGATCCCTGAATGATATCAAGGTAAGGCGGACACTTTTTGTGGGCTTACTTCCCTCCGCCAAACCTAATTTTAAAATATTGTAAAGAATTTAAAGACATGTTAAAAACTAAGTCACACATCGAAAAATTTTTACAGAAACAATAATTTTAATTACCTTAAAAAATTAATTATATTTGTTAGTAAAATAAAAAATATTTTAAATTTAAAAACAAGACAAACATTAAATAAAATTGTAAAGAAAAATAAAACATTGTCACATCCGGTACGACTCAAACCTGCTATCTTTACCTATAGTCGGTAACTCCTTTAAAACATTTAGTGACAGATGCATTTGTGACTAGTCAGTGTTTTTTTATCATATCTTGATGTAAACAAATGTAAATATTTCTCTTTAAGTATGTATACATGACGTAAATGTCAATTTGGTTTTTCCAATTTATGAATTAGAGAAATTTTATGAGAGATGTTTTAAAAATATTTACTAAAAATTTATGGTTTCGGTCCCATTACCGAATAAAAAATAAGTAAAAAATGACTTGATGGTAAGTTGTCGATTTGACAAAAAATCTCTCTCTAATTAGTGTCACATATTCGCTGTGATTAGAAACATATATGGATATTAACGAGACTTAACTGTCTGGACAGTGGCCTCCCAACGATACTTTAAACAGCCAGTTTCATTCCTACCTATACAAGGCTTTCATATTGGCATAGGATATAAAATTCGGTTTCTTCTTCCTCTCGGCAGTATCGACAGATTTCGAATGGTTCCGAGTCAATCATTGGTACATTAGCTCCCGCCCGGGCCAATTCATCTGTCTTCTTATGGCCTCGAAAGCTTAAGTGTCCTGGTAACCATGTTAGTGTGAGGGAATTCCAACGTCAGGGCCCTTACGCAGTCCCATACCAGCGCTGTGAGCTTACTTGTGCAGAAACGATCGTCTTTAGAGCTGCTTGTCTGTCCGAGTATATGACTACAGTTTTACTCGTTATACCCTGACTTACGGTCTCCGTTGTACAGTTTTGTATGGCCATTCCTTCAGCCTAAAACACTACAGCATACGCTAGACTTAATTGGAGTTGTATCCTGTGTCTTCTACTATATATACCCGAGCCGGTGCTCTTCTCAGTATTTGAGTCATTGGTAGTATACTAGATTAACTTCTCTTGGATTGGGGGCCACTTTTCCATGAATTCCTTTCCAGTAACTCTACTCGAAAGTTTTTTGCAAAGTTATACCTGAGGACTAGTTTATTATTTAATCCGCTTTAACCCTATAATATAGCTCTGCTTGCTCTTTTTTCTTTAATAAGGTTTTGGAGGCCTGGCCTTGTAGCAGCCTATGAGCAGTTCCCATAGCCTCGCGTAATGTAATGTTTGGCCAGAAGTTGAAATAATAGGTTGCAGATTTCATTTAAGCCAGGCGTGGTGGCGTAAAATCCAACAACTTGGTTTGGCTGTAGATTACAGAGAAAAACTGAAGTAGGAGATGCCTTTGTTTTTAGATTATTTGGTTCAAACGTCTATTTCGGAAGGAGCCACTTTTAATAGTTGTCATCCTCATTTGTACATATTAATGGAAACATTGCTTGAATAGCAAAATCAATCATACTTAAAAATGCGTAGTGTGGAAAACAAAAAAACTGAAAATAGGTATACCATTAAAAAGTCTCGCTTTTTAGAAGTACGTTTTTCTGCTTAAAAGAATAGCAGTATCAATAGACTTAACTTTATACAAGTATGCCATCATATTGGAAGAATTTTAATTTTAATTTAATTTTATGTTTTTTTTTTGATAAATTTTAATAAACATATTCCAACAAATAATTATTGGTGTTTTTTTCGTTGTTGCATATTTAAAAGTTTATTGTTTAAAATTAAAAATTAAGTTTAATACGGATCACCGCTGCAGTTTAGGCTACGGCCACATTAGCGGGATTTAAAGCTGCGTTTCATTTTTTCACGTGCGTGAAAACCAGCTCATCCCTTGTCACACACGTCGGTTTTCAGTGTTCGCGTCTCGGGAAGCTAAGCAAATTCAAAAATGAACTAAAGTACTCTTAACGAAAATCACGCCGCGTGATATTCAACCCGTGTGTCAACCCAAGACAGCGTGAAAAGACGCTCGAAAATGGAACCAGTTCTATTCGTGAGCGGGAGACCTTGAAGACGCGTCTTTCTGACGGCAATTCACGCCGTGTTTGGCCGGCCCAACTGACAACAGTATCGCCTATTTTTTTGGCGTGTTTTCACGTCAAAACTTAGCGTAAAATCTCGCTAATATGGCCGTAGCCTTCATAAGTACCTCTTAAAATATACCTCGACAGTACCCGCTGCAACTTACATAGGTATTAAAGCTAACCGCTGCAGTTTACATACTCCCTTGTGAACACCGATTATCTCTGGAATAGGATTAGATGTAGTAACACCCCCCGCTAATTATGTTTTAAATATCTTTAATTTAATTTTTATTTCTATATACAGTTTTGTTATATGTATAGATAATGATAGTTTAGTTTTGCAAAAAATAGTGATCGGAGAGAAAGAATTAATTTATCTTTTTCTTAATCAGATGAAAGATAAATAAAAATTAAATCTATAAACTCATGGAAATAAAATATGTGCAAGCACAGAAAACAACGAAGTGAAATCACACGTGAGTCCTGTGACGTGACGTGATATATATGAGGTGACTATAATGAGGTTCTCAATTATAACCAACGATGCAAAAAATTGTGCATCATTTTGGTCGTTACGTGAATCTGCATGAGGTCACTTGAATTCACGTGATGTGATAGTAGTCTGTTTCTGCCTTTACTGGACACGAGTCCTTTTATAAGAACAGAAAGTGTACTGCGTCTTCACTCTCTTTCTAATCATTGGAAGTTTTCACCTACAGGCAGCTGTATGTTTTACTTTATCTATCTACTAACCATTAATGCATCTGTAATAAAGTAGTTAAAGGCTATTAGGAAAGATAAGGAAGTTCGAAACCTGACGGATATGATATTTTTTTCGATTTCTAAATTTCAAAAATTTTAAAGTTGTTTAAACCTATTATTAGCAATAACACAAATGCATTCTCAAACCGTGCATCAAGATAAAGAAAATGTTTCGAAAACTGTAAACAAATCTTTAATGTAATTGAAGTCGAAAGAAAAACAATCATATTCAAAAGTGTTTTTCTTCTAATTATGACTTCATCATAGATTCAACTACACAAAGGCCGTTATTCCGTTTCTGATAATAAGTTTTTAGTGCTGCTTCGGATTAAAATTACATACTACTTGAATAAATTATAGCGCCGGAACTTGAAAATTTCAAATTTATTACTTCCCAGAATAAAGCCAAGATTATTAAAGTGCAATTTTAGGTACGTAGAACACTTTGTGAACATTTAAATGAATTCCAGAATTTTAACTTACTATTTCAGTTCTGATGTTCATCTGTGTGAACTTTGTAACGGAACTCCTAATAATTTTATGAAGTGAAAATTATTTACTTTTAAAACTCGTTCTCGTATGAACTAGACATAGTTTTGAGTAAATTGCGCGTCGATAAAATTGTTTTCCTTGTTGAAACGATATTTATTTTTATTTCATATGATTATACACTTGTTTACACTTTGTAACGGAACTCCTAAAAATTCGTTCTCGTATGAACTAGACATAATTTTGAGTAATTGCGCGTCGATAATAGTATATTACACACCGAGGTGGAAAGTGTTTCATTACTGTCGAGAGATGAGATAACTGACTGAGGCGCGTAGCGCCGAAGTCAGTTACATCTCGAGACAGTAGGAAACTTTCTACTGAGGTTTGTATACTATTTTATTCACAATCAATTGTTTCAGAAAATAATTTAAAAATAACAATTTATAAACTATGTATATTTCTAAAATACCTAGTATTCTCGTATGTCCTAAATAATCAATAATTGTCTTCTTCTTATTATTTAATATTTATTGGTATTAAGGTATTTTAACAAAATAAAATAAAAGGTAACTTAGACTAAGGTAGGTAGATATACCTTGTAATTAATTATTATTAATATTAATAGTAACATTGGCATTATCCCTAGCGTTGATAACAAGGGATAATAAAAAAGAAGAAGAATGACAGGTCGGAAAGTGGCCATTTCCCGACCTAGGTCGGGAAGTGCTACTGTATAAAAAAGTTTTACTTTCTAACTTTTGAAATGTCGATAATGGTTACATTACATATGTGATTGTGAATAAAATTGTTTTCCTTGTTGAAACGATATTTATTTTTATTTCATATGATTATACACTTGTTTATTATTACAGACGTTAGCGGTCTTGATCCAGATATAGGCGCACATATGCGTATTTTTTGTACGAAAAAAAAACAAGAATTCTGAAATAATTTTAAGAAAATGCAAATGATTTTATACGATTATAAATACGAACTAAGTATATATCTCATGTGCTACTTAGTTAAAGGCCGTACATTCATAAGGTATAAACATTTATACAGGGTGTCTCATTATATTCTGACTGTTTTTAAGAGCTTATATCTTCGTAACGGTTCTAGATCATACGATGCGGTTTTTACAGTTAGGTTTAAAATTACCGTAAGTTTTGTTGTGACACATTTATATAAATGGCCTACTTCCGGTTTACCCGCTAGAAAAGTGGCGTATTTTCGGAAAACAGTAGATGTAATTTTTTAAATGGGAGACCCTGTATATTTTGCAATTTTCTAAAAGACGCATATTTTTACTTTATAACAATACCTTAAAGTTTAAAATCGGTGCACAGAAAGGCAAGTTAAAATTAAAAAAATACATCTGCTGTTTTCCGAAAATACGCCACTTTTCTAGCGGGTAAACCGGAATTATGCCATTTTTATATAAAGGTGTCACAACGAAACTTAAGATAATTATAAACCTAACTGTGAAAACCGCATCTTATTATCTACAACAGTTTTGAAGATATAAGCTTTTAAAAACAGTCAGAATATAATGAGACACCCTGTATATTAAAACAGGAGTATTACATATATGTAAAACAGCTAATATCCTGCCATGAGTTTTATAACAAGCATTGCTCACTGCAGACTTTACGATTCATGTGTCGGAATAAAAACTATACTCGTAGAAGAGCAGTTCCTCGCGGCATGCGGCAGTAAGAATTTGTGATTTGTGAAATGGAAATTTGAATATTGTTTTCAATCGGCAAGACGCAAATCCAGCATTCCGTTCAAGAAGACGAATTTGTAAAAAAAGGTTTTTCATTAGGAATGATACTTATTTCAGTTTAATAAATATTATAATTTTTGAAGTGATTGTAGGATGATTGAATAAAAATCCTACAAGACTATTATGCGACATAACTTAATTGCATAGGGATACTTTAGAAGTGGTTTAAAGTGCTTTTGGAAGAAGTTGGTTGATTATAGCGCCGGAAAACCAGTGCACATTTTTTATATTATTTTTCATATATTCGTTGACATATGACAAAATAGCTTCCTTTTCTTTGACATACCTCATGTCGGGTTATCGTAATTAACAGAGATTTTCTAGTAGGCAAAAGTGAGTTCTACTGGATAGATATGTGGATTTAAAATTTCTTTTCTTTAAGTACATAACACCCATATTTTATTTAATTCAAAGGAGTTATATGTATTTTTATAACAATGTTAATTTTATTATTTTGGAATAAAATTATTAATACTGGATGTGTGATATGTTAATACCACAAAGATTTCATAAATATGAATACGTACACAGTTAGTGCCGTATTTAAGAAACTTGTGGCTCTGGGCTAAATAAATAGCGGTCCCGTGAAACTGTAAATTGTACCTTATTTCAATCTGACGTTAAACCGGTGAGGTCAGCTGTGCTTGAAGCAATAGGCTGCGACCTAGTCGGACTAGTGTTAAATGCGGCACTGTATAGTGAACATAAGACTAAAATGAAAATAAAAACAAATGACATATGGTTGTTTTGTCACGCCAGGTGCTTTCTAAAGTTATTTTAAGAAGAAAACTAAAATTGAATATCCACTACAGCTCACAACTTGCGTGATTTCGCATTAAATGAAAATTATTTCACTCCCATCAGCATAGAGTATGCTAATATTCATTGCAGTACATACCTATTTATATTTGTTTATTAATGTAACAAATAATTTTTTTTATTTACTGATTTTTTTTGTTTTTATTTTATTTTTTCATGAATTTGTCTAGTTTTAACATTCATTTTTCTCGCCAACTAAGAGTTCGTATGCTGACATAATAAAAGACATTTTAATCTTAAATTTAGATGCCTTTAAGGGCGATACAAAGCTAGTTGTTGATACCATGTTACCATGTTTATAGTACGATTCTAAAAGGGCTTCAGGTTAAGCGTTGACCTCTACATCAGTGTCGAATTTTATTCAAGTAAGCATTCTTGAGGTCTGCGTACAGAAAAAGTTACTGGGGGTCAGATTTAGAAACCAGCATTTATTTTTTCTTTAAATAGGACCATTTTTTTGTGATTCCTGTCTTTAGATGTTATAATCGCCCTTTTAAAGATAATCGATGAACTACCTTGCGTATCCCAATACAGTCAATTAATTGCATTGAGTTTACTCGACTAACGATTTATATTTCATTGATGTTCTGAGATTTGCACGTGCGCTTAAAAACGCGCTCATGTTCGCACGCACGCCTACGTACCCAAAATATACTGTAACGAAACGGTCAGCGTGAGCCAGTGCGCCCCTGGTCCAGTACGGGTACAGAGCTCACTCACGCGTATCTTCCAGATCCATCGAGACTTCTCTAGGAAGCGACGGACCTTGGGTGCGGGAAGAGAGGGGAGTGGCCTGGCACTTTCTAGTCTTCGCTGGAATCTTGGTCTGCCCTATATGAATCGCGCGGCGCGCAACGAGGAGGTCAGAGTTGGGCAAGCGAATTGATAATTTAAGTGCGCACTTTGCAGATAAATAATTCTTAACATAAATTGTACTGTATTTTGTGTTGTATATTTATTAGTTTAGTGTTTAGTTAATATATTTGTAAATAAATCAAACCCAGACTTTAATTTCGTTACAATACACACACATAGGCAGACGTATATATAACAAAAGCACTTGCTTTCAACTCGCATTAAAATTAGTTTAGGTCCACCTTATTAACTGACAACAGCAAGACTATATAACGATTTACCAATCGTTTTGAATTAAGAATAAATTTACCTGACTAAAGATTTACGTACCTCTAAATGTGAAAATTACTATCTATAGATAAGAGGTTTTAACTTTAGCCGAGAGGATGCGCCGGTCAGCCAAATCGGTACGCGCATTTAAACGAATCAGCAAACTTTACCTCTTCAAATACAAAGTAAGTCGTCTTAAATTGTGTTATTTTAATTCTTACTTATTGTAAGTTCCAAAAAAAGGTAATATCATGTAGAATACTTTTAGCCAAATATCAGTTTTGTGTTGATTATTTATTTTTACACTTGTTTTTAAAGATTTTTTTACTTTTTATACAATGGAAATTTAGCTTTGACGAGAACTAATTAAACTTGGAACCAATTTTAAAAAGGGGTTTATTCCTGATTCGTTCGTTTCTCTAAAAGGTTCTACCATATCAATCGAGGAGGCCTGGCTGAAGATAAGAACATGGTAGAAATTCTAGAGGTTTCCAGATTATTATTCCGAAATAATTGTGTTGAACAATTCTAACGTCAATCTACCTTATTTTTGTATGATTGTAGCAAGAATTTCAGAAGAATATCAGTATATTTTCCGAGCCACTTCAGCCCATCCCGATGATCCCTAAAACTTTAATAAAACCAAGATGAATAAAAACCTTTTTCTTCATTAACATAAACTTTGCTACAAAATTATTGATCCATATTTGCCTTTAAATAAGAAAATCGAGTTTATAAATTTTTAAAGAGACTTTAAACTGGTGTTTATAGAGTTTGTACTTTGATGCCCTTAATTTCTTGTTTAGGAGCGACTGGTAATACTAATCAAAAAGTTAATCCACGTCCAATATAATATATTTTGAGCTAGTGAGGATTACAGATTGGTGACTAACGCTTTTTAGGACGTTTTGAAGTTGTAACCATAGACTAACTGGATTCTTTTCAGTTATAGGTGATAGCGACACTGTTAGCACAACGGCGGCATTTGTAAAAGGCATGCATAGTGCAAGGCGAAAGAACGTCTTGAGCTAAGAAAAGATGTAAGATGTAAATATAGCTTACAATTTTGTTAAAAATAAAGACGTATATTATATTAATGTCATGGAAATATTTAAATTTCATTATTGTTGCACTCAGAGAATTGTCAGAAGATGATTATGGATTTTTAATCATTTTACCGAATAACAAAACTTTATTCAAGGTTGACGTCGCCAAATTATCGTACCCTATTCTATTATTGCATTTTTATTAACCCCTGTGTTTTATTCCCAATAATTTCAATTAAACTACGTAACCTATCCATATGCCACCAACATTTCATGTTCAAATCAAAGTATTGTTTTATTCTAAAAAGTTTCCTAGACTGATTCCCCAAGAAACAGTCGTTCTTGCTTTGCGCTACTTTAATCCAATCAGGGACTGTTACAATGTCACTCGGTAAAATTAACCTATTAGAATCTCTCCCGGTTACCATCGCGGGGATAGCGTCCCTTGCATTCATTAAGCGAGACACACTACCACTTAAATGAGTCAACATGTAAAAATGTCGTTAGTGCTTTTATAATTACAGTTGGAAAATCTTAAAATATATCTGAGTGTAGGTATGATATCGCCTATTCTTTGGAATATTCATTCCATTCTAATATTACAAGTTATTCAATTGTGCAAATATTTTATATTTAATGGATTTTTTAGTGTAGGTACTTTTCGAAAAAATACCTAAATTTTGTATATCTGATCGTTCCGAGATTAAATTAATTAACTACTATCCACTATCATCTGATAAAACCTTTATTCCGTTAGTATCTAAAAAATCTAGTTATCAAACGAAAAAGACAAGATACTTTTTTTAGATCTTTCTACTATTCTTGAAAAATATATATACCGGTAAAAAATTCTTAGTTGAAACAAAGTGACGGTTCTTACTTGAATTGAAACAATTAATAAGACCAATTTAAAGTTACAGTTATCATTTGTTGCTTGAGTTTATGTATTTAGTATTAGCATAACGTAGTGAGATAATAAACATTATATAATTATTTAAACTATCTATTTCTCCCTCTACAGTCCAGTGTCGTTTTTTTAGATTTATGATAGTATATCGCTAGAAACCTAATAGAAGAGTACAAAAAATGGGGCCTCGAAGTAAAGGTACAAAAAACACAATCAGCCTTATTCATAGAAACGACCTAATAGCCAACTAGCAAGCTATTAACTAGTAGCTACTAACTCTCTATTAAGAGGTACATATTCATATTTATATACGCCTTGTTAGTGACCACTAGTTAATAGCATACTAAATTTGATAAACGTTTGGCAACACCGAAATCGTACCGACAGTTGAAACATTTTGGTATTGACTAACCTAAAAGTTGGAATTTATAAACTGACAGACATGAAATTTATATTTAACCGAATTCTTTAAAACTTGTTCCATATTATTATTTAATTAGGTTATATTAGTAGAAAAAAAAACATTTATCTACTCTACCTCATATTATGTATCAATTTTTAGTTCGTGAAAACTGTCATTATAGACAGCAGTGCGTGAAGGATTAAAAGTGTGGGTGAAGTAACAATTTATTTTAAATGGGATTTACCTTTTCGCACTGTTTTTGACACACCTTCATATAATCAAATACCCTTAGCATTCGCGTTGTCATGGAGTTGCTATGAGAGCATTAAATTTCAACAAAAGTTATTCTGACAGTTTTGTAGTTTAAATGTTCAAATTTGAATTTGTAATTATTTTTTATTTGTTTATCGTAGATAAAATATTGTATGAAACTGTGCGTGAAGTGCTTTTTGCGCACTTACGCGATATATAGCACTCGCTTCGCTCGTGCTCTAAACATCGCGTGCGAGCGCAAAAAGCATACTTCACGAACTGTTTCATAAATAACTATTTTACTTAGGAATCTAGTTTAGAAAAAAAAATTCGGAAATTTCTGAAAATTTTTTCAAGTCTTTTGAAAAAAGTGTTTTTTTGACTTTAACTATCTACAACTCTTTCAAAAATTGAGATAACATTTTAAAATTTTAGTATGTTATTCACGAAGTACAATACGTGATGTTATTAAGTAACTATCTGTTAATTACTATGTCAACGTTGACACTTGTATGTCATAAGGAATTTTTTTTAAACGTGAAAAAATAGACCGATGTCATATGTGAGCCAAAAATATGTAGTTTAAACTTTCAAGTTCTGTAACTTTTTAGAAAATTGGATTATACATCTGATATTTTCGTATGTTATTTTTTTACTATCTGTTAATATGTATGTAAAATTTGAGAAAAATATTTTCACATACTGAATTTTGGTTTCCACGAAACAATTTGGTTGCAAATTTCAGACATGAAATTTTAGATTTATCCGAATTCTTTATAACTTTTTACATAATATTATTTAATCAGTAGTGATTTGTGAGGTTAAGTTGTTGCTATTAAACCGCCAAAACAAGCTTACCACGCTACTAAGAATTTAGTTGGCTATTAGGGACTAATAGCCTATTAAATACTGCTTTCTTAGTAGACAGCTAGTTGCATCTTAGTAGTCAAGGGTAATATAACAAGACCTTGATTATAGTCGGCTATTTTTGTGGTATCTAGATTTTGAGAATATTTTAGTATCAATTTGTTGATACATATAATTTGACATTAATAATCTGATTAAAGCCCGAGAGCTTTAGCTCGAGGGCTTTAATCTTTGATTATTAATGTCAAATTATGTCGAAACAAATTGTAAAATTTTCGAGAAATTTAGCAACAACAAAAATAGCAGAATATTAATCACGGTCGCGTTATATTTAGGAAGATTATTTCCTGAGAAGACAACTTTTTGACATTTATATTAGACGTGACTATTTCTCTAGTGCAATAGTCGCTGATATTTGATTCTGATTGGTCCGATTTCAAAAAATTATGACATTCTATTGGTTAATTTGAATCGAAGGAAATAATCACTATTATTTTCTATGAATAAGGCTGAATATTTTTGCATAGGAGGAGAACATACTGCAGATGACCTCGACTTAGACGATGGAAAAATTAAGAAATGTGATCAATGTATATATTTGGGGGTAAAATTAGACAGGGAGAAGTAAAGAAGCCATAAAAGACAGAATAACCAATGGGAAACGAGTTATATATTTAAGATTGTTACATATATTGGAGTTGCACTACTTTTGGTAAATTATTATAATTTTCATTTTAAGTTTATCTACATTTCATTCTTGTATTTCTAGCATCCAGGTTTCTTAACTTTGTGCCTCCTCTAAATAAAAGTGACGCCCTAATAAAATTTTAACACCTTACACTTTGGCCTCTATACCCCGTTATATGCTCGAGAATATACGCCTCCTCCAAAGATCTGAGTCTCCGTTCGCACCTTTTTTTTGAAATTTTTACTAACATCCATCAAGCAAATCAGCATCTTGGTTTGGTAATACTATAATAGACACTATAGGTTTGTGATAACTAAAATATGATACAAACGTTTTTGATTCAATTTAATTTACATAAAAACGTACTGGTATACTTCAATCTACAGCGTACGCCATGTACCTCTCATACTATATCCATACTATATACATATACATTAATGAGAAAGAGAACGAGAAAGGGGATAGATAACAAGGTCATCTCCTGTACGTACGCGAATACTTTTTCTTGATTCACTCCTGTTACAAAAGATACCATTAAAAGCTTTGCTTTAATAAACACTTATTTGCATATCGCAATTCGTTTAAGTAGTGGCATGTTGCTGCAAGAAATTGATATAGGATACATATAGCACGCATGCCAATCCGCTGCTGCTACATGGACTCTGCTCTGTATGTGTTTACGGGAAGATGAAAGCAAGCGAAAAATGTCAACAATGTACGGATACGTCGACAGTGATTACATTTAAGTAGATATAACGTGTTTGAAAAAAATTGTTTGATGCACAAATATTCAAAGTAAGCCACAATACTTTTGAAGTCGGCAGTATTCAATTCTAAAGGATGTTAACGTTTAATTATAGACATAGTTTAATATTATTATTATTATTTTAAATATTTAATAGTAAAACTATTTCTTCTTTAATTTGAAAATAAAATATTCCTGAATTTTCTTTGGATATCATATATAATAAAAGTGACTTTAAAATAAAATCCAACAAGTCAATGACTGAATTCTTCTCGACGTTTGTCATCGCTCTATCTGACAGAGAAAACAATTCTAAATAAAAAACGCCAATAAAATTTTTTGGGACCCCCGCGAACGTATTTAGTTGTAGCTGGTCGTGTGCCAATTCTGGCAATTTGCCCATTTTATGGGGCACAAACCAGGACAACACGCAACGTGTGGGTGAGCGTGAACGTGGCCTCGGGCCCTCTTTTACTCCAAAAACACGAACTTGCCAACAAACGGCAGGAAGATGAAAGGTGATTCCTTCTAAATATATATGCACTGGGTAATTTTAGTTTTCCTCTCAAAAGAACTCGTAAAATTCAGTATGTAACGCTAGTGAATTCCTTTTACTGTGCTTGGAAGCTTTTCTGGAGTTTTAACAGAACTTAAGATTTTTAATTATTTTAAAATATATTTTTTTAATGAACTTTTTTACCTATTTATTTAGTTTTAAATTTTCTATTTATTTAACTTCTGACAGGTTTTGTATACTGTCGAAATGTGTAGATTTTTACTTTATTTTTGAGATCCGTAAGCTTGAAAACTCCTTGTACTTTTTTAAAAATTTTTGATGTTTGTTTGATTTTTCTAATATTTAACGTAAAAACCGTACATTCATAGATTAAACTTGTACGTGTAAGTTGCTGACAGTTCAATGTAAATGCGTATAAAAATTATTTTTTCAACTTTTTCACGATTTTTTTTTTCTTTTTTTCAAATTGACTTGCATTTAATTTCTGTAACTATATTTTAAGTTGCGCCTCTGTTGTATTAAAATAGTAAGTATGAGTCATCCATGTATTTTGTAATCTTCTTTAGTCTGAAGTTCCAGACTAAGAAGAATTTAATACCGTAATATCTTTGTTCCATTCTATTTTGGAAGATTTTCAGATAAAACTCTAGGCACAGGAAAACCTTTTGTGTTCGAAAATTTATACAACTGTTAATTTAAGAATAGTCTGCAATAAGAAAAGTTTAGTCACATTCGATAGAATTCTAGTTAAAACTGTCTATAAATAAAAATTGTTAATTCTACCAAGAATAAAAAAAAATGCTTTATTAAATCTGACAAATCATCTTATTTATACATACATATCAATAATTTCACGTGCTGCAATTCTTAGATCACATTACGACAGATGTTTTTGTATTTCATTTTATTGTAACGCGTTGGCAAATTTTCTTTGGAAACAAACCGGATGTTTAAAGTTTTGAAGCATTAGTCACAAGGGACTTTGTAAATTTATTTAGATATAAACTTGTGAATGAATTTAAGCTACTTTTCATTTCATTCAATGATAAATTCTATTCTTTTCACTTAAAAGCCGACCTTTTTTTTGTTGGTAGAGCAGCAATTTTTATGTGCTATTTAATTTATGTAAACTATGTGGTAACATCAAATCAATCTACTTGTCATAACAAAGCTGTATATAAGAGTTAGGTAAAGATTTATTATCACTGTCGCTGTGTTAAATTGTAAAGTAATTGGGTTAAGGTCATTTTTTTTAAGTTTGACATGTACCAAGTGCATAACCAATTATTTCAAATCCTTCAGTTTTTTAAAGCTAAACTTTTTGTTAGGTTCATCGAAGAGAAGTAAACTGTCCTTGATCTTGTTACCAGCAACGATACTATTTAGGGAAGTACCTATATTTTGTTGTATCAAATATAATGTTTATATATATAATTCTTGTGTACTAGTGTATGTGACTGAACTCCTTCTCAACGGCTGGACCAATTTTGATGAAATTTGTTGTATGTGTTCAAATGGATTCTAGAATGGTTTAGATTTACTATTTGGTCCACTATAAATTGTGTTTTAATTAAAAGTGTGTATTTATTGTTTACTTCTAGGAATTCCTAATAGTCGGCGGTGTAAGTCAATTAATATATATCTCTATCAACGTTTGATATCTAGGTTGGGTAAACTACTCGTATATAGCGCTCTGTTTTGATTTCTAGATTATTCATCGAGAATCGCTGGACTAATTTGGCTAATTAAATCTGGAAATATTAGTGAAAGGTTTATGGAAGGTTTAAACGGTGAAAAACATAAATAATAAGTAAGTAACGGAAAATAGAAAAAACAATCATTACACTTTCCGATACAAAGTATGTATTTATTGTATACTTAGTCCTATGAATTCCTAGTATATAGGGTTAATTTGCTTAATATCTAGGTTCCAGATTCCCAATAGTTGGCGCTGTACTTATTTACATTTCTAAATAACCAAAAATAGCAGAAACTAAAGTTAAATGAAATATAGCTCAAAAATTAGAAAAATTGTGGAAAGCGAAAACTAAGAAACACCTACTAAATTAAGTACTATGACGCCACCATACGGTGGTGCAGTTGATGTATAATCTAGCAGTCCTCAGGGTCATATATATGTGTCCAACGATTTTTTTACCAGGATTTTAACAGTGATTAGAAATAGTCATTTTAAAGTAACATTTGTCGTAAAAATTTTTATTTCTAAAACGTTTTGGTTTTTAATTTTCGAAATAGTAAAGATTTTCAAATAAAAACTGGTACAAACAATACTGGGATAAAAAGACACAAGCAAAGATAAAATAATAAAATTAATTTGGCTCAAAAAGTAGCACGGAACTGAATTAAGTTTTAAACGGTCATATTAAAATATTATCGACGTTGGAAAAAATTTGCCGTCACATTTTTCGGTAACGCGTCTCATTTTTCTGTTACGCGTCGTGTGTATCTTGCCCCTCTCACGGTGGATTCAGACGGTAGTACTTTTTCCAGTGGAGTAGGGATAGCATGTCACTTAAGCGGACTTACTCCCACCAACAGACTTTACCTTTCAGAAATACATGTGAAGTCCCTTTATCTCGCAGATAAAAAGAGAGTGAGAGAAATGCCTAGAGCCGACAAAAGGTCAAGCCATGGTTTTCTCTATTGCTAAAACTCAATAGTAGGTAACGTAATAAATAACCTATCAATGCTAAAGTGAACAGCAATATCAAAAGATTAATTCTAATTCCAGTGGATTTCTAATAACATTAAGTAATTATATATCTTTTTCTAATACTTGAATGTGATCATGGTATTTATTTTTACTGTTATTTTAGGTTAACCTTAGGTTAACACGTGGGTGTGATTATTAGTTAATACGACTGTTAATTTAGTGAACATCAATTAATTGTCATGAAATATAAATTCTGAAATGTATATTTTTTCTAAATTGATTTAATAATAGCCTTTTGTTTTTAAACTTTATCTAATTTAGCTTTATTTAACCAATTTCAATAAAGGTGCTTTTAGTAGATCATTTTCGAAAAACAATGTCATAAAGAACACAAGTACACGCACACTTTTTTTTATTAAACAATTACCTATACAGTTACTTTAATAGTTTTTGGTAGTATATTCGTTTTTGATTACTATTTAATCTTCTTTTCATTATAACTTCTTATCAGTGTTATAAGTCTGGTATAAATCTGTCACAAAGTGACTATTATATGGGTAACTGATAACATACGTATTACAAAGTGTAGATAGTATAGTGTATTAAATTTACATAACCATCAGGTGTATTTCCGTTTCGAATCCGTTTTTGCCAGGAAAGTTCTGTGCGCAAGCCAAACGTCATAAGTTATCAGAGGAACAATAAGCAAAATTCTGCATTGTTCCACGAAAGCTCCGACAATGGGTATGAGAACGAGCGTGCAGGAAAAGCGGAAATGTAGTGTAACATATGTATGTTTAACAAACATTTATTTTAATATGGGGAATGGATTATGGCTGGTAATGCTTGGAATGTAGAGATTATATAACTTTTTGGTCTTTAGCCTTTTGCTAACCAAAGTAACTGGATATGGTAATTCAAGGACAATAATAAGCTTTTCTTTATAAATGAAAATTGAATTTTATATCGTTTCATTTTTAACTATTAACAAAAGTTTTTTTTTATATAGTTCACTATCTGACCCAAAGAACTTCGTATCGTCTAACATTGGTGTCTTTTTCCGTTTTTTTTTTCAAATTTTTACAATTTGTCTGTTTTTTTTGTTTTTGTCGTTTGTATACAATTTTTCGCTTTAGTTTTCAGTTTTTTATTATTTTGTTCGTTGTATTTTGTAATATATGTATATATATATATATATATATATATATATATATATATATAAAGGAGGATAACGGGAATGCAACGCAACAAGGATCATGGTTACAAGTAGGAATGGTAACCGCAGACATGCATGTTTCTGGCTCATTAGCCGTCATCAGTGCGGCATAACCAAGAAGAGTATTGCTCTTGGCTAGCAAATGTGTTGGGTACTTGGGAGCATAGGATGTTGGGGAAACATGTGTCAAGAAACACAAAAAACACAAAAACAACGAACGCTTACACAGGAGTCCTATCGCCATTTTGTGCTTACGGCCAGCTGTGCCAATGGGTTTTCGGCTAGCAACCAGCGTCGCCACGTTGGCGAAACGGACTCATTGTGTTTGAGTCGTTCTAGCCCAGGAAATGAAATAAACAAAGTGCCAAGAAAACGCGTATTAATATAAAAAAGTAGGATAACGGGAATGCAACGCAATAAGGATCATGGTTACAAGTAGGAATGGTAACCGCAAACATGCATGTTTCTGGCTCATTAGCCGTCATCAGTGCGGCATAACCAAGAAGAGTATTGCTCTTGGCTAGCAAATGTGTTGGGTACTTGGGAGCATAGGATGTTGGGGAAACATGTGTCAAGAAACACAAAAAACACAAAAACAACGAACGCTCACACAGGAGTCCTATCGCCATTTTGTGCTTACGGCCAGCTGTGCCAATGGGTTTTCCCGTTATCCTCCTATTTTTATATTAATACGCGTTTTCTTGGCACTTTGTTTATTTCATCTCCTGGGCTAGAACGACTCAAACACAATGAGTCCGTTTCGCCAACGTGGCGACGCTGGCTGCTAGCCGAAAACCCATTGGCACAGCTGGCCGTAAGCACAAAATGGCGATAGGACTCCTGTGTGAGCGTTCGTTGTTTTTGTGTTTTTTGTGTTTCTTGACACATGTTTTCCCAACATCCTATGCTCCCAAGTACCCAACACATTTGCTAGCCAAGAGCAATACTCTTCTTGGTTATGCCGCACTGATGACGGCTAATGAGCCAGAAACATGCATGTCTGCGGTTACCATTCCTACTTGTAACCATGATCCTTGTTGCGTTGCATTCCCGTTATCCTCCTTTTTTTATATTAATACGCGTTTTCTTGGCACTTTGTTTATTTCATCTCCTGGGCTAGAACGACTCAAACACAATGAGTCCGTTTCGCCAACGTGGCGACGCTGGTTGCTAGCCGAAAACCCATTGGCACAGCTGGCCGTAAGCACAAAATGGCGATAGGACTCCTGTGTGAGCGTTCGTTGTTTTTGTGTTTTTTGTGTTTCTTGACACATGTTTCCCCAACATCCTATGCTCCCAAGTACCCAACACATTTGCTAGCCAAGAGCAATACTCTTCTTGGTTATGCCGCACTGATGACGGCTAATGAGCCAGAAACATGCATGTCTGCGGTTACCATTCCTACTTGTAACCATGATCCTTGTTGCGTTGCATTCCCGTTATCCTCCTTTTTACCTTCCGAACAGCAACGCTGTTATAGGAAGGTATTGTGATCGCGAAAAATTTCGATCTCGGGTTTTTAGCGGAAATACGCGTTTTAGGGTTCCCTGAGCCTAAAAAACCCAAAAATAAAAAATGTCTGTCTGTCTGTCTGTCTGTGTGTCTGTCTGTGTGTCTGTGAACACATTTGCGGCTAAACGGCTAATCGGTCGGAATGAAACTATAAAACCTTACTTATAATCACCATCGGAGGAATCTGATAGAATTTGAGTAAAATCGGCCGACCGGAAGTGGACGTTTACTCTTATCAAAAAATGGAATTTTTTGAAAATATTGGGTTTTTTTATAGTTATTGGCAAAATATTTATACTTTGTGGAAAGAACATGTAATTTCCGACATTTTTGAAAGAATACATTTTTTTGATATTTTCATTAGTTTTCGAGATATTGACACTTTTATCAAAAACTGGAAATATGTGAAATAAAAATTGTGGATTCGCTTTTTTTAAACAAAAATTGGTAGTTATTATATTTTCAACATCTGACAGCTGTCAAATTATGTTTTGTCTGTGTCTGTGAACACATTTGCGGCTAAACAGCTAATCGGATCGGAATGAAACTATAAAACCTTACTTATAATCACCATCGGAGGAATCTAATAGAATTTGAGTAAAATCGGCCGACCGGAAGTGGACGTTTACTCTTATCAAAAAATGGAATTTTTTGAAAATATTGGGTTTTTATATCGTTATTGGCAAAATATTTATACTTTGTGGAAAGAACATGTAATTTCAGTCATTTTTGAAAGAATACATTTTTTTGATATTTTCATTAGTTTTCGAGATATTGACACTTTTATCAAAAACTACCACTACTTGTTAGTGTTCGGAAGGTCGTGTGGTGCCCACACCAGATTTTTTTATATTAATATGCGTTTTCTTGGCACTTTGTTTATTTCATCTCCTGGGCTAGAACGACTCAAACACAATGAGTCCGTTTCGCCAACGTGGCGACGCTGGTTGCTAGCCGAAAACCCATTGGCGCAGCTGGCCGTAAGCACAAAATGGCGATAGGACTCCTGTGTGAGCGTTCGTTGTTTTTTTGTTTTTTGTGTTTCTTGACACATGTTTCCCCAACATCCTATGCTCCCAAGTACCCAACACATTTGCTAGCCAAGAGCAATACTCTTCTTGGTTATGCCGCACTGATGACGGCTAATGAGCCAGAAACATGCATGTCTGCGGTTACCATTCCTACTTGTAACCATGATCCTTGTTGCGTTGCATTCCCGTTATCCTCCTTTTTTTATATTAATACGCGTTTTCTTGGCACTTTGTATATATATATATATATATATATATATATATATATATATATAAAAGGAGGATAACGGGCAATGTACGCAACAAGGATCATAGGTTACAAGTAGGAATGGTAACCGCAGACATGCATGTTTCTATATATATATATATATATGTTATGATGTAGTGTTTCACGGATGGTAGAATGAACAGTAGTGGTGTTCCGGGTTTCAATCCGTTGGTTGTTTGTGTCTTCACGACGTTTCGCCAACATCTCAGCTGGCATTTTCAAGTGATGCTTCCTTTGCGGCTGCTAAACTTGGAATATATATATATATATATATATATATATATATAACAAACGGAGCGTTATGAGAGTCTTATAATAAAAAGATGAAAAATGATACAAGTATCTTGCGTAATGCTGTCAATCTCCAGGTAAATACTTAGATTTGCACATGGTTAGACTTCCTAACCCAAATGCACATGATGCTGCGACGCAGATATAAGTATCAACCAGTCTATACAAGGGCAAAACCATCTGTAGACATGTTTCGGTCTTGTTAGACCTCATCAGTACTGTATAGGTTGTCTCTTCAGTTACTAATGAAGAGACATCCCCGGTATAGAATGGCTTATACTTAATGTCAAAAGTCGCGAAAGTGAGCAAAACTCGTACAATTGTGCAAGTGTGCCATCTCTACTCCTAAATAGCACCGCTTGGAACCCATTGTTGCCCTTTAATTAATTGTTTATTTTCTCTAACAAATAATCTGTTTTTATTTATATAGGTATGTGTTTAGTGTTTTTACTAAATAACTTACTTTTTTGTTTTAATTATTTGTACCATAAAATACATCCCATCTATGACTTGTTTATTTTCATGCAACTGTTTTTAGTTTATTTTTTTTAATGACTTATTTTCAGTAGTCTCAAATTTTGTGGGAAGATATTACTGTAGCTTTGTGGTCTGAAATCTTGGTATCATAATATGCAGCTGTGATACCCTTTTTATCTAAATTATCAGAACTATAAAATATATTGTCTAAACAGTTTTTACAGTTTCCCCGAATTCTGGTATACGCAGCGATACGAAGCTATATCCTCCTAAATATGTCGCCACCGAAACTTGGCGCAGTTGATAGTATTGGTAGTTCACCTCGGGATTCAATATACCAGCTAGACATCCCAAAACTTGTCTCAGATTAACATTAGTTGAATATAATGTAAAAGTTAATAAAAATAAGGTCATAATATATCTATACTTATAATAAATCTCTAGAGAGGTCAATTCTGTACATGGAATATATTGTCAAAATAACTATCAGAGGGTGATAAGGCATCGATACTGATGCCAAAAACGCAATAAGTAAAATTTTTGTCTGTCTGCCTGCCTGTCTGTATAACCATTATAGAAACAAAAACTACTCGACAAAATTTAACGAAACTTGGTACAATTATTTTTCATACTCCTGAACAGGTTATAGTATACTTTTCATCACGAAACATAATATACCTGACCAATTAAGTGATATTTTAGGCAATATGCACATATAGTAAAGCTGTAGAAATGAAAATTCTGTACATTAAAGATATTTAAAAAATAACTAAGGGGGGGTGTTACTACATCGATATAGAACCCAAAACTGTGCTTAGATTTTTTTTCTGTCTGCATGTTTGTGCGCGCTTCACATGAAAACTACTGATTCGATCCGAATGCGGTTTTCGCAAATGTATTTGTCTTCTCTAAACTTAACATCTGGTGTACAAAAATTTTCCACCCACCTCTTTTACGGTGCGGGGGAGAAATTTTTATACAATATTCTATACGCCACGCGAACGACGTCGTGAGTACATCGATATAGAACCCAAAAATGTAGTTAGATTTTTTTTGTACGTCTGTCTTTTTGTGCGCGCATCACATGAAAACTACTGATCCGATTCGAATGCGGTTTTCACAGATTCATTTGTCTTCTCTAAACTTAACATCTGGTGTACAAAAATTTTCCACCCGCCCCTTTAACGGAGTGAGCGAAGAAATTTTTAGACAACAATCAACACGCCACGCGACAGACGTCGAGGATACACCTAGTTTAGCAATAATTTATAAAATTTATATTATGTATATTCGATCGGGACTACGAGTTGTCCTTAAATGATACTCGCTCTTTGCCCTTTATATCAAAAACAGTTCGAAGTATGAAAAAATGTTTTAAACAAAAGTTATAGAGCATTTAATTGTCTATACTATTCCTAATACAAATAGTTTAAAACTAGATATTTGCTGACAATCGATTTTTGTGACCTTTGAACACTGATTTTTTAAGAAGCCAACATCTCAGAATATGTGAATTTTGAGACAAGTTTTGGGATGTGAAAATACAAGTTTATACGAGTTTGTAGATAAGTATTTTGAATTCCGATATTTTCACCTATTTTTGACTAAGATGACTGGATTTCATTTATACGAGTAGTTCTTAAGCTGGGTTCATGTAAATGCGAATTGCGAATTTCGAATGGCGAAGACAGCTCCTATTGGTTAATATCAAAATTACGTCAGCCGAGAAATTTTGACAAATGTCAATTTTAATTTCTTGCGAATTCGCATTATTTAAAATCTGAAGGGCGGGAATCTTGAAACTGTTTTAATATTTTAGCGAATTTCGCAGTTTTTCTTGTTAACGCATGTGCAGTTCCTATCAATGTTTTGTTTTGAATTTTGTTTGTTAGGTTAGGTCTCCAAAACAAGTGTAGATTTAACATATATGTAATACTAGTATTACATATATGAGATTTAAAATGTATGAAAGTGAAGTGGTAAAATACATATATTACTTTACTCAGTAGAAAACTAATATAACAGACTATTATATGGATATACTTATTTTTCTATAAAATATGGGTAGATTCATGCAGCTTGTTTTATTCATTATTAACATAATGTAAGGGTTTATCGAACTTAAAAATACTAATATTTATGTAGTTCTATATGTTCAACTACATTGATATATCGCCAATAAAACAAATCAGTTTCTTTATCGTATTCGTAGTTCATACTTATAATCGTATTAACTTTAATATTAAATTTAATGATAATACATTTGTATCATTAAGGACGTTCAGTATAAAAATCCCCAGAATACTGTCAAAACATTTGCTGATACATGAATTGAGATAAAAACGCGATATTTTTTTTGCGAAGATCGCATTCGCAAATCGCAATTCGCATTTACATGAACCCGCCTTTACTCAATTAAGTACTATGCCACCAACTTAAAGTAGCGCAAATGATATCTAATCGAAAAATTACAGAATACATCGAAAGCTAGTAAAAGCCTGAACACTAACTAGAAAATATGATAAAAACGATTATTTTTTTCACCTGTCAAAATATCACAATTTTGTGATTTCGTCCAATGAAAACGCTTAATCTTCAATGTTTTATGCTAAATCTAGCCAATCATTCCGGTTTATATTGATAAAACCACTAGTGGTTTTACTACTATTGATAAAATTATAGAACTGTCAAAAATTCAATAACAATATTGAACAATCAATTTTCGTGTTTATAAGTACTTTACTATAAATCAACATTCATTTATATTATCTAAATATTCTGAAATATATTTTGTTATTATTATTATCACAATTCAATTCATCTAAACGATAATGAAAAATCAAATATGTAGGTACTTTAAAACTAACCTGCTCCCTGGTTCTGCATGCATTTAAAACTTTTATATGCCTACAGGCAAATGTGGTCTTGTAGGTAAACTTTAATTAGATATACCTAATAATTTTTATTTTGGTAATTTTCTCTTTAATAATATAATTGTATAAATAGGTATAAAAAAAATATTTATTCAAATTATAACCCTGTTTTCACGACGCCCACGACAACTGACAACTGTCAATACTGTCTAGTGTACAGGATAAGTTAATAGGCGGGGTAACAGCATTTCGTTTGTGTTAATTATGAAATATAAGTTGTTCTAGGAAGTTTTTTAAATAAAGTAGTTTTTGTACAGAATGGTTCAAAAAATAATCTTCTCAAATACCACTCGTCCTGTAATATTTTACTAGATAAATTTTTATTTTCCAGACTCAAACTTTTTTATTTTAGGCAAAACTACTCAAACAAACTGAATATGATAAAAACACTTGTCCTACGGACTCGTGATTTTATCACATTTCAGTTTGTTTTCGTATTTTTGCCAAATAAAAAAGTTTTCGTGGAAACTAAAAATTTATCGATAAAATTTTAAGGACTCGTGGTATTACCTTTGACAAAACCAAACAAAAAAACGAGAGACACATCAGTGTCAGGCGGTACGAAGTTCGCTGGGTCAGCTAGTAATAAATTATCATCAAACGCTTTCACTAAGACGAATATCTTGTTTACTTATAAAATTAGTATAGAAACGCAATTATAACATTTTAACGTTTGAAGAAAATTCACAAACGCTGTGTAAACATCTCATCAATATTATAATGCAATCCAAGTTATTTGCAAAACTCAATTATCTCCAACTGGGTATAATTCATAAGACCTTCTTCCCGGATCTAGCGGTGAGAATAACGGGGAAAATCTGATGAAATGTCTTACAGGTCAGGCGTAAAATGAGATTAAATAATCCCGAGTTTGTGTTAATTACTAGACTTAAGTGGTCCTATTGGAGCGGTGTGTACGACGGCCAGATTTCCTAAATTAAATAATTCCTCCCAAAATGACCTAGGACCAATGTCTCTCCTAGGATTTGGGCTATGAGTTGAGAATTAAGATGATTAGTATAATAATTATAGAATAATGAAATGGGAGTCATTTCGGTTGAGCTGCGGTAAATTATTTCATCTTTGCTTTGGCCATTTAATTTCATCCCTCTAATAAATAATAACATTGTAATTACTTTATATTTAAATAACTTAGATGGTAATTAATTAATACAATATCATCATACGCGATATTAGAACAAAACTTTCGGTCGTTATTTCTATTGGTCGTTTTATCACTTCAATGTATCTTGTCTTCTTTAATACTTTGTCCATAGATGTAGTAATCTACGTTTATGGTCAACTGTTCCCCGTACCTCGAATAATCAATGATTTCTTTAATTTTTGTACCCTTTTTACCTTCCGAACAGCAACGCTGTTATAGGAAGGTATTGTGATCGCGAAAAATTTCGATCTCGGGTTTTTAGCGGAAATACGCGTTTTAGGGTTCCCTGAGCCTAAAAAACCCAAAAATAAAAAATGTCTGTCTGTCTGTCTGTCTGTGTGTCTGTCTGTGTGTCTGTGAACACATTTGCGGCTAAACGGCTAATCGGATCGGAATGAAACTATAAAACCTTACTTATAATCACCATCGGAGGAATCTGATAGAATTTGAGTAAAATCGGCCGACCGGAAGTGGACGTTTACTCTTATCAAAAAATGGAATTTTTTGAAAATATTGGGTTTTTATATAGTTATTGGCAAAATATTTATACTTTGTGGAAAGAACATGTAATTTCCGACATTTTTGAAAGAATACATTTTTTTGATATTTTCATTAGTTTTCGAGATATTGACACTTTTATCAAAAACTGGAAATATGTGAAATAAAAATTGTGGATTCGCTTTTTTTAAACAAAAATTGGTAGTTATTATATTTTCAACATCTGACAGCTGTCAAATTATGTTTTGTCTGTGTCTGTGAACACATTTGCGGCTAAACAGCTAATCGGATCGGAATGAAACTATAAAACCTTACTTATAATCACCATCGGAGGAATCTAATAGAATTTGAGTAAAATCGGCCGACCGGAAGTGGACGTTTACTCTTATCAAAAAATGGAATTTTTTGAAAATATTGGGTTTTTATATCGTTATTGGCAAAATATTTATACTTTGTGGAAAGAACATGTAATTTCAGTCATTTTTGAAAGAATACATTTTTTTGATATTTTCATTAGTTTTCGAGATATTGACACTTTTATCAAAAACTACCACTACTTGTTAGTGTTCGGAAGGTCGTGTGGTGCCCACACCAGATTTTTTTAAATGCAATTGTTTCACAATTTTTCAAATCGTTTTTTATTTTTTTGTCGACATTATCTTGTTTTTTTTCTTGATTTTATTGCTTGAAATATACTTTTAACATTTGGAAAAAAAACATTTTCAAATCTTAAATTTATTGGACGTAATTTTATTATTGGATGGTTATAATAAAGATGCACCTTAACTCGTTGGACATAAAAATAGTGTAAATATTGTCTTTTTGAAGTTATACTTCTATTCGCTCGCCCGGCGTTAAAAATTTGTATGGAATTAAATGGGCAAAATCATTACATTATGTTACATATGTAATAGCGTGAGTAAGAGAAAGACAGAAACACATATAGGTATATTGGTCGGTAAAAATAAAAATATTTTACTCATGTTATTAGTCGTAACTGTTAGTCCTTTAAATACCGTTTAAACATTTAGTACATTGAATAGAGACAGGTATACAAAAAAACAATCTGAGCTAATGTTTTAGTACCATAGTGACGTTTCACGTTGTGTTTGACAGATTATTTTATTATTCTGTCACGTAAGTGTAGGTACATATTAAGTTTAATAATTTATAATAATAATATAAATAATAATATTCGGTAATGTAATGTAGTCTATAGTACCGTTACGTGTTTGCAGTATAGGTTATATTATATCCTGCACTTTGCTTTTGAGGTTGTTGGCTACATAAACAGAGTTTTTAAGAAATGTATTTTAGTTAATTTTTTGGCCAATTATTTTATAAATATTTCCACTGAAATATTATAAATATTCTTTCATTTATCACATTATATATGAGTATAGGTTAGTTCTTCGGGATTTTTCGAGTTTAATTTTTTGGCATGAATACTTGGAGCAAATACGCTAGCGTGACTTTTTGAAATTTTGAAATTTACGGCTAGTTTTTATCACTTTTTATCTTCGATCTTTTTTTATTAAAGAGGCTCCCTCACCTTGTTGCCAACCTATATCCTAGTCACAATATTTGTAGAGTTTATGGCTTTGTTAAAATCTTATTAATAAGAAGGAAGTCATTTTACAAAGTTTGTTTTAAAGCTGTAACCATTAACATTAAAATGAGAGGTTTCCAAAATTGATTGCACGTTTGAATGCTAAGTTATGCTTGAAAAAGCCCTGTCTAAAGCCTGTTTTGCAAATGTTTTTCACTAAACTTGTAATATCTTTGCTCTTCATAATAGCATCAAAGTTTATTAAATGACATTCGTTTTCACGTAAATTTTGTCATTTCTTGTTATTTAATTTAAGTAAATTTTAAAGTAAGCACAACAATGATAAAGAGTGAGAGATGTTAAATTAAACTTAAATTCGAACAAAGAAAGAAATAAAGATTAAAGACAGCTGCAATAGAATAGAAACTCACTGCTCATATAAATATGTCCATTTTCTAATATGAAGCTTCCATGTGCACAGTTACTACTTAACTCGGTTAATATCCGCTATTAATACCAAATATTTACACAATCAACACTAATAGTAATATTATTAACACTGACAACACAATAAACTATTTTAACTGGTCTTATTACCACTCATATGAATCACACTACAATCAAAGCTATTGTTCTAACGTATTATCTAACTACATACTAACTAAACTAAAACTCAAAATTCATCGACTAATCGACATCTGCAACCTGTTTTCTCCGTTAGACCCTTTTTTGTACCATACTGTGCGCACCCAAAAGGTTCTATTCAAGATTAAACATTATGTACTTGTTTTTAAACTCTACCCAGCTGTTAACACCTTGAAATAATACACAGAAACAATCTAAGGGCGGTGCATAGTAGATAATATTACGTTTATAGGTATATTTCTGTAACATTATTTTACTTTTTTTGGGTAACTAACTAAACCTACCTACCTCTTGCCATTGTAAATATAAAAATAATATACATTTATATACAATACTAGCTGACCCGGCGGACTTCGTACCGCATCACACCATTTTTCGTTTTCTCAGATTTAGAACTTAATTAATTAGTAATTGCTCATGTTAATATAATATTAACTTCGTTATATTACCTAATTTAGAAAAGTATGTTTTGGCTTTTTTTTCCGCAACTTTTTCTGTTTTTTTTTTCCCATTTTCCATTTTAATTTAGTTTCTTGTTTATCTATTTATTTATAAATCAAAATTCAACAACATCTATTAGGTGTTCCCACAACCTAAATGTTGAATAATCTAGAAATCAGAAATCAAAACACAGTCATGGGTCTTGTGTTGCTTTAATTATAGCCTTTTTTTGTGTATATAAGTTTTATTGGTAAGATTCTTTTGTATTATTATATGTATTTAGTATTCACTTCACGTACTGAAGTTTACTGAAAAGAATAGGGTATCTAAATCTGTTTTAACTAATATTAAATCAAATTAACAAAAAATTTTGTAGACAAAGCCAATAAATAAGTATAAGATAGATCTAGAAACTAGTTCTATCACACATACATACATATACACATAAATATATACATTTAATATAAACAAAGTCAGTTAATAAAACGAAACAAAAATTGTTTTACCAAACAATTTAAAATATTATTTACTAAACATAAGTTCCAAACTGTAAACATTATGCATCACACATTAAACATATGAATATCAGCCTATTAACCAATGTGCTAAGCTAAATGCTCGTACTATTCAAAAAATTGCTTACTGCATAAAATGGTCTTTCCCGCAAATATGATTTTAGGGCCTTACGAGGCAGAGGCTGATATAGACTTAATCGCAAAAGGCAGGTGATTGTGCAATTTTTTTGCGTTGTACAGAATGGAGTTTTTGATTAATTTGGAGGTTGGGATTGGGAGACAAAAATTATTATTCACATTTCTAATTGTATAGTCTGTAACATTTGTTTGGTTCTTGTAGATTAAGCAAATCGATTCATATATAAACAAAAAATGAAGTGTTAATATTTTATATGTTTTTAGATCTTTGTACAGATCACTCTAGTATACTATAAATAACAAAGGACAGCGCCGTGAGCCACCCCGCTGTATACCTGTTACTCCTACATATACTTGAAATATTCCACCTGAAAGACATCTCTTGAAAATTAGATTTTCTTTAACTCCCAAATGCTTGATTGTATATGGCATAAGCTCAGTAGGCTTTTTCATAGTTAATCCTTGTGTCAGTGTTTGAATAAGTTATTTTTTTTACGGTAATTTATGGGAAAACCATATTGTTGTTTTGGTATGGTGTGTGTATCTAGGAAAATCTCAGTTTCTTTGCAATTATTTTTTTCATGCATTTGCATAGGGCACTAGTAAGGCTTGTAGTTTCCAGTATTTGTTTTTTTTTTGTAAAATGGTTTAACTAATATTATCATTAGCCATGTTTTGTCCAATGTCAACCACAAAACCAGAGATAATAGAACAGATGTGTTGATGCCTAATATAAAGTTGGCAACAAGTTCCGACATCAGCGCGCCATTTATATGAACCTAAAACTACTATACTCCAGCCGTCCAAAAGATGGAATGATCACGTGAACGGCACGCACTGTTTGAATATTACTCTCCCCAACCAACGTCGCAAGTCCGATTTACACCACTCAACAAAAAAGTACCCACCCTCGATGCTTACAGTTTATATTATCTCTGGTATGAGTACCTATAGTACGCGTCCTTGAATTCCATCTTTTAAGCGTCTCGGGTATAGTACTTACCCTGTCACTATACCATTATAACTACTTTTCCGCTTTTTGCGCTACCAGCTGGTTTAGTTCCCATTTTCACCACTACAAAATATGATTGCACGTTTTTTTTATTTGTTTATGGTCTAACACGTAAATTAAGTGACATTGGACAAAACATGGCTGATGACAATACCTATGTTTATAGTGCCTTAGTTTAACTACAGCTTTTTTCCACTCTTGTGAAAACTGAACAGTTATTATTTTTGTTGTTTAAAATTGATACTAAAAATTTCTGTAACGTATTCACAGATTTTTAATTTGATCTGAACTTGTTATTCGTTTTTAATAGTTTATGTTATTTTCCACTTAGTTGAGTAACTTCGTACAGCAGATTATTAAGGGGCTAGTCAGGTGGTTAGATAATCACGACTGAATTGTGCTATGTCGAGTTACCCGTTGTTCCCAAAACTACTACAACTCAACTTTTCTCCCTAATGTGAAAATATTTTTTTAATTATCTAAGCAAAATTATATAAAACAGCAATGGAACAGATAATTAATACTAAAATGTGAGTTAACATTTAGTTGCATTAGCAGTAAATCATATTGGATTTTTAACTCAAACCAACTGATTGCTGTAATTAGTTTTATTATTTGGATATAAATGCATTAATATCTCATTATTTCTATATAGTAAAATAATTATATTATATATAACTGAAATAAATTATTTTGAATTAATATATCAAGTACAGAATAGAAAATCTGGAAGAGAAATTATTGAGCAAAATACAAAACAGTGGTATTTTTAAAGTGACTACCTATTATTTTTCAGAATTTTTTTTGCAATTAAAAGTATTTCCCCCTAAAACTAAAATGAATAACCACTATAATTATAATACTTAAAAACCTTACTAAAACAAATGAAAGCAACAAAGTACCTTCTATTCGTATATTTTAAAATAATTTATTATTTCAATGGAAACTGACAGTAAAGCAAATTAAAAACTGTCCTATAAAACACTAAAAACATTAAAAAATAATATCAATTAAAATGTGAAGCAAATAAAGGACAAAAACGGAATGTTGCTTACCGAAGACTTTCAAATTATGAAGAGATGGAAACAACACTTCGAAGAACTACTAATTAGTAAAGAACAAGATCTTATACTAGAAAAAAAATTATAAACTAGACAACACGAAAAATAAAGGTAGGGACAAAATAACCTTGAAAGAGTGGAAGAGGCAATAGGAAGTTTGAAAAAAGGAAAAGCGGCCGGACGTGATAGGATAACCGCTGAAATGTTTAAAATCTTAGACAACACGGGAAAATAAATGTTGGATCAGTAAGATGATACTCTTCAAAGGCTGCAATAGCTTCTTCATTCGACAAAAAACGATTTCCACGAAGGAATTATTTTAAGTTTCTGAATAGGTAATAGTGGAAGAGAGCCAAATCTGGTGAATAAGTTGTGTGTTTAAACAAAACGTACTTTAATTTGTTTAATTTAGCACTCGTTAACGATTTTGTGTGAACACGTGTAGGTATTGTCTTGATAAAAAATTATTGCTTTCTTCTGTAAACCGGGTCTTTTTTCACAATTTTTTTATCCAACTGGTCCAAAAAGTTATAATAATAACTGATACCATAACCTTTTCTGCCGATCGTTCTGACTTCACCTGTTTTGAAGCTGAAGAACCAGCTTCAGTCTACTGTAAACGTTCTTGTTTTAGTTTAGGATCAAAAAAGTAGATCCAAGTCCCACCCATAGTTATAAAACGATGCACAAAGTCGGTTTTATTCTTCTTAAAACGCTTCAAATTACACACAGAAATTTGTTTTTGATTCAGTTTTTGTTGAATTGTTAACGAATGTAGCACTAATTTTCCGAACAGCTTTTATATATATAATTCTTCGCGTAAAATATGGAGTACGCGTACATCTGGGATGCCTACGGTACCTATCAGCAGTTTCACTCTTAGTCAAACTTGGATCTTTACAAACAATATCATAGACTTGCTCAATGATTTCCGGTGTTAAAATATTAAATAAATAAAACACTCACTTAAAAATCTACACTATTATATTAACTAACGAAATGTTGCCTCGAAACATGTCGTTAGTTAATATAATAGTGTTGATTTTTAAGTGAGTGTTTCATTTATTTAATACTAGTTGTACTCGCGACGCCGTTCGGGTTGCGCGTGGTTGTTGTATAAAAATTTCTGCCACCACCCCGTTAAAGAAATGGTAGAGAAATTTTTTAACACCAGATGTTAAGTTGAAAGAAGACACATATATCTGTGAAAACCGCATTTAAATCAGATTAATAGTTTTCATGTGATGCGCGCAGAAACATACATACATACATACATACATACAGACAGACAGACAGACAAAAAAGTCTAACCACATTTTTGGGTTCTATTTCGATGCACTCGATGTATTTTTGTATAAAAATTTCTTTCCTCGCCCCGTTAAAGGGGTAAAGGGAAAAAGTTTTATACACCAGATGTTAAGTTGAAAGAAGACAAATACGTCGGTGAAAACCGCATTCGAATCGGATCAGTAGTTTTCATGTGATGCGCGCACAAACATTTTCATTTCTACAGTTTTATTATATGTATAGATTTCGATTTGCAATTTTTTAGTTTATCAATGTAACATGAAATCTTAAGTTTTTTGAGAAATTGACTGAAATTTTTAATAAATAACTCAAAACTTTACATTATGAATAATTTTTTTTTATAATTTAAGTTTTTTTATTGAATACTAGTTGTACTCGCAACGTCGTTCGCGTGACGTGTGATTGTTGTATAAAAATTTCTTACCCCACCCCATTTAAGGAATGCGAGAGAAATTTTTATACACCAGATGTTAAGTTGAAAGAAGACAAATACATCTGTGAAAACCGCATTCGAATCGGATCAGTAGTTTTCATGTGATGCGCGCACAAACATACATACAGACAGACAGACAAAAAAATCTAACAACATTTTTGGGTTCTATTTCGATGTAGGTACCCGCGACGTCGTTCGGGTGGCGTGTTGATTTTTGTATAAAAATTTCTTTCCTCACCCGTTAAAGGGGGGGGGGAGAAAGTTTTATACACCAGATGTTAAGTTGAAAGAAGACAAATACGTCCTTGAAAACCGCATTCGAATAGGATCAGTAGTTTTCATGTGATGCGCGCACAAACATATACATTTCTAAGTTTTATTATATGTATAGATTAAGAAGGATCTGTTGTTGCTCTTTTTGGACGTCCACTTCTTGCTTCATCTTCGACGCCTGTACGACACGTTAAACTCTAAAACCCATTTGGATATGAAGCAACAAATTGTTCTAACACTTTCACCATTTTTGTATAAATTTGTGTTGCTGAAAAACCTATCAAAATAAAGAATTTTGACACTGCACGATATTTGTTTTTTTTTTCCATTGTAACAAAATACACCTAGGTACAACTTAACTGGCTTGTAAAGAAGGAATGAATTGACAAATTAAAATGTTTTTTTTGTGTAATGAAATGGAAGATCAAATATTATAATATCGTTTTTCTACTCCCCTATTTTAAAATGTCAATTAAAATTTTAACAACTGTATCTAAATGGATCTCATTAAAGTACAGATTTTCATTAAGATACAAGTTTTTAACCAATAAAAAAGCATCAGGTGGTGACGTCATATAAAAATTACATAGCTATTGGTTATATCACATTGGTCATGAATAGCAGAAACAGATGATTTGACAGTTCAAGTTTAAGCAAGGTGTCAAAGAATCTTGAATTTTAACTTGAAAAAATTTAAAAATGATTGAAGTTGAGAGTAATGAAGAGAATTTAACACCACCAGAAATAACAGAACGTGCCAACGGCACAGCAAACAACTTGTTGCCACAAAAATCGAGAGTAGCATACGAGAAGGTGTATGTACAGTTTATGAAATGGTGAAATACGAATAAGGTTACCAGTTTTTCTGAAAACGTTTTAATTGTTTACTTTGATGAATTGGCCAAAAAGTTTAAATCTTCAACTTTATGGACCCAGTATTCTATTTTGAAATCTACGTTGACTGTTAAAAACAAAGTGGATATAAGCAAATATACCAAATTACATGCTTTATTAAAAAGAAAATCTGAAGAATATACATCCAAAAAGGCCAAAACATTTTCTTCAAATGAAATAATAGTTATTTATGTATCAAGGGCGTAAAACAGGCGTTTATGGACCGCAACGTGTAAATAAGAGCCCGAGCCGCAGGCGAGGGCTATTAACACGTAAGGTCCATAAACGCTGTTTACGCCCGAAATACATACAAACTTTTATGCACGACCGATTTAATAATCATTTATAAAAAAAATTTCACTGTCAATTGAAAAAAGTCAACTGTCAAATGGCAACTGTCAATTGACAAAAGTCAAATGTCAAATATCAACTGTCAAATATCAACTGTCAAATGTCAACTGTCAAATGTCAACTGTTAAATGTCAATTGTCAAATGTCAACTGTCAAATGACAAATGTCAACTGGCAACTATCAAATGCCAACTGTCAAATATCAAACGTCAACTGTCAAGTTTCAACTGTCAAATGCCAAATTTGAAATGTCAAATCTCTACTGTCACATGTAAAATATTATCTGTCAGCTGTCAAATATCAACTGTCAATGTCAACGATTCTTTTTTAATATAAATGCCATTTCAACTTGCATAAATTTTATACCTCAAACCTCGATATTATTAACAACTTACCCTGTATAACCATTCACCTAATAATTTGTATTTATTCGTTATTTAAAATAAATAATTTGATTGAAAGTAATATGCACAGATGCTAGAGATAATATTTTAAAACAATAATCTATATACCTATGTTGTCGTTACCCTAACAAAAAAGTCAAAATAGGTGGTGGCCATTTTTATTTAGACTCATTGTCAGTTTGGATGATTGCAAGTATTTCAATATTTAAGACAAAAAAATTACTTTACCGCCCGCCATTTACACTTTATCGCCCGGCGGGCGGTAAAGTAGTCCACGGGCGGTAAAGTGGCACTTTACGCCCGCTAAATGTATGTAATAATCTGTACTTTACCGCCCGGTCGTGCATAAAAAAAATTATCACAGAAGTCCCGGATAAACAGTTTGTCGAAGGTTGTATAGTTTATATGCATTTTTGGAATTATGGGAGCATGCCGATGACAGTGATAGGTATATGTTGGAACTTAATGACGTTTACGATTTTGACTCCACTCTTTTAATAACAATAAAAGATACAAAAACTAAAACAACACGCAAATTTACCATCACAGGGAAGTATTATCAAATTTGCAAGAAGTATATGAATCTACGCTCAAAAAATTGTATTGCACCAAACTTTTTCACAAATTACCAAAATGGAAAAAGCTCTGTCCAAAATGTCGGAATCAATAAATTTGTCAATATGGGAAAACAAATAGCCACTTTTTTAAATCTTCAGAATCCGAATTTACATTGTTTTCGTCGCAGTTCTGCGACAATATTAGTTGATTCGGGTAGAGACATAACCTCACTAAAAAGACACGGTGGGTGAAAGTCCATAGCAGTGGCCGAAATTATATTGACGAGTCAATACAAAATAAGATTAATGTGAGTAACCAAATATTGAACTCTATTGAGTGCAATAATATTACCAACGAAGTACCTACATATCGCTCCTTCAACATGAAATGATGCTGTAGCAACGTCAGCACCGTCCCACTTTAATTTCAATAATTGTACAATACAAAATATAATTACGTATAACAAATAATTAATTTTAGATCATAATATGATTTGTATTCGTTTCTTAATTTAATAAATTTTAGTTCATATAATTTGTATGTTATTATTGTGAAAGGTCGTAGAAAAAATAGTTTATACTACTCGCATTTAATGGCCATTAAGATGCTCGTATTCTTTACGACACTCGCCTGCGGCTCGTGTCGTAACTCTCATACTCGCATCTTACTGGCCATCATTAAACGCTCGTTGCATAATACTCTAATAAATTTTGATTCCTCTATTGTTTAATATGTCGCTTTCAAAACTTTTTAACCAATATACCCAGATAACACAGAAACATGACAGAAATATTCCAGAAACATCCTTCTGGGACAATAGAAACATACTAACAACATCCTCATTTCCCTCGAAACATCCCTAGGATGTTTGTGGCAACAGCCATGTCATCATTTTCAACGTTCTACAAACATCTCGGTAGGATGTTTCGTAGATGAAAAAGGATGTACTAGGTACATTCGGGGTACTTTGTTTAGAACATCTCAGAAACGTTTCTAAAAATACCCTGGAAGTGACTTCGCTATAGGAGCAAATAAAACAATTCAATATTTCTTAATAAAAGAGCTATTTATTTAAAAACTAATAACATTTGCTTTAAACCACACATTTTCTTCTAGGTATCGGAAATGTATTATACAGGGTCTTCATTTCAAAACTAAAGACAGTTCAAATATCTTTTGATTGTAGTAAAATATAAAAAAAATAAAAAACACATCAAAACACTATTTATTCGTAATTGCAGCATCGATAATTCAACCCTCGAACAGTGGAGTGAACTTCGCTTGGGCACAAGAAGTAGGAGTACACAAATGAGACTGATTACCGCTGGTACTGGTAGACGGTTTTTCAATATCAATATAATTGTATTATACAGGGTCTTCATTTCAAAACTATAGACAGTTCAAATATCTTTTGATTGTAGTAAAATGTAAAAAAAATACAAAACACATCAAAACACTATTTATTCGTAATTGCAGCATCGATACTTCAACCCTCGAACAGTGGAGTGAACTTCGCTTTCATTATCTTGGGCACAAGAAGTAGGAGTACACAAATGAGACTGATTACCGCTGGTACAACTGGTAGACGGTTTTTCAATATCAATATAATTGTTATAAGTGTTATCTTTTTTCAGCCGTTTAAAGCGCTGACTATATTTATTTAATAGTTTTCTTTTTTCCTGACTATCCATTATAAATACTTACTTTATAAATAAGCCACGCCACAACACTTACAAAACCAAAAAGAACAAAGACACGACATGACTCAACACTTCCAACCTAACCTTGCTTTTGCAAACTAGGTCTTCTCTTCCTTTTCTACTAATCTTCTTTTTTGCAAAGCTAATGCAGGGTTATCAGGATATCACGTACACAAATACGTCAGTCACAATATTTTAAGACCGATTGTTATTATAAAGTTTAAGGACAATTAACAATTATTCACAAATAGATATGAGTTGTATATTTTGTAATGAAAAACATGTTTAAGAAAAACATTCTAGGGACATCCCACTGATGTTTACATTTAAAAACCATATTTATGTACCAAGAGAAACATTCTAGGAACATCCCATCTAGGTCGGAAACATTGGGACACTAGTAGTACTTTAATGGGATGTCCCAGGAAAATACTGTGTTATCTGGGTAGCCGACATTAGTTTACTCAGTTTCTTTGTACTTACGATATACATCATTTTTAAAATAGTTTGTAAAATATTGGAGTATTTACAAATGTATATAAAAAAAAGAGAGTTGAACAAAGAGTTGAAACAAAAACAGAAAATTTTGTTGGATCGGAAGAATATGATAAATGAAGAATTGATCATTCGAAAAAATACGAAGCATTGTAATAAGCTACAACATATATCCTGCAGTTTTTAAAGTTTTATAAATATGCAAAGAATAACAAAAATGATAAGTTGCTTTATTATTATAACATATAAAAAAAATTAAAATTAAACTGTTATATTTTAAAGACATATTGGCATTTAACTTTTTCTATTTTACTTTAGATAAAAGTTTGATCTCAAATCTTAAACAAACTGTTACACATTAATTCTATAATTCTGACGAAAAATGTAAACAAAACTCAAATTATTTCCATAGTTCCGCAATGATAGGCATTAAGATTGTTGGCAGCAATTTCTTGTGTAACAGTACAATGTTTTTTGGCATATATTTAAGGTCGTTAACCACAAAATGAAGTAAGTTGTCGTTATAAAATATGAAAAATTAGTAATGTGGGAGTAGCTGACAAAACTTGTTAGTTTTATTATTAAGTTTAAGATTATGAATAATTAGTACTTTATATGTAGTACATTATATACAATTATGTATATAATGATTGTGTTTTTAGCTGCATGAAAATCCTCGTTGGTTGTTGTCTATGGACAGCTGAGATCGCGAAACTGTTTTGACATTTTTATTCAGTAAGGTTGGTTATTCATCATAAATCGTTTAAAGCCAGAACAACGCTTCCAAATTGGATAAATTAACTTGAAAAAAAAAAGATTTTTTCGCAAAGTTTATCTATTTTACGGTCAAGATAGTGAGCCTAGTGAGCAAGCAATTTGTACAGTGTACTAATTTTACTGTTCTGGATTCGCTACCATCAACAAGACAAGCAATGTACGTACCGAACACAGGCTTAGCCGGAAGTGTAAAAAAAGATGTCGAAATGCGGATTACCGCAATTCTCAACTTTGTTTTCGGACTACAAGGAAATTTTTATGTAAGAATCTTTTTTTAAGTGCATATAAAATACTACGCAAGAATTCAAGCCAAATAATCTTTATTTACGTAGCATATTTGCTTATAGAGCTAATTTAAAACTGGCCAAAGATCAGAATTTTTATCGAAAAATTCTGTTAGGAATATAAATCATTTTCTGTTTAATTGCTTGGTGAATCAGCAAAATCGCAGTAAATAAATTACCATTATATTCATAAAAATTGATTGAAGCTTCTAACATCTATAAAAGAATGAAACTGGTATCCAGATTTCAATTAATAAGGCACGAAGGGTCCTTAGTAAATCGGGGATAACCAGTGGGAATTATATACAGCGTAAAACGCGGCAAAGTTGCTTCTGTAGTTTGTTGTTGTAATTCAGCAGGTTCCTTTATACCAACCTTCAAGATATTTAGCAGTAAGCGTTTGGTCGGTCCAAATTGATCAACATACCAGTGTTTTTGGGGTGATTTCGGTACTTTGTTAAAATAACCAAACCAACTCGTAATAAAAGGGTTCATATGATGATAAACACAACAATCAAAAGTTTTATAACTTTCTGGATCCCCCAGGTGAGGTATTAGTAATACAGATCCCATACTTTAGGTCCTAATCTCTTAATATTTCGGTACAAGTTCAAGTTCTAATCGAATAACAGAATATGTAGATTGTAAGTGGTGTCGATTGGCCCAGCTGATCTTGCTACACTGAGTCCTAGATCTTTTGTATAACCTACATGTATTTCTAAGTTCAAAAGGTTTAGATTTTTAAGAAAATCGATTATCTGCTTAGTAGGTACGTTAGTATCCTAATTAGGTTTTAAGAAGACCAGTCTCATTTCAATTTATGTCTTTGACGAACAATTACTTAGCAGTTACAGATAATATGTTTTGGTGTTTTATCTGCATACTAACAGGATCTGCATATTCTTATTTAACTTTGCTTATTTTACAGAAATAGTACCTCAGTGTACAGTGTCCTGTGAGGATTCCTGCGATTAGTTCATGTTTCTGACGCTCTAAGTATAATTTGGAGTAGCGCAGTGAATTCGTATTACTTGTATTTGGTAAGGAGTCTTTTCCAGAAGGCTGTACTGAGTTTATTTTCCTAATTTCGAACATCATCTATAATGTGGCATTTTAAAATACCACAGAAAGTTTCAGGTTCGTTAAAAGAAGAACGAGCTCAGCAAACGGCCTTACTCACCGTTTCTGGTTTTAATTTAATCTTGTTTCTGACAATTCTCCTATGTTCTGATACCTAAATCAAAGTAACTTTGTTGTATTTGGCCAGTTGCTTAAGAGACTATTTACAATGCCAGGCGTGTTTTGTACTGTAACGTGGTAGATTGTAGAGCATTCAAAGCAACTTTGCCATCGGAGGCAAAAGATTTGGAATAAGAAGTGAACAGAATAATCTTAAGAAATAAAATTATAGTTTTAAGGATAATTGTCTTAAAGGAAATGAATAAAATAAATAAAGTAGTCGGCTTCCATATTCAAAAAATTCGAAAAGAGGTTGACCTTAAAGGCTATCCTTGCAACTTCCCGCTAGTTTTAACCGCAAAGCTATAGTTACGTGACGTATTTTGACGTTTTTGACTTTTTTTGAAATGTTTAAAAAGCCATAACTTTTTAACGCCTTATTCGATTTTGATGTTCAAGATGGCATTCGACGCAGTTTTTTGAGACCTAAAAACGTTACCGGGAGTGCAAAATCGGTTAGTCAAAAAATCTCTAAGTTATTGAAAAAAAAAACACTTTTTTTGAAATTTTTCAACAACGATATCTCACGAACGAATCAACCGATCTTAATTTGCAAAACGGCATTCGACGTGGCTTTTTAAGCTTAAGAGCTGATAAGTATATGAAATTGATCAATGCAATAGCCAAAAAGATATGCCCAAAAAACATCATTTTTACCAATTTTTTTTTTCGGTTATTTTGAAATTTCTCGAAATCTACCAGCTCGAATCGGTTCAAACTTACAAGGAATCTAAGTTAGATGGAACTCTTTGGAATGCTTTTTATTTCATTCCGATCGGTCAAGCCGTTCAAAAGTTATAAAAGGTTTACATACATCCACACACACACACATCCACACGTACATACAGACATACAGACACCCTCGTAAAAATAGTCAGGGGAGGTTCCTAAGACCTCAAAACGTTGAGATCCGATGAAAACTCGATTTTCGAAAAACGGGGTGAAACCAATAACTTCCCGATTTTAAAAAAAATTTTAATTTTTTTTAGCGGGAAGTTAAAAAAAAAACATGATGAAAGAAAACCATACCACAATGGGGAAAATCTTGTAGGTAGTATTTTGGATATATGTCGTAAACTTAACCATCTACAGACTCACAAGAACGAAACAAATAGTAACTTTAATATTGTAAAACGACAGATAGAAGGATACCTTAGTTTCGAAAGAAAGGTAATATTTTATACTTAAATTAATCAAGAAAATGCAAAAAGTATCATTTACAAAGTAAATTATAACCACTAACATCTTATTTAGCTAATTTCGTAATTGCAATCTGAGGAATGTTGCAGATCCATAGGAGTGTATCTATTTGAGATGTATCGACTTATTTATAGAGCTACTGGCAATATGCAGTTTAAAATCACCTGCTTTGAAATATCTCATATTTTTTTTATAGATGTGGATGCGTTTAATCTTGGCTGATAGCTTAAAGTTTGTTATGAGGACTAAATATTTTTAATGCATCCAAATGTTACGATTTACGATCAACATGAATCCAATTTTGGAAGTCTCTGATAAAAATAGATTTTTAATTTTATAAAAATAGGATAAATAAACTTGGATTTTTGTTAATAATAAGTATTTCTGACAATCCGAATATTTATATCAAACATGTCTTTTGCTGTTGACGGAGGCATAATATTTTTTTTTATATATAAATCTAGAGGTTCAATGTTATACAACTATAGAGATATAATACCTGGGCTAATTATAACACTTTCCTGGAGAGCAAAAGAGAAAAAGATCTGCTCGTATCCCTGCATCTCCTTCTTAGGGTCTTTGCCAACGGCCCTAAGTAGTCAGTGGTCGATTCGTGTACTGTTTATGTTTTTCTAACTATTTTTTGTTTTTTTTTTTCGTTATTTATTGAATCAGTATTTATTGTTTTTTTATTACATTATTTTCATACAATTAACGATTTTAATTTGGATGTCAAAAAATGTACGATTGCTTGCATATAGTATGTGTCAAAATCTGGTCTTGTGGCAACAATTGCTTTAGATTTTAGAAGATCAAAGAACGGTTACTTTCTGGTTTGTTTACCAGAAGTTGTCACGAATTTCCAACAAAGCATCATACAAAGGCAAATCATCCTACATCAGGACAATGCAAGTGCTTACACTGCCCAAAACACAATCAAGTTTTTGAAACCTTAAAACATCAAATCGTTGGACTATCCATCGTAAAGTCCCGACCCAACTGCCAACGACTTCTTCACGTTCCCAAACATCAAGAATTCAATACGTGGGCAGAGATTCCAGTCGCCAGAAAAAGCTGTCGATGCCTTTAAAACAGCGATGTTGCTGATACCTGTATAAACTGAGAAAATAACTGTTTTATTAATTGGTTTGAACGTATGCAAAGGTGTATCAATCTTGGTGGGACACATTTTAAAAAACAATAAAGTACTTTAAGTCTATATATTTTTTTTTCTTTATTGCTATTTGCAAAACTAAAAAGACAGAGCCCTTCTATTATACCGGGAGCCCGTGGGCATTTTTTTTAATGATACATAACAGGCTAATTTTTTATCAGTGGCTTCGTATTGATGAGTCGCCCAAATTCTGATATTTGCAACATTGGTGCATAATATATATAGATCCTAGAAATAGACGAACATGTATATTTTACAGATGTCCCGAAATTAATTCATAACAGTTTAATTTTTAAATATTTTGTTAAAATAAATTTAAAACGAAGGAAAAGCCATTTGTCCTACAAAAATGATAATATATATACCGGGTCCTCCATGTCAAATGTGTTAAAAGCACAGATAGGTATAACGTTATTAGTAACAAGCTAATTTTTTGAATATTGTTTAAAAAGTCTGTTTTATAACTATTAGCGTTACCGTCCTTGCATAATAGGAACCCCCCAGTCCACCAATCCAAATATGTCGTGCTCGCTGATACCACTTTACTGATTACTAACTGTAGGACAAATATGCCAAATGATAAATAATTATATTATTTGCAAAAAGAATGAACTGTCCTACAAAAAGATCGATATGAAAAGCTTGTCCTACAAATTTTGTATAAAAAAAAACAGTATTTCTAATCCACTTTTTTTCCATTTTATACAATTTAAATTTTGTATATTTGGGTAAAGAAAAAATATTGGACATCTAAAAATGGATGTAATATTCGAATATGTAATTAGATTGAAAAAATTAGTTAGTGGAGAGCCGGAAAATTAAAAAATCTGCTTTTGAAACGTAATATCGCAAAAAAAATTAAATTTGTATTGACGTTCCCGAATCTTAATAGTCTTGAAGTTAATTGTTATATAAAAAATTACTCTTATATTATTATAGCAATAAAAGAATAATTGCAGCTATTTAATTATTAGATATAATAAATGTAATGCAAGAAATAGTTTAAAGTGTATTAATTTGTAAATTATTAGTTAAATAATTATTTCAAATTACTATTTTTTATATGTATGTTTTTAAACATGAAAATTATTGATTTATTTGAAAAAAAATATTTGAAACGCAATTGATAAGTAATAAGTGTTTTCAGGGTTATAAACACTAGCTATAAACATTTTATACATTAATAGTTATTTATGTATCAAGGGCGTAAAACAGGCGTTTATGGACCGCAACGTGTAATAAGAGCCCGAGCCGCAGGCGAGGGCTATTAACACGTAAGGTCCATAAACGCTGTTTACGCCCGAAATACATACAAACTTTTATGCACGACCGATTTAATCATGGAGACTAGACAAGGAGTACGCACTCGACCGGGGGAATTGCCAAAATCTGTCCACGGTATCGTACATATTAGGTTTACTTTTTTCACCACTAGCGTCGCTAGTGTTCCTTTTGTACCGGTATGAATATAGACAATTAAATAATCGTGAATTATTAAATTGGTTTTTATTATTTATATCTGAATGATCGAACTATTTTTTTCATTGTGTAAATAAATGAATAATGAAATAATTAAAAATTATTTATTTGATTTCAAACTACGTCCTCATTGGTCGTCATCTTGGTACAAATGGAACACCAGCGCCATCTTATTTTAGTAGCCCTATTTGCATACATGGAGTTCGTACTCCTTGTCTAGTCTCCATGGATTTAATAATCATTTATAAAAAAATTGCACTGTCAATTGAAGAAAGTCAACTGTCAATTAACAAAATTCCACTGTCAAATATCAACTGTCAAATGCCAACTGTCAATTGTCAACTGTCAAATGTCAACTGTGAAATATCAACTGTTAAATGTCAACTGTCAAATGTCAACTGTCAAATGTCAACTGTCAAATGTCAAATGTCAACTGTCAAATGGCAACTATCAAATGTCAAATGTCAATGGTCAAATATCAAACGTCAACTGTCAAGTTCCAACTGTCAAATGCCAAATTTAAAATGTCAAATCTCTACTGTCACATGTAGAATATTATCTGTCAGCTGTCAAATGTCAACTGTCAATGTCAACGATTGTTTTAATAATAAAACATATAAAGGATATATTTTTTTTTGTGAACACTTTAATATAAATGCCATTTCAACTTGCATGAAATTTATACCTCGAACCTCGATATTATTAACAACTTACCCTGTATAACCATTCATCTAATAATTTGTATTCATTCGGTATTTAAAATAAATAATTTGATTGAAAGTAATATGCACAGAGGCTAGAGATAATATTTTAAAACAATAATCTATATACCTATGTTGTCGTTACCCTTACAACAAAGTCAAAATAGGTAGTGGCCAGTTTTATTTAGACTCATTGTCAGTTTAGATGATTGCAAGTATTTCAATATTTAAGACAAAAAAATTACTTTACCGCCCGCCATTTACACTTTATCGCCCGGCGGGCGGTAAAGTAGTCCACGGGCGCTAAAGTGGCACTTTACGCCCGCTAAATGTATGTAATAATCTGCACTTTACCGCCCGGTCGTGCATAAAAAAAATTATATGTCATGAGAGAAAACGCCAACTTTTCGTTATCTGATATATAAATATATATTACGGTATATAAATAGTTATTACTAAATTATATCTTTGCACATAAAAAAATTCTTTCAGTTAATAATATAATATTAAAATATTAAAAAATACTAAAAAATGTTTAAATTAAACATACCCTTCCCCTGTTTTTTATTTTAAAAGATATATTGCAAGTTCTATCGAAGCCTGCCAGTTGCGACTACTTTTATTATACTTTTCATAAGTATATATTATATGTTTTGTGGGGCAAATAATTTTTTACGTATTAAATAGTATTTCTTATAAAATGAAATACAAATAAAGTTGTTAGTAATCAGTAAAGTGGTATCAGCGAGCACGACATATTTGGATTGGAGGACTGGGGGTTCCTATTATGCAATTTGTAGGACGGGAACGCTAATAGTTATAAAACAGACTTTTTAAACAATATTCAAAAAATTAGCTTGTTACTAATAACGTCATACCTATCTGTGCTTTTAACACATTTGAAATGGAGGACCCGGTATATATATATTATCATTTTTGTAGGACAAATGGCTTTTCCTTTATTTTAAATTTATTTTAACAAAATATTTAAAAATTAATCTGTTATGAGTTAATTTCGGGACATCTGTAAAATATACATGTTCGTCTATTTCTAGGATCTATATATATATTATGCACCAATGTTGCAAATGTCAGAATTTGGGCGACTCATCGATAGGAAGCCACTGATAAAAAATAAGCCTGTTATGTATCATTAAAAAAAATGCCCACGGGCTCCCGGTCTATATTTATTTGGTACTAAATTGTATTTTTTTTTTTAGTGAATTCTACACAAATATATATCTGTCATTTGTTATATGTCACGTGTCGTTTTTTATGTGTTGTTTGTCAAGTGTCTTTGGTCACCTAGTAACACGTACATAAACATCTTTATCCATAAAAATTTTTGTTTTTACGATCAACAATAAGTATTTGTTTTTAATTTCTGATTTATATGCAATACTAAAACAAAATTCAAATAAACAACTTTTTGATTTAATTATATGTTTCTATACTAATAGAATTTCGTTTGTTATTAGAGTTTTGCTATAAACCTAAATCAAATTAATATTAACGTATTTATTTAACTTGCAATTTTATTGTAAATCTGGGCATTTAATGACTACACAAATCACGAACAAAATAACCATTTTGGTGGTCAATAAACTATAACGGTTTAAAATAGATATCTTTTCCTGTAATTAAATTAAATATTATCAATTAAACGGAATTGCGTTTCACAATCAATTTTTCGGTAAATTTGTTAAAAGCCTGATAATCATTTTTACTTAATTTACTTGATTTTGTTTTTATCAAATTATAAATTTTTAAAAAGTTTCTTGAGCAGGTGAATGAATAAAAAATTGGAAGCAATTTCAAAACATCGCGTGTTTTGAAAGTTCGGTAAATTAAAAAGTATGTTTGGCATCTAAAATGTATCATTTATAAGTTTATTAATTACCTTATATAATGTTATACTTATAATAAATTAAGATTAATTTTGTTTGGGTGCATTTTAATTTAAATATAGTAGTATAGAAATGTTAAATTTTTAATGTAAATATTATTTTAGATAGAAAATTCTTAAGTTTCGAAAATGGTAAATAAATAATAGTTTGTTTTTCAAGTTTAGGTGCTCATATCGCTTTTGATATCAATGATTTATTTATTTCAAATAATAAATTAACGTGACAAGAATAAATGAAATAATATTATTGATAGAATTGTTAAGACATACTTCTTTCTACCTGTAAGTAGAACGTCGGACGGTTAGAAAAAGAGAGAAGATCGCAGTGTCCTATCTGTATCTCTAAACTGACGCATGTGTAGTCTTAGAGCATATACTTTTAGAGTGCGATGTATGTAAATCGTGACTACAAAAAAAGAGCAATAAAGAGAACAATCACCCTCTCACTCTAATAACGACACGTAATTGGCTGAACCTTCCTCTCACCAAATAACTAACTAGTTTTTGTACTCCTTTATCCTTTGCTCTCCTTTATAAATACTGTTCCCTGCTCTGAGTATGATAACAAGCTTCTTTTGAAGGGCTGGGAAAATTGATTTTCTAATTATTGGATATTGGTTTGTAGTCTGGTTTGTGGAGCGAGGCTTTGGTTCATTGACACCAGGTATGCTGTTCTGTACGCTCTTTGATGCCGGTTCTTTTTGTTGGGTTATCTATATCTTTTGAATTACCAACGGCATTTTTTTTTGTTATCTGGTTTAACACAGGGAAGTATTAATTTTTAGGCTTTACCTCCATGTATGTTTTATTGTGGTTACTGCTTATGTTATGACATCTTGTCCAATTTCTAGTTCAGAAAATATGTTTGTAGAGTAGCAAAAATGTTAAATTAAAGACTTACGTCAAAAAGTTGCGCAATATAATGTAAATATACAAATGTGGCCAAAAATGGAAGAATTGAAGTATTGACCAATAATTAACTAGCTGCATTTGCAGAAGCTGAAACTGAAACAGATTTACGATGATATGCTTAATTTCCTTGGCAACCAATGCGACTGTGAAAAATTGGATAGTAAGTCTTAAAAAAAGTATATATCCTATTAAAGTTGAAGACCAATCGAAAAGGCCTGTTACTGTATCTACTTTCGTAAATATGGCTGCAGTTTTATCAGACCTTCAACTGTTAAATGCACTAAATGTTTTATATAATAGCGCCTATAAATTGTTTACGTCCATTTGAATATAAGAAAAATTTAATGCAAAATCGATTTCCAAATAAACGAGTGCTGACCAGAAGTGGGTACTGTTAAGAGCACCGCATATCTGTACTTGATATAGTTCTTATTATTATTATTTTTTTTTTTTGATTTCCAAGGAGTCACCATGATTTATTTTCTTGTAATAACTATATTTTATACTAACCACTTTACGAGAAAAAATCGTTAAAGTTGTTGTGTTGACGACGTTGACGTAGGAGTATACTCTGCACACACGCCGCATGTTGTCATAAATTGGGTACCTATTTGAAAACCCCTTTTATTAACCTGATCTTTATTTTAGAAAATTGCTGGAATCTGGTTAACGCAGGAATGCATACTACCATCAATGGACAATTTAGGCTGTTTGGATGGATAGATAAATATGGATTGATAGATGATCAATAGATAAATGAATAATGCCGGAGTAGGTACACCCCACTACGCCTTGTAAAATCTGCGTCCCTTTCTTGTGCTTTACTATTGTTACACGTTCTATAGCACCTTTTCCACACCTGTGTTTTTAAGAAATTTTAGGATTATCATGTGAATACTAACTAAGTTTCGGTTTTTCGAGCAAGTGTATATCTTCTTTGACTTAACTCACAGTATTTTATTGGAGGATGCAGAGGAGTTTTCCCAGTCTCTCCGCAATATCTGCATGTGGCGTTTCCCTTATATCCTATTTTCGTTAAAAGATTTTTGAAAATGCAATGTCCTGACATCTCTTGGGCTGTCGATACCTTTACGATTCTTAAAAGATATTAATGTTTTACTATATTGATTCTTTTTGAGGTCTTCTTTAAGTGCATTGTCGCCAAACCCACAGAAACGCTCTGGTCCAATAAAGGATGTAGATGACGCTTTTCTAGCCAGTACATCTACTTTTACCATTTTCTATCCTTCTACACTTTTATATCCTTCAACCGTTTTATATCCCTCTACTGTTTTATATCCTTCTACCGTTCTATACCCTTTTACCGTTCTATATCCTTCTACCGTTTTATATCCTTATACGACCATTTTTAAATTGATGATATCAGAACTCAACACCTTATGTGTTGTTTGACTATTATTTATTTATTATTTAAAAATCGTAAATAGTTTTAAAATCGTAAACAGTTTAATAACCAAATAAATAATTATAAAAAAATATTAAAAAAACAGTACCTATAAAACCATTAAAAAATACATAAAATGAAAAAAATAGTTGTAGTTATTTTTGTATATTAAATATAATAATTCTACTACTCGTGGCACATTAAATAATTAATATACAATAATAACCATGTCCCCAATTCTGATTTCGTAGAAATATTTCAACAAATATTACAGCTTGCCAGCATATTTCTACCTAGTAACCAGGCGCCTACCAGGTCGCAGTTATTTTTGTAAAGAATCTTTTAACATCCGACAGAAATGAATCGAAATTAAAAATGTGACACTAATTTAAGTGTCATTTACTTTATTCCAGAAATAGGTGACATTAACGGATGAATACAACAGGAAATAGAAATTGCTAGGGTTTCTTTGAAAGCTAAAGACAAGAAAATAAACTAAAAATCTTTTGTAAAACCGAGGGTAAACAGGATCTAGAATAAAACAGAAACTTATTGGTTAATTGTTTTTTTTTATTTCTCTCACACAAGGGATTGTTTCATAAATTTATAGGCTCCGTATATAAAACAGGCTGTTTCAAAACACTTAATAGAATGTATCTAGTGGTCCCGAAAACCATTAGAGAATCATTTAAACTATGTTTAAAGCCAACTTACATGTCATTTGGTCCGTAACTGGATACACTTTAGAGGTACAAGTGTTATCCAAGGGTTAAAAGGACTCGTTATAATATAAACACTAGCTTGGTATGCGGTTTTCGGAAGTTCTGTTTAATTTCGTGGATTTATGCGTTACTCAAGACTTACCTAAATAATAATTACCCAAAAAAATCAAAGGTATTTTAACCATCAATTTAGATTATATTAATGAACTATAAATTTAAAACTGGAAAAAAATCGTATAAATTAAAATTGCTTGATATTCAGGATCGAAAACTCTAAGAGGTCTTACATAAATTACGTCATACGTAAAAGAGAGGGACTCGATAGGTGGGGGAAGTAGAAAGGTATAATTAATGATTTAAAATGAAACCTAAAAGATAAGATGGCAGCACTTGTAAATAAATGCTAGTGAATTTTATTCATCGGCTAACAGTAACTCATTTAGATAAAATATTTCTTGAAATGTGTCAGTATATAATCGTGATTAGACCGAAATGATGACAATGTGAATAGCCTTATTGTTTTTTCTGTCAAAATATTACACACGATCGAAAGCCTATTGTAAGCGGTCGTATAGTGTTTCTGACATACTTTGATATCCACATAATGATAGAATCTTGGTTCAATTTAAGTAAATTGTATTGAAGCACTTTTTACAGTTTTAAAGGTATTTTATTAAAACACTTATAGCAATTGAAATGTGCAAATGATTTTGGTAAAATAGATAATGCAGAGCTCCTGGTAGTTTTTTATTTATTTTAATATAGGTAACGACTGAACAGGTTTAAAATTGAAAACAGAATGAATTTAATAGTAAAGGCACATCTCCCCTTATAGAGACTCAAGTGCTTATCTTTGTTATATATCGAAGTAACTAATATCTTTTTTAGGTTAAAATCGTGTTAAGAAAGTTGTAAATCTACATGCAACTCAATTTTTTTAAAATAGGATTATGTTTTAGGTGACAAACATTTTAATTAGTTATTTAGGAGATACGATGTCGCCACATAGTCTACATGGTTTATCTCTTTTACAGTATTTAAAATGATAAAGAAAAATATTTAAAAGTAAAGTTAAAAGAACAGGTACATTACATAAGGTATGATCTTAATTTGGTCTCGATTCGATCTCGTTTCGTTCTAAATTCGCTCTTCGTTGTCGTATCGCTTTAGTTTCGTTCTCAATCCGGTCCCTCTCTGACATAACGTTCGTATAGTAGAGATGTTGATTTTAAATCGATTTAAATAGGCTTGTTTCACACTATAGTATATAAATCATCCTATATTCACATTACTGTTTAGTTTTCGATTTGCTTCTTCTTTTTCCTTCTTCAATGAATGTGAAATGTGATTTATTGTTTTCTTTAACAATTAAGATCTGTTTTGGACAAAGAATTTAAAAATCAAAAAAAAAGAAAAACAATTTGAAACAATTTGAAAACGCAAAAAACAGAAGGTGAATATTACACACTGCATCGCTATTTGCTAGGCGATAAAAAATATAGTATCAAAACGTGATGAGACCAAAATTAGCGCAATGGTGACAATTTAAATAGGCCTATTGTTTTTTCTGTAAAAATATTTTATGTCACAGAGAATGTATCCGAGAGGACATACCACCGTTTGTAGACAAGAATACTAGATCACTGCGCCTCACATTTGAAGTTCTTTGTAGGTACCACATTTCGCTCCGGTTTGTCGACTTTTTTTGTGGAAACTGGTGAGCTGCTATGCCAACTCTACTGATTTTCCTATAGACCTACCGATTAAGGAAGTAATCTACCAATTTTCTCCCATTATTTAACTTTTTTCTAAGTTAATTTAAAGTTTCCTTTTTTTGTTAAATAAAAACTTTTTTAATTTTTTTTATATCTGCTGATTTCTGCTTTTTTTTTGGTCAATCTACCGATTTCAAAAATTTTAGGTTGGCAACGCTGCAGGTGGGAGACAACGATGCAGATCGAAATTCGGCGGAATGAAACCAGTTTTGGCGAGATTGATCCAACTATTGTTTTGAAGTTATACTTTTATTCGTGGACCCGGCGGAGAAAATTTGTATGGGATTAAATCGGCACAATCATTACATATGTAATGGTGTGAGTAAGAGAAAGACATATAAGGTATATTGGTCGGTAAAAACAAAGATGAAATATTTACCACTTGTTATTAGTCATAACTATAAGTCCTTTGAACACATGTAGTTCATTAAAAAGAAAAAGATATACAAAAAACAGTCAGAGCTAATGTATCAATATCATAGTGACGTATCACTTTGTGTTCGATAGATTATTTTATAATTCTGTCATGTAAGTATACATTTACAGTTTAGTATTATATATTAAATAATCATATTAATAATGAGTATTGTATTGTAGTCTTAAGTACCGTCACATGGTGGCAGTATATCCTGCACTATGCTTTTAAGGTTGTTGGCTAAATAAACAGCGTTTTTAAGAAATAGTCGAGGAAATAAAGCACTAAAATCAGCAAAACCTCGGAAATTTGTAAAGTAAGAGATCGGAATGTGGTTTTTTGCATTCTATTCGTTAGAGCATCAGGGAATTTTGACGCTATTTTTCATAATGTAAAAATGGGAAATTGCATTTCTGAATTCGAAAACTGCATTCCGAACAGAGAATAGATATAAAAATTACAACTTGGTAAGTATTGCTGAAAATTGGTTCAATTTTTACACTCGGGGTTTTTGGGGTCGCTGAACACGAATATCATGATGCCAAAACTCTCCGCAGCACTTGGTGCCTAAGGTTTCCGGTTTTTTTTGGGTCGCTGAATACGAATATCATGATGACAATGGTCTCCGAGACACCTAGTGCTTAGGACGGATCTCGTCTCCAGGACTTTTATGCAATTTAATTACAAAATGATTGTGAACTTGGTACTGGGATGTTTTTGGGGTCACTGAACACGAATATTATATAATGATTTTGCTAAATCATTCCCATACAAATGTATGAATTCGGGCGCGTGCATAGAAATATAACTTTTACCGGCAGTCCCACTGATTGCCCCATCCGTTTTTTTATATACGCGGTGACCGTACAGTCTTAAAGACTAGTTATATATGTTGCTTGACTACCGGCCAAATTGTTAGCTCCAAAACAGAAAGTATAAAAAATGTTTTGTAACTTGTTTTAAATTTACATCAAATTAGAATAATAAATATTTTAGAATATTAAAGAAATGGATAAAGAAAGTTAAATTAAAAGATTTCTTGAGATACAATATTGCTTATTTTTATAATGATTTTACAAAATATTCACTTATATTTTAAAATAAGCTATTTTAACCCCAGAATATATTAAGACTGTGTCAAAAAAAGCCATTGGGCGATTTTAATATTCATATAACATGAGGTATCCCAAGTGATGAAAATCCGGTATAAAATATTTACATTTTTAAATAGAAAGGTCATAGCGCTCTTGAATATTTGTAAATGTTTCTTTGTCATGTGAACAGTAAATTTGTAGTAATTGCAAATGATTGTTTGAGCACTTATCCCAGGTCATTTCTGGTATTTTTATCGCTGCAGAACATGCAAACTATAAAGTCAATATGAAAATATATAAACAAATATTTTTCGCCCAGTACAAATAAAATAACAAAATCAGTTTGCAATTAAGTAACCAGCTTTAATTAGAATTTGTTGATAGCGATTTTTATGGGCAGCAAACCGACAGCGGCTAGTTAACCGGCGGCGATTGTTCTTACGGTAAATTGTCGGTGATTGGTTGATTGCGATTAAACAACGACAATTTATCCAAACCACATATAATGTATAACAAGGTTGTCCAGCCCAGGCCGCGGGCCACAATGTGGACGATCAAGACATGTAAATTTCCCGCAAAGAGTAGCCAGCTGGTCAACAATCGAATGAAAAAAAAAACTAGTGTGGCAGTCAGTGGGACTGCCGGCAGAAGTTATACTTCTATATCATATTCGTGGTAAGCGACTCCAAAAACCTCCTAGTACCGTGTGCACATTCTACTATAATCGTATTTAGCGATTCAAAAAAAACACCGAGTACCAAGTGTGCACTGATTTCATACAGAATTTACATAAAACCCCAGGAGAAGAGGTAAATACCCTAGACATCAAGTGCCGCGGAGACTTTTTGAATCGTGATAATAGTGTTCAACGACTCCAAAAACCCCGAGTACATATATAAATTGAACCCATTTTCAGCAATACTTACCGAGTTGTAAGTTTTCTCTCTATTGTCTGAATGTACTTTTCGAATGCAGAAATGCAATTTCCATTTTTACATTAATAAATATAGCGACAAATTTCCTGATACTTTAACGAATCCAATGCAAAAAAAAACGCGTTCCGATCCATCTTACGTTACAAAATTCAGAGGTTTTGGTGCTTTATTTCCTCCACTATTGGTAAAATACAATACAATACTCATTACTGAATATTATTATTAATATAAAATGCTAAACTTTATATGTATACTTACGTGACAGAATTATAAAATAATCTGTCAAATAATCATGTGGTCCGTCTTTATGATATTCATATTTAGTTCAGACTGTTTTTTGTATATCTATCCCTTTTCAATGTACTGAATGTTTAAACGGTATTCAAATAACTTATAGTTGTGACTAATAACATGTGGTAAGTATATATTTTATCTTTGTTTTTACCGACCAATATACCTTATCAGTGTTTCTGTCTCTCTCTTACTCACACCATTACATATGTAATGATTTTTCCCATTTAACTATACACAATCTTTTTTTACAGGGTGTTCGAATAGAAGTATAACTTCAACAAGTCATTCAATTTTGGTCAAAGGATCTTGCATTTTTAGTCGACATTACAAAGTACCTAAACATATTTAACGTAAAGTTGCAGGGAATAGACTGCATTATTAATAATGGTGAACTTGGTCAATAGAATTAAAGCAAAGGTAACGGCTCAATAGAATTAAAGCAAAGGTAACGGCTTCTCTTAGCAAACCAGGCCAATACCATTGTTGATCATTGTACTACGCTTTGGCGTATAAATAAACGACTACAAAGTAAATATCTTGACTAAAAACCCATATCAAATCCTTACTACAGACTTTTCAGAACAGATTTAAAGATTTTGAAACATATCACACAATTATCCTGCTTTTTATTAAATCCATTATCAATGACTAATGACACAGAATGGAATATCCATCCTATAACCAACTAGAAATCATCGGAATCCAATATCATATTTCTCTAAACTAGTTATTTTTCAAGGCAGTTTCCTAACACACACTGATATACTGATGATATAGTAAAGTTCTGGAAATTGGTTCCAAAAGGAAGACTTGCCTAGGATATCTGACGTTGCATTACAGTTTTTAAGTAAAGGACCCCGTACAAAATTATTGGAAAAGTACTTTCAGTCAAATGGTATGACTTTTTTGTAAATAGATAGTAGAACAAAAATTTCAATGGACACCAAGCTCAAAAATGCACAATTTTTGAGATATAGAAATTGAATCAAAATAGTGATTTACTGAACTGGCCAACATTTGATGTACTGAGTATTTCTAGATCTGATTGTTAGATTTTTCCCAAAAAGCCTAGGACACACTTGGTTTTGGGGGTCGCTGAGTTTGAATCCGGGGTCGGTTGACCTCATGACCTCTATCTGATTTGCGTTGCTAAAGACAAAAAACAACTCAAACCGATATTTGCCAATATGATTAAAAGAATTAAAATTAACAATGTCTACAAAATAACACGTAAAAATACATACTAAAGGAATGGTCATTAAAAATCAGAATTCTAAAGGAAAAAAATAAGTTAAATATATTTTTATAAAAGCATGACCAACAATAATGCAAGAACCTACGGTACCAATATTATTTAGACAATTCGACCTTAAAAAACTTTAACATTTCCTTGTTCAGGTGACCTTGTCAGAAAAGACAAATGCCGGATTCGGATTTCCAGACTGTTACTTAAATTTTTTCAGTTTTTTAAAATTATTTATTCTAACTTTTTCCTTCCAATGAACTTGAACCTGACCCCGGATTCGAAATCAGCGACCTCTAAAAGCAAGTGTATCCTAAGGTTTTTGGGAAAAATCTGACAGTCAGATCTAGAAATACTCAGTATATTAAATGTTGACTTGTTCAGTAAATCACTAGTTTGATCCAACTTCAAATCCCTGTATCTCAAAAATTGTCTATTTTCACTAGGATTTTTATCCCCATTTTGTTGGATTAATTGCAAATGTTAAAATTGTGGGCATTTTCCTCTAAAAGAGGACAATCTGAGTAAAACGGTGCTTTTTACAAGGATTTCTTTTTGCACCTAATTACTTGATTGTAGTAGTTAAAATAAAATTAGGTGCCTTCAGAAACACTATCACTACTTCTTACCATTTCAGACAAGCGAATATACGCTTTTTTACGTTTTACTTTTTTGTTAAGTGCTACTGCTCCAAAAAATCTAACGAAATTCATGGTTATAGTTTATATTGTTTATATCACACACAATTTTTGGTACCTACAGAAAAACGTAACACAAGTTAAAAAAAATATGCAAATATCAAAATTCCGCAATCTTTTCAATAAAAATAGCTGTATTTTGTAAAGTTGTATACGTATATACATTACATACTTTTTTCATCAATTTTTTTAGATATCTCTGGGAGGTGCGCCACCTTCAAAAACTGTGTGTTTATATTTGACATTAAATGATGTATCCAGGATTCCCTCTGGTGTGGGGCTGTGTTAGGGCCCTGACACATGCCGCAAGCCGGAATTCTCTGACACTGGAATGTGTACCTGGACACTCAGGGTTTCGGGACAAAGAGAAGGCTGATGAATTGGCTCGAGCTGGATGTATTATCCCAATTATTGGCCCGGAATCATTCAGTGGGGTTGTTGACACGTTCAGAATGGTAGCCATTGAGAAATGAAGGTTAGAGAAGGCCCAGTAATGGTTGGAAAAAATCACCGGGCAAGTGAAAATCCAAAGTCTTCATAAAAAGACAATTGACGAAAATTTATTGCAGAGTTGTGATCACAAAGGCAAAACGATGTCAGAATGATTGTCAGTCGGCTCAGACAACACCTGTGTCAGATGAACTTGCATATGAAGACATCTGTCGATACAGCCAAGAGGAGGAGAAAACCACATTTCATGTACTATGTCAACGTGAAGGCTTTGCAAGGACGCGGTATCTTGTACTCACAATATGTAAAGTTCGTAGCAGCCAACTCAATAAATATCTATTTGATGTTATGTTGAAAAATGATCGTGTTAAAAATAACAAATTTTAATTCATCATAATTTTTTTTGTTAATTCTCTGCATACTGACTGGACTATATATGCAATCCAGAGATATATTTTCCATTAAACCTTCGGTTTTATATATAAATTGTCTCTTATACAATACACAGAGAAGTGATAAGCAATGTTTAACGAAATGCATTATACTATAATAAAGAATGCAATTTTAAAACGGATACACAAAATGATAACAATATCAACATAAAACTGTTTCCACTATTAATTTACTACTAATAGACATATAGTTTACTGTTATGAGCAGAAAGAGAATCATTCCATTTATATAACAATTATACTTTTAGAAATCACATTTGGTAAATAACTACTGATTTTCTTTTATAATTGAATATATATTACAGTAATTTGATAAATTCAATAAATATTTCTACCGCTAAACGTCGAAAAGGAGCTAGCTACCTAGTTACCGAGAAAATGATAGGATTGGAAATTGATTTCATAGCATTGTTTTGTCACAATAATTGATTGTAAATCGTATATATTAATATAAATTTTGTAATATTTAAAAAATACTTTGTTTTATATTTGTTCTAAAAATATACATTTTTTGGTACCTGCCTACTAAAAATTTAACTCGTAAATCTAGTATAATAAAAATTAATTAACGTAATAAAACATATTCCAGTCTTTAATAATTTAGTTTATTTTTACGATTGCTATAAAAATTAATAATCTATAGTAAAAAATGTTTATCTACTGCGTTTTCAAAAAGTGGCAAATCAGTTAAAATGGTTTTGTAAAATACACGCAACCAACTTCTTTAGAAAACTTGTGTTAATGTGTTACTAAATTAAAAAAAAAATGGTCTCCAACTTTAAGATAAGTCTGTTGTAAAAAACAGTATAATATAAAGAAAATGATTTCTCATTCAGAACTGCAACTACAACTTCTTTTAACTGAAAGCTAGTGGTTTGAACTTTGAACGTTTTAATTAAAACTATAAAAATAATACTTCGGGCCAAAGGATTTTAGAGCAGGAGAAAGTTATGGATCCCACAGTTATCTACTCTAAATTGGTGCTTTCAAGATTAAAATTGGACGTTTGAGAATTGGCGAAATGAATTATACCCGAAACGTCCTAAGATTAGATGACCATCAAACTAGGAGTCTAAAAGCTCTAACATGATAAGCATGGCAAGGTATTGTTACGAGAGCAACTTTAATCGTCTGTTTATTTTGTGCTAAAGCCAAATAATAGACTTTGGAGAACTTGTATATATCTATAGTTACAAAAAAACAAATCAAAATTTTAAAATCTAAACTGCATAAAGAAGTATAGATTAAAAAAATTTTTATCTTTGGAAACGACAACCGATCTGGTTGTCGAAAGCTCAGAAGAATTATTTTTAAACAAATTATTTTCATTTTTGTTAGGCATTTTCAGTTTTAAAAGACGACCCTTGACAAATTTGACATATCTATCAAGATCAATAAGCAAGGGTCATTTTCAAAATATTAATTTATATTTTTTATAAATTTGTTTTAGTGGCAAAAAGATCCCCGAATAAAGAAATAAATAAATACAATAGGTGTACCTGATAACTGTAAAACGCCCTTGCTGTTTAACTTGACAACTGAAGTTTTTTTTTTAATTTGTTATAGAATTATTCGAAATTCCGGACTTTTTAAAGTCACTTATGTAGTCTCTAATAACAAAATTCTTTATTTTAAACTAGCGCTTTCAATTTAGATTGATAACAGGGATGAAATTATAGACAGTTTAGTAAATTCAATCTCCCGCCTTTTGATACTTTTACTGGTATTTATCAATATATATATAAATGCAGAAAACTCCAGAAGACGAGTTAAAAAGTAGGTCTCCTGTTCACCAGGTACCACATAAATCACTGTCGATGTTGAATCCGTTCTCAGGTAGTTAAAAGAACAAAATTTTTATTTATTAGTTGATGTTAATGCCAATGTAATTTTTGCATGCACAAATGCAATTTTCTTATATAACAAGATTATATATGGTCCTAAAGTTCTCTGATGCTTTGAATGCAAAAAAAACTGCATCTTAATCTACCTTACTGCACAAAACACCGACGGTAAAGCGTATGTTAGTGCTTTATTTTCTCGAGCATTACTGATTCCATGAAATATCTTACTATATTTTTCTAAAAGATGTATATTTTTAATATCACTTACAAGTTTTTTGAAACTCCTTGGTATCCAAACACAAAACACTCGTCAAACACACAAAAAGCAGCACCAAGTCATATCGAAAATATACTTCAACGCGCATTTTGCACTCACATTGCTACCCCATCATGCAACACTACCAAAGCGCGTATTATCTATTTCTTCGCGAGAAAAAAATAACCTTTTATCAAAAAAAGAGACATAATCACTTTGTATGTGTAGTACGCGAGCCTCAGGGCGCATTTGATACTAAGTCACATCACACGCGACTCCTAATCCGACTCCTACTCGACTTTTTTGCGTGAGAAATATATTTTTAGTCTTTAGTTGTTGGTAGCGTTAATCGTGCCATTAGTGAAGTAAAAGATACTAAATAATGAGTGAATTCGGCATGCGGTTGTAGGGGACTTAAAGTAGGGGTTAATTTTAATTTATTGATAGGGTGTTGCACCGGAAATAAAAAACGGGATATGGCATATCTATTGATCTATCAATTTAAGATAATATTGATTACTGTACCTTTTTCTTTGTTAAAAATATCGATTAAAACACTATTTATATTAATGGAATTATTATTTTCTAACAGCACAATTAAAACCGTCTATTTAAACCGATTATTATATATTATGTTGATTTCATTTAAATAAATTAATTAAGTTAAATGTAATTGATCTCGTCACGCAATCTACATCTGCTATTCTGGTAATTTTATATTATTTGCAAGTTCTTTTTCTGCAAATACGACACCTGGTGACACCAATACTCATATATGAGTAAATATCATAAAAATATTAATTAAATATAAATGAATTGAAACAAGGGTAACCGAATTTATATCGTTCATAATTTAGTTGTGGATTTTATCCTGAAAAGAGATAAACTAAAACATTGTTTTAAATAATTTTAAAAAGGAGTATTGACGATTTTTATTAAAAAAAATTAATTAGAAAATGAGTTCTATTCAATAAAATGTGTAAAAATTAAATCTTGAAAGATGTTCTTAAAGATAATTCTGTAAAACACTATCTGGTCATGAATTACTTGGAAAAGGAAAAGCAACGTAAACAGAATAAAGAAAAAATTTACCAACCTTTTTTTTTAGCAGAAAATGGAGTTATTATATTTAAAATAGTCCCCGTCAGAATTAATACAGCGATTTGCAAGGAGCACAAGTTTTTCCAATGAGGATTTTAGCTCATTAGGTACTACGACGCACCGTTAGGTGGCGCATATAATATCAAATATATTTTATCAAAAAAATTACAAAATACAACGAAAAAAAATGTCCCAGGACATTTTTTAAATTTAGCTGTCTCAGGTCCCGAGACTTCAAGCCGATACGAGTGCCGAAATTGTATTGTAATTATAATTATTTCATCCTGTCCAGTAAATACACTTCCCTATAACCAATTTGGCGCCGGTAAGTACAACATTACGGTATCAGGTACTGTAATGTGTTGCCTAGCAACTCTGTTCTGATTGCTTAAGGGAAGACAATTACTTTTAATTTTTGACATTTAAAAACACTATAATGACTATAAAATAAAAATAAAATGATTAATTACTTACTTTTACATCCATATTTAAAAGGAAGTCAATGTTATTAAATTTTATATTAACAATTAAATCTTAATAATAAAAAAATTATTTGACAGTGACAGATGGCTTTCAAGGTAATTTGACATAACTAATCAAGTTACGAACTATTTTTAGTCAAGTTACTGCTACTGTTAACAGTTTTATGAATTTATTAATTTATAAAAACAGGATGAAATAAAATATAATACGATACATGGTCGTTAGGTGTTATTACAGTCCTCGTTTTCATTTCCAAACTCGGCTCCTACGTCGCCTCGTTCGTAAACTAACTCGTACTGTAATAAGTCACCTACCGACCTTGTAACGTATAATACTATTATTTTTAATCATATTAAATAAACCTAGCTCAATCTCGTAAATCATTTGAAGGTCCACTGAAAAACAGCCACTTACAAAATTATGCGAAATCCGAATTTAAGAAAGGGCTCAGTTTACTACCGAATTTTATATTGTGGCGTAAAGAAAGTGTCAATTGTTAGACAAGTGAAATAGAGACAATCTTTTTGTGTTTCAGTCAATTGTTGATTTCTTGCAGTCAGACAAGAAAGCTCTTGATGTTTTAGGCAGACAAAGCGCTTCATTATTTACATCTGAGCCAAGACTTGACGTGCGGATAAAATTTTCATTTGACAATTAATGATTAGAAAAAGCAGTTCTTCCTTCGAAAGATTGCCATGAAGAAAGAAGAATACAACGAGTAATGTGTGTGTTAAAATATTTGCACACTGGACAACACACCTTATAATCTAGACAAAGCTTAAACTTGTTTACTTTCAATTTACTATCTTTTCGGAATTACTGAATTGTAGTTTGTTTGAAAATATCCCTTGTTTTTTGACGTCATATGTGTAAATAATGGATGGGAAACCTAGTATTAAAAGAGCTCAAGTACACAATGAGCCTAATGAGTCGTTTGTTTACCAAATCAAACAAGAAATAAAAAAATCAAATATACCCAAGAATCTGCAAAAAACAAGAGTAACATAAGAGACGGGGCTTTAATTTGTAGCAACCGAATAATGTACAGAACTACTGTCTAAAGCTTTTAACACAATTAAACCTAGATCTGTTGAAACCGATGTCCGATGGCATTATTAAAAAATCAGAAGCACGATATCGAACAAAGATGTTGACGCTCTGATTTTTTTAAAAGATTTATTTAATCAGCCAACTTTTATAACAATTTGATATTAAAATAAAAGTAAAATTAACGAACTGATATTTTTGAATAATTAATAGTATATTACGTATCAAGAGTGGTAAGTTTACGTACGAGTGGAAAAGTTACATACAAAGCCGCGTAGCGGCGAGTGCGTAATTACACGAGTACCTACGTAATAAATCTTACCATTCGAGTTACGTACTATGCTTTATCTACGACTCAATATTTTAATTTTAATTCTAATTATTTTACATCTCTAAAAATATATGACGTACGTATTGTACTGTTTTTTGCATCTAAAACTTGATACGTTGTCAGAACTTTGATTTATATTTAATAAACCTCTAAATATTAAAGAAAATCATTAAAAAACTTTATTTTTAACAAAACTAAATTAAGAACTGTAAAAGTAGTGAGATTAAGTAACATAATAGACTAAATAATAATTTAAAATGTAATAATATGTTACTTTAATCTTTTTTATTTTATTTTTTAATAAAAACTAATACATATATATTATTAATTTATAATATTGTGAGGGTTAGATATTTGCTGAAAAACCATTTTTTAATGTAACAATTATTTAAAACAGCAAAATATTTTGTTTTTCATGCATAAATACGCGTTCCAACATGACGTTGCATTACGCACAACTGTGCGTTATAGCTTACTTACCCTGCATGGTGACAATAAGTATAAATGACATTTACTGTCAAAGGGGCAGATAAAATTTATTACGCTATCTCATATTATAAAAACAAACATCAAAATCGGTCAAATAAAACTGAAGATTTAGACCACTTTCTAATAAATATCATTCAGATTTTGTGCTTTTTAATTCTTTCAAAAACATATAAAAACGAGAAGCTTCTAGTCTTAAGGAATATTGAAATTCCCATATATCTTAAGGGCAAAATTGTCGAAATTACTCATCGGGATTTGATCGTTGCCAACCGAATGCGTATAGATATCAATGACAAATGAGCTTATCTGTTAAAAACTCCTGCGTTCCAGACCAACAGCTCTAGAATTTACGCCTCGAGGAAATCGTAAATTTCCAAACATGGCCGTTTTCTTTTTCACTAAAGTGTAAAGGATCATTCCGAATCGGTAAAGTTTGGGAGAATCTACTCATCACGTACGAAATTTTAGTCCAACGGTAAAATGTTTTTGTGGATTAATTTCGATCATTAAATTTTTGTCTGTCTTTTAGAGACAAGATATATATCATTTTAACTAAATTATATTCAACTCGCTGAATATTCCAAGTTTTTTTTTAATTAGTTCACGTACTTTTTGGATATTTTAAACCCATATTTTGGCAAAGTTTAAACACCGAAAGTGGACTTTAATTCTCTTTTGATTTATTAATGCATTTGGGGAACGTAGTAGGTTATTTTTGTCATAATATAATGAGCAGAAAAACAGTAAATCATGGGTGGTCTCTGAATATGAGATTTTTATGAAGTTTTCTTTTCAATAACAACCTGAGTTGCGAACAGCAACAAAAAAACCGTCCGTCGAAAAAGAATTCACTGGAGCCAGTGGCTAATTTGAATAAACTTTACTTTTGTATCTGATTTCAAAGGACATTTTTGATTATAAGCTTCTATACATACAAAATCCAAATCAAAGAATCAGATATTAAAAATATGATAAGGTATTAAAATTGGGTCCTTATTACGGGAATTAAAATCTTTAAAAAGAGTACGCTACAAACACTATTTAAAGATCATTTTAAATAAAGCACGGATTATTGTAATATGGTATTTATTATTACGAGGGTGGTCTGAAAAGTTTCCAACCTTAACGTGAAGATAGCAGCCCTCGTAAATAACAGCTAGTGATTTTTGTTGTTGTTCTGTTAATAGTGACTCATCAAAGTTTTAGCTATTTGGAGGCGCAGTTATTGTGAATTAAACCTTTGAGTTAAGTGATGTGGGTGTTTTTGTGGTAATGGAAATAATCAAGTATTGCGCTGTTTTTAAAAAGCAATATGCTTTGCAACTCAAAGGTCAGAAAATAGTCCGCGTGTTGAGCTCCGCGTTTGCTTATAAAGAAGCCTTTACCTTGTGGCAAGAAATGACAACAGATCCATATGCAGCGAAATGTAATGTTGCAAGTTGCCCTATTTATTCGAGAAGGCGCACAGTCGTATGTGTCTTATGGCGTTTCCCTACCCCAGTTGCTCTAGATCGCAGGCTATCTGACACTTATGGATTCAGTTGCTTGTTTTCCTGCGGCATCAAGGCTTGAAATCAAAAGAAGGTAAAGTTTTTGATAGAAGATTACCGCGAAAACAAGCTTTTGTGAAATTTTCCTAATTCGTTATATAAAGACAATCGTAAATTATCTATTGAAGGTGTTAGAGGCATTATCTGAAGACTTTGAATACACGGTCCAAGTTTTAAAGGAAAGGATAAAAAATTTGCAAACGACGTTTCATCGGTACAGAAAGAAAAAATCCGGATCCGGTAGAACGGAGCAGTGGGTAAATTTTGCTTTGCCCTCGTTCCTTCCAGAAGTGGACGCGCTAAAGAAAGGGTTAGGTACCTACAGGTTATAGAGATGGAAATTTTAAGAAGTAGCTGTTAAGATTTTAAGTATCAGATGTATATGCATAACATCGGGTAAAAAAAAACAAAATTTAGTGACACTGGATGCAAAACAGTGGATTATACTAATGATGTTTTAAGGAGCTCTAAAAATAATCGTATTTTCTGTTTCAGACGCATAACTATTTACAATCGATGATAGTGTATTCAAAATAACGGATGGTGATATTCGCTTCTTTAATATTATTCTCTCGTCTTGGTTGTAGCCTCGATTCTTGTTATTCAACTTACCAGCTCATATATTCGTTTCCATTTAAAATTATCCTAAATGAGACGTAGTCCATACTGTTTTGATTTGCTAAAAAATTGACTATACATTTCAAAAACACAGTGTGTTCTTTTGTTAAGCGCGCTCTTATCTTAAAAATTATTTTCAAGTATACCTGCAATATTGTGATTGGCTAAAAGTGTAGGGTAAGCAGGGGTAATGGCGTTCACTGGGTAATGCCGCTCACCCCTATAACTCGGCAATTTCAATGCATAGAAGCATTGGACGCTTAGTAAAGTAAGGGGCAGGTAACGACTGAAGAGGCAGTGGTTCGTTTCGCGAGTTGGTTCACAGCAAGTGAAAGAGAAGGACGTTCGTTCATTTACACTCAACTTGATCTTATTTTTAGTTGAATGTTTTTATCGGTAAGTCCAGAAATTGTATAGATATGTCTTGCTACTCTGATTAATTCCGTTAATTAACCATTACACTACGCGATAGCATGAAGATTTGTGATCATTTCATACTAGTTGATGTAAAATTTCAACTGAATAATAAAATGGCCGTTGGGGGTAATGCCGTTCACAGTGAGCGCCATTACCCATTGAGCGCCATTGCCCCAAAGTACCTAATGGTTGTGTTTCTTTTCATAGGTATGCCTCAAAATCAACCAAGAACCACCTCTAAAGTAGCTTGGACTTAAAGAGATCTACTTAACGCTAAGACTGCAGTTGAAAGTAGAATGTATTGCATCAACTTCTAAGCCTGCTCAAGTGAGGAAAAAGCAGCATGCTACTTTATGGACAGCCACTTCATTGAAAAATATATTAGAAGAGAAAGAAAACGAACGAAAAGCAAAGAAATGTAAAACTGAAATCAGGATCAAGAAAGCAAACAACAGCCAGAAAGCCAAAGCAAAATCTTGCAAACGAAAAGTTTTACAAGAAAGTTCTTCAGAGACTGAATCTGAAGATAATATTTGTGATGATGACAGTGATGACGACATTTATCAGGATGATGAAAATTATAACAAATGTAATATTTGGGAAAACAATGAGTTGTGGTATCGCGGTACAACGTGTGGACTCTGGTCACATGCCATGTGCTCTGGATGGAATTCTGCAGAAGGATATATTTGTGATTTTTGTGCCAAATACTAAAACGGGATTCCTCAAACATTTATAATAACATTATTCTTTGATTCGAGTTACTTTGAAGTTGAAGAACTATTAATGAATCGATTTGTTCATACATACAGGTTTGAGCGTCATAACTCCTTTGCCTGAGCGGTATTACCCGTGGTCCGGGGTAACGGCGCTCAAACCTCTTTTTTTTAATATGGCTAATTATTGTTGCTCATTCGAAGATTTATACGTTGTCGTTCTATATATAAATTACCAAATATCTAAACTAGTGTTTTCTTGACAAAAATTTAATACAGAGTTGAAATTATGAAAAATATGAAAGTTTTTCCTTAAGTGAGCGCCATTCGCCCTGCTTACCCTACTAATTGCTAACAGTAAATATACTTTATTAAATAACTTATTTTGTGACGAAAAATTTCCCAAATATTGACTACACTGTTAAAAAAAGGAAATAGCTTTTAATAAACTTGTAAAATATTGGCTTTGTGAAAATGATATTAGCACGATAAAATTTCACATTTAATTTTAGTAACTTGCCAGAATTAATCCATATTTGTTCTCGGTAATTACAAGTTTATGATTTTAAACCCACTTAAAAAAATAAACTGATCATGATAATATCCACATTTAGATTTTGTATGTTAGCTTTACTAGGCAACGGTATAAATGTTTAATATTGTTGAATTTATTGCCTGTGAAACTGAGAGATCTTATTAAGACAGAGGTAGCTCGTATCATAGCGATGATTAAGTATTGTGTTAAAATCCAAGTCGCACGAAATTTTATTCGCAGCCCTTCATTCATCAAACGTATGTATGATGGATTAACTAGAGAATACAAAAGATTAGCTAGACAAGGGCGGAAAAGAAAAACCACAAGAATTTAAAACCAGTATTTGGTAGTATCTTCTTTGCGTAGACCAACTAAATGCATTTGGGATGGCTTGTCGGGTAACAATTATTGATCAGGCAGTTAGAAACAGATTACGAAGGCTGATTTAAAACCAAAGAGGCCGGTATGCAAACCTGTTTTAACTCTAGCTCATAAAACATTGTTTGCAGACGAATTAAGATTCCGTCTAACCTGTCTTTACGTACGGGTTCGTGTGTGCAAATGTCCAAATATAAGTTACTCCACTGCCATGGTATAATAGGTATCCAGATTTAGTGATGGTAATGGACTGGGGTGAAATACGTTTGGAAAGAAAAAACGGATCCGGTAGTGAAATCGAAAACCCTAATAGCTGCCAGATATGTTAATATCCTTCTTATAGATCATGTCGTTCCTGCAGCATATGGTAGGGTGTGTACAGAAGTCCCAATGAACGTTACTTTACTACCACTATGGAAGAAGTATCCATATTTGGAGTAGTTCGGTAATGGTCAGAGGTGGTATAAATTTAAAAAAATTACGGACTTGTAGTAACACCAAAAATCCTAAGAGCTACCAGATGTGTTTTTTTTTTGTTCTTTCAAATCATGTGGTTCCTGCAGCATATGGTATAGTGTGTACATCTCGAAGGTTCGTGAGTTGCCACACATGTTTTCTGTTTGTCTATAAAAGTGAGGGTTTTATGGTGGAAATAATCATCAATTAATTTTAAATTTGGTATCAATCAAAAGCTAAATGCATGTAATGTACGATGATGATGATATTTTGATAAATTGAAACTAAAAAAGACCTCAAAACTGCATTTTTAAGTTCTGTGTGCTGATTAAAAACAAGTTTTTATGTATCAGATAAAAATCAGAAAAACAATTACTTGATAAAGTCAATAAATAGGAAGTGTCTACTGCACCATTATAAGTGTGATTAAAACTTAAAAATTCGTAACTGTTTATTTAAATTAAGATGGATACAAAGATCTGCTCAAAGTGTAAAGATGATGAAGTTAATCTAGTTTTTCCATGTGATTCATGCAAAGAGTACTTATGTGCTCAATGTGCAGACTTAACAGCGTCAGAAATTAAATGTTTACAATTAAAGAATAAACGAAAATTAATTTTTTTGTGTAGTGAATGTGGAACAGGTTTTTGGAAAGTTCCAGAATTAACTAAAGAGTTGAAGCAAATAAAAATAAACATTGAAAAACTTATGAAAAATAATGCATCTGATCAAAATAACGAAAAAGATGCAACTTCAAATGTAGCTAAAATTAACAGCGAAGAACTAATGATGGAAGTGGTGGAAAGACAGAAGAGGGCATCAAACATTATTATATTAAATGTAAATGAATCGAAACAAAATATAGTTGCAAACAAAATAAGAGAAGATAAAGACTCAGTAAAAGAACTACTAAAAGATGTTGATGTTGATATTACAAATATAAGGGTGTTCAGACTGGGCAAAGACCAAAACAAAAACAAAAATAGACCACTAAAAGTTTGTTTTCCCAGTCCAAAAGAAGCTCTTAAGGTGTTAAAAATGAAAAAGGAGATAAAAATTCCAATGATTAAAATTTTTCCTGATCAAACTAAAGCACAAAGAGAATATTTCTTTAATATCAAAAGGAAGCTTCAGGAATATTTAGATAACGGTGAAAACAAAACCATCAAATACATTAATAATAATCCAACAATTGTTGATAGCAATGCATCTACCCAAAACAGACAAAAAAACTAGTAAATGGTCCTAATATAACTTTTAGAAGTGATATAATTTATTTGAATGTACAGAGTTTTTTGGCACACCGTGATGAAGTTTTAGTTGAAATATTTTGCTGTCAACCATCTATAGTTATATTAAGTGAAGCAAGATGTACAGAGGATATCCAAGAGGTTGAAATTTCAATAGATGGATATGTATGTGTAAGATGTAATTCTTATAATCGACACACGGGAGGAGTACTTATTTATTTACGGAACAACATTACTTTTAGTGTGAAAAAGGAAGATATTCTTGTGCCAAATTATTGGTGTAAAATTGTTAATGTTAATTTTAATAAAACTAAATGGTTTATTGGTGGCTTTTACCATTCACCCAGTTCCAGTGATGCGGTCTTTATAGATAAAATTGAAGAATGGTGCGAAGATTTTTTATCAGGAAACGTTAAAGCTTTAATTGTGGGTGATGTTAATATTGATTATTTTGTAGATAGTTTTTATAGCAAAAAGATAAAAAGTTTAATTCAGACTTATGGCATTGAACAACATGTAAATGATTATACCAGAATAAGTGCGGACAGTTCGACATTAATCGATTATGTTTTATCAAACCAAAATATTTCTGTAAGTGTTCATCATTTTCCTAAAATAACAGATCATTCGATTATAAGTATTAATTTTGAGAAAAATGTGGATTATATAAATGAATTAAATTTTTTCTCTAGAAAATTAAATGTAGATAAATTTCATGAGATTAATTTAGAATTAATATCATGTGACTGGTTATTTGACTCAAATAACGTAAATGAAATTTTTAGTAAACTGGAAAGTAATTGTAGTAGAGCTTTAAACAGTATTGCACCTATTACAGAGATACAGGTAAAGAAAAATCATGTTCCGTGGTATGATAAGGAGGTAAAGGTACAAGCCAGAGAGGGGGATAAAGTGTACAAAAAATTTCAAAGAGCGGTAGGTTTAAATAAAAATGTATTGTGGAATGATTACAAAAATAAGAGAAATATAGTTGAAGTACAAGAAAAAAGAATTTTATGAACATAAAATAGATGAACACAAAAATGATTCTAAGGAAATGTGGAAAACACTAAAAAAATTAATTAAAGGTAAAAATCGGGAAATTAAATTTGATTCTGTTGGATTTTCTATTGATGGATCTGTATCTTTCGCTAAAACCGAAAAAGAAGCAGCCAACAAATTAAATAATTTTTTTGTAAATAGTATATGTGAAATAACAAATACAATACCTCCAACTGAGGATTGGTCACCAAATTTTCTAAATGATATTCAATCAACATTAACTGATTTTAAATTAATTACATTAGATCAACTAAAAAAAGCTATTTTTTCTTTAAAAAATAAGGGAAGCTATGACGAAATATTGAGTGCTAAGTTTTTGAAAGAGACCTTTTATACAACTGGCTTTGCAGTATTAAATTTTATAAATACGTCACTAGAAACAGGAACATTTCCTAATCGATTAAAAACCAGCAAGATAGTTCCAGTCCAAAAAATTGCCAACGATACAGACGCATCCAACTTGCGACCTATCAATACACTTCCGACAATTGAAAAATTATTAGAAACCGTAGTTCGTGACCAAATATTAGAATACTTTAATAACAATGGTTTGTTTGTGGGAAATCAGTCAGGATTTAGGGAAGGCCATTCATGTGAAACATCTTTACAGTTAACTATATCTAAATGGAAGCAAGTACTTGATAAACGATTAATTACAGAAAACTGTATCATTGTCATATTTAATAAAGTGTGTTTGTCAATAGATGGAAAAAGAATAATATAATTTCATTCTGAACGCTTTACAAGTTTTTGAAAAAACATATTTTCAAAGAACAATGACCGTTCAACTAAGAAGAAACAACTACTTCCTGGGCTATATGCCCCAACGGATATTGGATTATACTTCAAAGTCAAACGGGGTTGGAATATCTACAAGATAACTTAAACCCAACCATTCCAGTTTGCAGTTAGAAGGGACAACATAACTTATAGACCGGTTTCGGTGTTTTTGCACCTCGTCAGTATAAGGTATATGTTATCCGTCAGCGAGCTGTAAAGCATAATCACTGACTAAGGATTGAACTAAAATCGTAATCCTTATATATCTTTCAATAAAGAAAGTTTAAAGGACACGCTAGTAGTGACATCCCTACCTCTAACTGCAAACTAAAATTCGACTTGACACAAGACTTTAGTCTTGATCTATAAACGATTAATTACAGAAAACTGTATCATTGTCATATTTAATAAAGCGTGTTTGTCAATAGATGGAAAAAGAATAATATAATTTCATTCTGAACGCTTTACAAGTTTTTGAAAAAACATATTTTCAAAGAACAATGACCGTTCAACTAAGAAGAAACAACTACTTCCTGGGCTATATGCCCCAACGGATATTGGATTATACTTCAAAGTCAAACGGGGTTGGAATATCTACAAGATAACTTAAACCCAACCATTCCAGTTTGCAGTTAGAAGGGACAACATAACTTATAGACCGGTTTCGGTGTTTTTGCACCTCGTCAGTATAAGGTATATGTTATCCGTCAGCGAGCTGTAAAGCATAATCACTGACTAAGGATTGAACTAAAATCGTAATCCTTATATATCTTTCAATAAAGAAAGTTTAAAGGTCACTACTAGCGTGTCCTTTAAACTTTCTTTATTGAAAGATATATAAGGATTACGATTTTAGTTCAATCCTTAGTCAGTGATTATGCTTTACAGCTCGCTGACGGATAACATATACCTTATACTGACGAGGTGCAAAAACACCGAAACCGGTCTATAAGTTATGTTGTCCCTTCTAACTGCAAACTGGAATGGTTGGGTTTAAGTTATCTTGTAGATATTCCAACCCCGTTTGACTTTGAAGTATAATCCAATATCCGTTGGGGCATATAGCCCAGGAAGTAGTTGTTTCTTCTTAGTTGAACGGTCATTGTTCTTTGAAAATATGTTTTTTCAAAAACTTGTAAAGCGTTCAGAATGAAATTATATTATTCTTTTTCCATCTATTGACAAACACGCTTTATTAAATATGACAATGATACAGTTTTCTGTAATTAATCGTTTATAGATCAAGACTAAAGTCTTGTGTCAAGTCGAATTTTAGTTTGCAGTTAGAGGTAGGGATGTCACTACTAGCGTGTCCTTTAAACTTTCTTTATTGAAAGATATATAAGGATTACGATTTTAGTTCAATCCTTAGTCAGTGATTATGCTTTACAGCTCGCTGACGGATAACATATACCTTATACTGACGAGGTGCAAAAACACCGAAACCGGTCTATAAGTTATGTTGTCCCTTCTAACTGCAAACTGGAATGGTTGGGTTTAAGTTATCTTGTAGATATTCCAACCCCGTTTGACTTTGAAGTATAATCCAATATCCGTTGGGGCATATAGCCCAGGAAGTAGTTGTTTCTTCTTAGTTGAACGGTCATTGTTCTTTGAAAATATGTTTTTTCAAAAACTTGTAAAGCGTTCAGAATGAAATTATATTATTCTTTTTCCATCCCAAGTACTTGATGAAAATAAATATATAATAGCAGTTTTTCTAGATTTTAAACGAGCTTTTGAGACAATAGATCGTAAAATTTTGATTAATAAATTGAAATACTACGGTTTTGCAGGACGAGTCCTGACCTGGTTTGAACAATATATGACTGATAGATTACAATATGTAAATCTAGGTAAATCAACATCTGAAGTGCTAGAAAATCACTTAGGGGTACCGCAAGGAAGTATATTAGGGCCGCTTCTATTTATCATATATTTAAATGACATTAATTATATTGAGTGTGACTTTATTAATCTATTTGCAGATGATACACTGATAGCATGTTATGGTTATAACCTTGAGGAAATTTTAAATAAACTGAATAATATATTGAAAGTCTTAACCCAGTTTTTAAATAAAAATAAACTTAAACTTAATACTAAAAAAACGAAAGCAATGATTTTGGGAAGTAAATATAAATTAAATCAAATAAACTATAATAGATACAACATTAAAATTGAAAACGAGAACGTAGAATGGGTTAATGAATTTAAATACTTGGGATTTATTTTAGATGAAAATTTATTATTGAAATCTCACTGCGAATATGTAAGCAAAAAAATATCAAAAAAGTTATTTTTCTTCTCAAGGATTGCTTCAAATCTCTCCCTTTTTTCTAGACTAACAGTGTATAAAACTATTATACAACCGCATTTTGACTACTGCGGATCATTACTTTATAAATTAGATAATAACTGTTTACAAAGACTACAAAAATTGCAAAATAGAGGAATGAGAATAATCCTTCGATGTAACAGATACACACCAATAAATGGTATGCTGACGACTTTAAGTTGGATTTCAGTCAGGCAAAGATTTTATTATTTAGCAATGACTTTTGTTTACAAAGCAAAAAATAAAAAACTTCCTGAGTACTTCAATGATTTTATCATCTATAATAATGAAATACATAACTACAATACAAGATCTGTTAATAATTTCTATATACCACAAACAAGGCTAGCTATAGCTACAAAATCTATTTTTATATGCGGATTACGTGAATTTAATGCTTTGCCTACTGAAATTAAAACGAGTACCTCTCTACCTCAATTTAAAAAATATTTGCTACAATTTATTTCCAGTCCGTAAATTAACTTTGTATGTTTACCTTAATAAGTATTTATTTTAACGTTAGTACTTCTTACTTTTATCACTAATTTTATCAAAATTATATTTTATTTATTCAACTGAATTTGTGTTGACTATATTATGTTATATTTTTTAAATAATTACCATGTATTAGGACTTCCTATATTAAATAAAGATTCTTCTTCTTCTTCTTTAACGTCCCAATGAACGTTACTCCACTCCCACCGTGAAAGAAGTATCCAGATTTGGTTTGGTCATGGTCCGGGGTGGGACAAGTTTGGAACATAAAACGGACTTGTAGTTATACCGAAAACCCTACCAGCTTCCAGATGTTTGATATCTTTCTTTCAGATCATGTCGTTCCTGCAGCATTTGATATTGGTTCTGAATTTTTCTAAATGCAAGACAATGTTAGGCGGCATACTGCTGCCATTACCATAAAGTTTCTTCGTGATCATAAAATTCTTATCATAAATTGGTCAGCGTTAAGCCTCGACGTCAATCCTATTAAACATTTATGGGATAGGCTAATTAGACGTATTCCTCGCCGTCAAAATCCACTTTATATCCTTTAACATTTAACAGAATTACTAGTTTAAGAATCGAATAGTAAACAAGAGAAAGATATTCGAGAGCGTGTGCAAAGTGTAATTCGTATTTCATGTTATTATTACAGCATATGGAATTGGTTGTGAATTTTCTAAATGCAAGACAATAAAAGACTGCATACTGCTCCCTTACCACAAAGTTTCTTCATGATCATGAACTACATTTAAAAAATTGGCTAGCGTTGATCCTCGACGTCAATCCAATTGAACATTTATGGGATATGCTAAACAGACGTATTCGTCGCCGTCAAAATTCACTTTATACTATTCAACATTTAACAAAATGCTTGTTACAGAATAGGACAGTATACAAGAGAAATACATTTGACAGCATGGGCGATGTATGTCAAGAAATAATTCGCTTAATTCGAAGTGTTGGAGGACACACTAAACAATTAGGTAGCATGAGATTAGCAATAAAAAACTACCGGATTTTGACTTTGTTCACATTCTTTTTTTTATTCCAAGAAAACATTTTTTTTCAATTTTGTTAGCTCCATCTAAATATAATTCATAGTTTAAAAGTTAATGAGATGCTTTCCTGATTTTTTTTGAGGTGTGTATTTAAACTGTTTATTTTTGAGCCAATAATTAATTTCTCATTACTATAGGAAACATGTTTTGGTAATCAATTTAACTATTAAACATATCCAATAACAAACTTTTAATCATAATTCTGTACTGCATTTCATTTTATTTCTAGCAATCTGATTACATTCAACCTATTTTATAGAGATCTCGATTTTATGCACCCAACACACTGCAGTACTAATAAATTATTTACAGCCGCACGGAAAATTCAAATTTACTATCAATGTCAATAATATTGTATCCTGGACATAGAAAACTATTTAGGTGAATGCTCATGGGACGCATTTCGAATCGTCAGCTGTGTTGCTTGCTTTCTTCTATTTCTATAGCAAACATTTTAAACTCGCTGTGAATCTCTGTCTCCATTACTAAGAATAGAACTCAAAACATAACACTAATTTAATGTTTTTTTTTCTAGCGTAATTAAAAAAGCTTGTAGGATCTAAAATAGATACATGTTAGAATATGAATATTCTAAGAAAAACATTATGATTATTACACTTTTTATGCAAGATTCCCAAAAGTGTCAAATTTATGTGATGAGATGAAAAATCACGGTTGAGTCATCTTAAAGATATTTTAGGATTTCTAAAATAAGTTATTTTAAGATACTTTGGTAGGTATATTGACCTGGGTTCTTTAAGGTAATTTATGTATTTTAGAAAACATTTAGGTGTACATATTTACATTTGATAAATAAACACATTACTAATGTGACATTAGTGTATTTTCAATCAGCAAATTTATTTACACGAGTTTTAAGTATTTTTTCCAAATAAGTAATTGACAGTTTTACATAAATTTTTTTAACAAAACGAAGCAAATAATAGATTCAAGTTAGTTTCTCTAAATTTTATTTTTTAATATATAGGTAGCGTATGAAATTAGTAACATGTGCTTAAGGAGGAAGTGAGTGAATGTCATATCTGATGGGATTTGAATTCATTATAACGTTTCGCTTCCTAACCACTTGATCATCCAATAGCTTAAGTGGTTAAAGCGTGCCTGCGTATAAGGCAGTGATGGTGGGTTCGAGTCCCACTGGATGTGACATTTTTTCAATTTCTCCTTAATGTCAGTTTAATAATTTCTTGTTTGTTTAATTTCTAAATTTCAAAAATACGTTGAGAGTAATCTCAAAAATAATAGTTTACTAAAAATCAATGGTTCCGGTCTCCAAACCGAATAAAAATATAAGACAGGGCACAAATAAAGTGACTAGAGTTTGATGTATCAATTGTCGATTTGACAAAACTTCTCTCTTATTAACGTCATGTAACATGTGCTTAAGGAGGAAGTGAGTGAATGTCATATCTGATGGGATTTGAATTCATTATAACGTTTCGCTTCCTAACCAATTGATCATCCAATAGCTTAAGTGGTTAAAGCGTGCCTGCGTATAAGGCAGTGATGGTGGGTTCGAGTCCCACTGGATGTGACATTTTTTCAATTTCTCCTTAATGTCAGTTTAATAATTTCTTGTTTGTTTAATTTCTAAATTTCAAAAATACGTTGAGAGTAATCTCAAAAATAATAGTTTACTAAAAATCAATGGTTCCGGTCTCCAAACCGAATAAAAATATAAGACAGGGCACAAATAAAGTGACTAGAGTTTGATGTATCAATTGTCGATTTGACAAAACTTCTCTCTCATTAACGTCATGTAACATGTGCTTAAGGAGGAAGTGAGTGAATGTCATATCTGATGGGATTGGAATTCATTATAACGTTTCGCTTCCTAACCACTTGATCATCCAATAGCTTAAGTGGTTAAAGCGTGCCTGCGTATAAGGCAGTGATGGTGGGTTCGAGTCCCACTGGATGTGACATTTTTTCAATATCTCCTTAATGTCAGTTTAATAATTTCTTGTTTATTTAATTTCTAAATTTCAAAAATACGTTGAGAGTAATCTCAAAAATAATAGTTTACTAAAAATCAATGGTTCCGGTCTCCAAACCGAATAAAAATATAAGACAGGGCACAAATAAAGTGAATAGAGTTTGATGTATCAATTGTCGATTTGACAAAACTTCTCTCTCATTAACGTCATGTAACATGTGCTTATGAGGAAGTGAGTGAATGTAATATCTGATGGGATTTGAATTCATTATAACGTTTCGCTTCCTAACCACTTGATCATCCAATAGCTTAAGTGGTTAAAGCGTGCCTGCGTATAAGGCAGTGATGGTGGGTTCGAGTCCCACTGGATGTGACATTTTTTCAATTTATCCTTAATGTCAGTTTAATAATTTCTTGTTTGTTTAATTTCTAAATTTCAAAAATTCTCTGTCTTCGACGAATCCCGTAAATCAGTCTGATACAAGAATTTTGAACCTTTTGGATCTTGTTTTTATAATTTAATGTCAAATTTGGTCCATACAGTATATCACCATAATTAAAGATGGAGAGAACTAAAGAATCACAAAGAGTTTTTTTAGCCTGAAACGGAAGGAAATGCCTATTGCCATAGATAATTTTAATGTTACTGTATGCTCTTTGAATGAGTTTATTTATATGTTTTTCAAATCTCAAATCACTATCCATTAATATTCCCAGATTTTTTGCCTCATTTACAAATTCTAAAGTCTGACCTTGAATTTGAATATTTAAAAAAATTGTTATGAAATCTCGATGCTTTTTTGGCCCCAGTAATAAGATATTTGATTTGTTTGAGTTTATGCAAAAACAATGATCAACTGCAGCGTCCACAAATCTTTTTATGTCGGCATTAATATGGGCATTAGCATCTTTAACCCCTTCTAAAGGGAAGCTGAAGTAGAATTGAGTATCATCGGCATAAAAATGGGACTTTAAAAATTGAAGATGAGATAACAATTGTGACGTGTACAACGAGAACAGTAAGGGGCCAAGTATCGAACCTTGGGGTACCCCTGATGTAATATCCATATAATTCGAATAGTTATTATCAACGCAAACCTTTTGTTGTCTATATTTTAAATACTTACCTAGTAAATCTCGCGCATCAGAAGAAAACCCTAAATAAGTCAATACGGCTAACATTAAATCATAATTTATAGTATCAAAAGCTCTGCTAAAATCTAATAAAATCAATACACTATAAGTTTTGTCATCTAATGCAGCTATAATGTCATCCACTACGTGTATAAGGGCGGTTGTAGAGCTGTACTCTTTGCGAAAGCCCGATTGTACAGCAGGAAGTAATGAAAAATGTTCAGAAAATTCTTTTATTTGCATTTCTACAGCCCTTTCAAAAATTTTTGACAACGTTGGAAGAATACTTATTCCTCTGAGATCTTTCATTTCAGATACATTTTGTTTCTTGGGTAACACCATCATAACCGCTTTTCCCCACATTGTTGGGAAGACACTATTAGATAAACAATAATTTATTATATGCGTAATGTAAGGCACAATATGGGGACAGCACATTCTAATTAATTTTATATTTATATTGTCACATCCTTTGGCGTCACTTTTAATTTCGGATATAATTTTATATACTAAAAAATCATTTATTTCTTTAAAATGGAAGTTTCCATCATTAAGTTTATTATTAGTATAAAACTGAAGTAAATCATTTGAAGGTTGTCTATTAGGAACTGATTCTATGACAAATTTATTTAGTTTATCAGGGTTTTTTAGATTTTCGGGAATATTTTTATCCTTTTCAGGAACGAATTTATTAGTTTTAAGCGTTTTCCACATTTCCTTTGATGATTTATTATTTAATTGCTACAAAAAATATGCCTTTGTTTCTCTTTTAATGGCTTGATTAGTAAGATTACGCATTTGCCTGTAGAAGTTGAGGTGTCTCTCCAATTTAGTTTTCCTAAACTTGGATAACGCTTTATCGCGTTGATCCATCATAACTTTAATAACATCAGTTAGCCATGGTGCTTTTGGTTTGGTACATCTAGAAGTAATTATCGGCATATGCCTATCAAAAAGATTATTTAAGCAATTAACTAAATATAATAATTTTGCATCTACGCTATCTTGATCATATATTCTAAAGAAAGAAGTATTATACAAATCTACTTGAAATAAATTTTGATTGAAATGTTTAAAGCTCCGATAAGTACACATTTTCGGCTTTTCTTTACTATCACATATCTTGTATTTACAGAAAATGATGGAATGGTCAGATATATTTTGATGAATGACGCCGGTCACCACATTAGCTCCCTCTTGTACTATAACGTAATCTAATAAAGTTGCTGTGGTAGCAGTAACTCGAGTAGGAAAATCAATTATCTGAGAAAGATTCAGTGTTTCTAATATTGAATAAAATTTTTGAATATAATTATTTTCATGTTTAAATAAGTCCATGTTAAAATCGCCCATGCAAATCATTTCGTCTACAGTTGGTACTATATCATTTAGAGAGTCCTCAAATTCATCTAAAAAGCTATTATTATTTTGTTCATGAGGCTTATATACCACTCCGACTGCAAATGCTTTTTTATGGATAGTAACTTTAATCCAGTATTGCTCCCAAAGATAATCTTGTCTAGAATTAATTACCTTACACCGGAGCTTTTGACTCACAAATATACACAATCCATTACCCCTACAATTCCGGTCCGCCCTATATATTGTAAAATTATTTAACTTTAATTGATCGTTACTAACATTATTCTTTAACCAGGTTTCGCAAATTAAAAGTATATCTAAAGAATTATCCAAAATCATCTGTTTAATATCCCTCAAAGAAGGTAATAATGATCTTGAATTACAACAACCTATTTTTAAATCCATTTTGTTGACTAAAACTAAAATAAAGGTAAAAATGAAACTTTAAGTCCTACCTAAGAAAAACAGAAAATATATAACAAAAAATGCATTCATGTGACCCCTGCAAATAACAATATTCAATACCGATATAGCAAAATAATTTTATTCTGTTAAAATATTTTTATCAGTTTAACACAAAAAAGAGAAGAGATAAAAGTAAATAGCACGCATACCTATAGAAATTTTACCAAAGAAAATGAAATATAAACACAACTCGTCATTATAGTCATAGCGGTATGAGAAGAAAAATAAATACATTAAAATAATTATTTAGGCAAATAATGCAGAATTCTTGAAAACAAAAAATTCATCAAATTGAAAAAATTATAAGCCGTTTAAAGTGTCTATGCGTTTTTTAACACCATTTATAAGAGCGAAGAGACGACCATCCAGAGTCCACACTTTATCCTTCCCATATTTTTTCACAGCAGCTTTTAAGCGTTCAGCTGTCGGTTTTGTTAAATCTTCTCGCAAAGTAATTCCGGTCCCCTTCAACAATTTTTTTTCAGCAAAAATGCGGATTCTACATTTGTATGAAAGAAAGCGTATAAAAATGGGCCGAGTGTCTTTATTTGGATCACCATGGGCCTTTCCTACTTTATAGCACATGTCTAGATCGTCGGATGTCAAATTAATATTCATATTTTCATTAAATAATTTTAAAACTTTGCCTTTAAGCTTGACACCAGAATCTGAGGTTTTTAAACCAAATATCAACAAATTATTTAACATATATCGCTGATCAAGATATTCTTGCTTTTTAACTACATCATTGATTTTTTCGTGGTTTTTTGCAACTTGTCCCACCACATTGTCTAGACTAGTCTGAAATTTTGCAAATTTTGAATCTAATTTTACTTCTATTGCTGACTGTATTAATGAAGCATGCTTTTTACAAATTTTTTGTGATTAATTCCTCGTTTAAAATTTGCTCCGAACTGGATTGGCTACCACTCCTTGTATCAGGCATATTTTTTAAGTATCACTCCTACTAAATCAATATAATGCAATAATACTAATCGGAGGCAGAAAAAGTATGTGCAAATTATACTTCACCAGAACAACTTGTCAAAATTAAAATGATATTAATATCAACTTTTTATCTCATTGAGGCACCTTTTAATGTTTGATTAATAATGGTCGCTTATTTATTATAAAACTAGGCACTTTTGCAGGAGCTCACAGAAACACGTGTTATTCGTACAACATTCGTACTCACATTTTTTAAGTGGACTAAAATTTAATATAATTTTAGCCAAACCGCAACTCTGTAGATCTAATAAATTTTGCTACTTTAAATTTTTTTATTCAGAAATTTATAATTTTAAGTCTCATAATATTTCTCTTGTTAATTAAAAAAGAAAATTCGGTAAAGTAGGTGACTTAAAAAATGACTTGGTACGCCATAATCCTATAAAACAACGTTTGTTTAGTGTAAAGTATAAATATTTATGAAATTTTTGAAATGTTTAAAAGTATACAATCCCTAATATTATAAATGTGAATGTAAGTTTGTTTTTGAAATTTAGAAATTAAACAAACAAGAAATTATTAAACTGACATTAAGGAGGAATTGAAAAAATGTCACATCCAGTGGGACTCGAACCCACCATCACTGCCTTATACGCAGGCACGCTTTAACCACTTAAGCTATTGGATGATCAAGTGGTTAGGAAGCGAAACGTTATAATGAATTCAAATCCCATCAGATATGACATTCACTCACTTTCCTCCTTAAGCACATGTTACATGACGTTAATGAGAGAGAAGTTTTCTCAAATCGACAATTGATACATCAAACTCTAGTCACTTTATTTGTGCCCTGTCTTATATTTTTATTCGGTTAGGAGACCGGAACCATTGATTTTTAGTAAACTATTATTTTTTGAGATAACTCTCAACGTATTTTTGAAATTTAGAAATTAAACAAACAAGAAATTATTAAACTGACATTAAGGAGGAATTGAAAAAATGTCACATCCAGTGGGACTCGAACCCACCATCACTGCCTTATACGCAGGCACACTTTAACCACTTAAGCTATTGGATGATCAAGTAGTTAGGAAGCGAAACGTTATAATGAATTCAAATCCCATCAGATATGACATTCACTCACTTTCCTCCTTAAGCACATGTTACATGACGTTAATGAGAGAGAAGTTTTGTCAAATCGACAATTGATACATCAAACTCTAGTCACTTTATTTGTGCCCTGTCTTATATTTTTATTCGGTTAGGAGACCGGAACCATTGATTTTTAGTAAACTATTATTTTTTGAGATAACTCTCAACGTATTTTTGAAATTTAGAAATTAAACAAACAAGAAATTATTAAGGAGGAAAGTGAGTGAATGTCATATCTGATGGGATTTGAATTCATTATAACGTTTCGCTTCCTAACCAATTGATCATCCAATAGCTTAAGTGGTTAAAGCGTGCCTGCGTATAAGGCAGTGATGGTGGGTTCGAGTCCCACTGGATGTGACATTTTTTCAATTCCTCCTTAATGTCAGTTTAATAATTTCTTGTTTGTTTAATTTCTAAATTTCAAAAATACGTTGAGAGTTATCTCAAAAAATAATAGTTTACTAAAAATCAATGGTTCCGGTCTCCTAACCGAATAAAAATATAAGACAGGGCACAAATAAAGTGACTAGAGTTTGATGTATCAATTGTCGTTTTGACAAAACTTCTCTCTCATTAACGTCATGTAACATGTGCTTAAGGAGGAAAGTGAGTGTATGTCATATTTGATGGGATTTGAATTCATTATAACGTTTTGCTTTCTAACCACTTGATCATCCAATAGCTTAAGTGGTTAAAGCGTGCCTGCGTATAAGGCAGTGATGGTGGGTTCGAGTCCCACTGGATGTGACATTTTTTCAATTCCTCCTTAATGTCAGTTTAATAATTTCTTGTTTGTTTAATTTCTAAATTTCAAAAATACGTTGAGAGTTATCTCAAAAAATAATAGTTTACTAAGTTTGTTTGTTACGCTTTCACGCGAAAACTACTCAACCGATCATCATGAAACTTTGTATACATATTCTTGGAGGTATTAGAAGTAACATAGGATACTTTTTATTAAAAAAAATATTTTTTATTTTTTACGAAAATTAAAAAAATTGTTTGTCAAAAAATCTCAAAAACTAGCTTCTTCAACGCCATCTAGCGGTTCAGTAATGAAGTTGCAACCCTGAGTACACCACCGTAAGGTGGCGCAGTTAATATCTTATACATTTAAACTAGCAATTACGATTTAATAAAGTACTATGGCGCCACCGTAAGGTGGAGCAGTTAATATCACATATATTTAAACGAGCAATTTTACTTAAGGTTTATGACGCCACCGGAAGGTGGCGCAGTTTATACCTCACATATTTCAACAAATTCTTGCTAAATTAAATAAAATGACGTACCTAATATATTTAATCCATGAATTACAAAATATAATAAAAAAACAGTATACACCTGATAACTTACGAGAAAATATGATAAAAACGATAAAATAAAAAAAAATAATTGGAAACAAAATACAATCGTAAAAATTTGAAAAAAAACAAAAAAGACATCAGTTTTATGCGGTACGAAGTCCGCCGGGTCTGCTAGTTAAGAATATATTAAATGACATCAGGAAGAAATTGAAAAAATGTTGCATCCAGCCGGTCTCGAATCCGCAACCTTTGCCTCCATGCGGAACGCTCGAACTAAGCTATGAATGCTTACTAATTATTTTGCTTTTTGGTCGTTAAATTTAACTTATGCATATTACAATTTCAAAAGTAATGTAATGCATACAATTACACAACATAAACTACTTTCTAACGCGAAAAACAGCAGGGACTCATTACTTTTATATGTACTGCAATGAAAGGTCCGGAGATTCCCACCAAGCAAGTGATTATTTGTCAGAACTGCTCTGGAAAAGGGCCACAAACTTTAAGAAATGTCCTTATAACAGGTGAGGATATTCACCTGATTGTTGTCTTCAATGGATTGGGGTCGATTTATTCCAATGTCTTGCTTCAAACAGGTGGCAGGGGTGAAGCTAAAAATGAACAGTTCTACTCATTAAAACCTCTTGATAAAGGAGAATTGGAGAACATGTCTTCATCGATTGTGACACCACCTTCTGGCAAGGTTAGACAAAAATGATAAGTTCTCTCATGGTGAATCGCTACATGATTTATGTAGCAGCCACATTCCACCAAAACGAAGACACTTAAAATTAAGTAGGCTCTGCTGGCAATAAAACTGTGTATAAGCTTTAATTTAATCCACTTTAAAAATGGTTACAAATCTTTCTTTTAAAAACTGACCGGTTAGGATATACAAGTAAAAAAATGAAATAAAGGGTTTTTTAGCCATAAAAAGTTTGTCGTCTCTTTTGGGCTACCTCACATAGAAGAATTCTGGAAAATGTAATGTGATTTCTAAAAACTTTCAACTCTACCATGACCCAAGAAATTATTTGTCATTACATAATTTTATAAGCGAATGCAAGGACAGGCATCAAGAAAAGATATGTAATATGTTTATTAGCTCAGTACCTACAAAGAATTAAGGCACATGAATCCTAAATCCTGTTTAATAAAACGAAGTAGAGGAATGGAAAAAAACAAGCACTCAGTCCAAGCTTTGGGGTTACTCAGGCGGGGGTTCTGGAGAGGTTTTGAAAGCAGGAATTCACAGCAGTGACAAAATGTAAAAAAAATTCTCTCTGTGAAATCTTACATTTGTGTAAAAAAACAGACCTACCTATATGCAATCTTTCTTTGTGCAAGAGGAGATAAACTGAGGCTTATAAATTTACACGGACCATTGAAAGTAAGGAGGCTATTGGGGCTTTAACCACTTCTAAAATGGTCTCCAGGCTAGTATATAAGCGCCGAGAAGAACTTGATATTCTGGCTAAAAATAACAGTGCCATATTAGTTTTGAGTGTCAGATCAGAGAGGAGTACAAGGCAGCGAGTAGGCTGATACACTTACAAGAAAAGAATCAGCCAAAATATTCTATGGTCCAGTGCCCTTTCTAGAGGTACAAAAACAATGGATCCCAGGAGACGTGTGTCAGAAGAGTCGAAACACTACTTAAGACTTACAGGATTACTTAGGAGCCATTTACCGATAAAGGTACACCTACAAAACAAGGAGCTCTTTAATGGAAACCCAAGCTGCAGATTATGCGACTGAGAACCTAGAACAATTAAACACACATTGTTCCATCGCGAGGTTCTGGATTGCAGGATACGGGTTATTTTTGGACACATTAAAGTGCCTCCAAAAACATAAGGCCCAAGTCTTTAGATCTGTACAAACTAGTAAAGGGTCCCAAGATCTTGGAGTGGGTAGTATGCACTAATGGAAAAAGTGCAATTACCTATCTTAACTTAACTCACTAAAATAAGTTCCGATTCAAATTAAAAAAAGTTACAAAAATTACTATTTATATGTATATTTTTTGGATTATAAGTACCTATAGAAATTTCTGTTACAATTATCAATAGAAATGTGACAGTGCACCGAGTTCTGGGAATGGTCTACTTTAAAAAAATAAATATGTAACTCTTTAAGGCCAAACTCTTAGTTATAATAAAATACTGACATTAAATTAACGATTATTATACAATGGTAGTAACAGTTGTAATAAATCCTGCACAGCAGAAAAAAATTGATAAGAACTTTAGTTTTACACTTTTAACTTTCATACCCGGTGATTTTATTAAAGTTACGTTGTTGGTTGAAATTGTGGTAGGTAGTTAATAAATATTCACCCCCGAAAGCTTATCACACACCAGATACAACATGCATTTTAGTTATAGAAACGCATCTAAGCTATTCTCGCTGAAGTCATCAGAAATAGGAGATGCCCCTTCCACTAGAAGGCTAGAACAAAACTCTCGACATCCCGGCAATTTTAGCTTTTTGACATTATATTTCATTATAATAACTTGTTAATAAAGTTCCTTTTCGGTTTAATTTCAATTGTAGTTTTTTAAAAACATAACTTTCGGTTACGAATCTAAAAGTGGCGCAGTCAGTAGGATTTGCCTAACGGTAATACGACAAAAATCGCGTTAAACCGGTCTGTATTAACAGTTTAACGGCAAATATCGAAAACCGAAAGTGTTTGAAGTCACCGAAAAGTATCATCCAAATTAGGACCACATCGCCAAAGTTTGGAGAACCTAGAGGAGGACAAAATAGCCAAATCTAGTTAGATTAGGAAGCCCAGGGGAGAAAGACCACATCGCTCAACCCTATTGGCAGTAAATAAGAAGAAAGTATGAAAATAAAAATAGGACTAATGTAAGTTTTGCTCTCCTATTATAAACCTATCAATTCATATTTATTTTGAAATTTTTCCTATTTTTTTTTATTATAATACAGATTGATTTTTACCATTAATAAAAAGAAAAGTATTAAACTTATTAACTTTTATGTCAAACGTAGAAGAATTAGCTGGAATATTAAACAGCTCACTTAATTTAATTAGCTCAGAAAGTAGTGTAGTAACAGATATCAATAATATACCACCGTTACCTAGTACAGAATCAGATAGTGATCTAGAAACGGAAATGGCTACTAACTATCAGCTCTTAAAATTATATGTTGATACCATACCAAATTTTGATGGTAATCCACATACTCTTGGTGTTTTCTTGGATGCTTGTGAGAGTTTGATTGCTCAATTCTCAGATCGCACGACACCAGCTAGCCAAATAAATTCATATATTTTACGCGCTGTTATAGGAAAATTAACAGGAAGAGCCCTTAGTTTAATAGGCTCACGTACCGAATTAAAAACATGGAATGAAATTAAAAATTTACTTAATTTAACTTTTAACGATCAAAGAAATCTTGATTGCTTAGTGCAAGATTTAATCGCATTACAACCATATAAAAATGAATCACCCTATAATTTCGGCATGCGATGCCAAGACTCCCGAAGTCTCATTACAGCAAAATTAAATGCTATGCCTATTAACTGACAAGAAAAAACAATTCACCTTCGAAATTATGACGATTTAGCATTAAAAACTTTTATTCGAGGCCTTACTGGTCAATTACAAAATAATGTTAGACTTCGTAATCCAGATTCTTTAGAAAAAGCTATGTCTCTTCTCATAGAAGAAGAAAATTTTCTTTATTGCAATCAAAAAGCAAATTTTCTAAATACACATTCTTTTAAACCAGGTCAAAGATTGACACCGAGTAACCACAAAACTGACAGACAACAAAAACAGTTTCAACAAATTTCTAAACCTAATTACATCCCCAATTTCCAATATAACAATAATAATTTTAATAGACAATTTTCTAATTTTCCCAATAACTCAAACTTCCAAAACGTTTCAAATTCAACCCCTCAAAGACCACAATTCAGTAATCAACAACCCTTTAACAATTTCCAGAATTTCAACAGAACATCTAACGTATTTAACCGAAACAGTCAAATTTCTAAAAATCCCAATCTCGCTCAAAACTCGAATCCATTTAATCGAAACAGTCAAATTTCGAGAAACCCCAACTTTAACAATAGACAAAACTACGTCCCAGAACCAATGGATACTTCGACAGGAAATACTAGAATTAATAATCATTATTTACCAGATACATTTCAATTTGAAAATCCTTTCGAAAATCAACATAACGAAGATCTTAATTTCTCAGAAAATGATGATATGCAAAATAACTATCAACAACACAATTGCGATTCCTACGAAACAGAAAATGAGATGTACTCTTATCAAGAACATTGTGACAACACAAGTTCATTGCCAATTCCACAGAGTCAGTCACACAGTGTATCAAATGACCATATGGGAAATTTTCACATAGACCTTCCTTATCAAACAAACAGATAATAAATCTTAACTTACTAAAAGCAAACTTGCCTTTTATATATATTCCCGAACTAAATGCAAATTTTTTAATAGATACAGGAAGTAGTAGAAGTTTAATGAATCCGAAATTAGCTTACCAATTTTACCAAAAATTTATTTTCAATGAACAATTTAATATACAAACCGCTCACAGTATTAGCTACCATAATGAAGTAATAATAATTCCTATTTTTAACGTGTTTAAAGTAAAAGAGAGACACAAATTTTACCTTTTTAATTTTAGTAACAAATACGATGGTCTTATAGGTATAGACTTGCTAAGACAATTAAACGCATCCGTAGATTTAAACAAAAAACTAATTATTACTCCTAAAGTTAAAATTCCGATTATTTACGAATCCGAAGAACTGTCTCAATTAAAACACAAATTAAAAATTGAAAACTATTCTATTAATATTCCAGCCCGAACTACTAAAATAGTTAAATTACCAGTTAATGAAAAAAACGGTATAGGATGTCTTAATTATATTAAATTTCACAATAACTTAGAGGCACCACAAGCATTAGTTGATATAGAAAATCATTTTGCTATAACTTCAATAACAAATTCTGACACTTTTCCTAAAGTAATTACAGTTACTGCTCCTTTTAATGTAGAATTATTAGACATAACACAAATAAATTATATGGAAAATATAGAGCCAGACGATAAATTACTTACCTTTGACAATGATATACTAACAAAAAATTTAGAAAATTTAAGATTAGGTCACTGTAACCTAGAAGAACGAAAAGCTATAGAAAACCTATGTTTCGAGTATAAAGATATATTTTATTGTGAACAAATTCCTTTAACTTTTACAAACGCAATACAACATAAAATTAATTTAACTAATGAAACACCTATATTTACAAAGACTTATCGCTATCCTCAAGTACATAAAGCCGAAGTAAAATCACAAATTGAAAAAATGTTATCACAAGGCATTATACAGCATTCGCACAGTCCATGGTCCAGCCCCATTTGGATTGTTGAAAAAAAACTTGACGCTTCAGGTAAACGTAAGTGGCGACTTGTAATAGACTACAGGAAACTGAACGAAAAAACGGTTGACGACAAATATCCCCTTCCGAACATCACAGACATTCTAGACAAATTAGGGAAAAGTCAATATTTCAGTACACTGGACTTAGCGAGCGGGTTTCATCAGATACAAATGGACAAAGACGATATACAGAAAACAGCCTTCTCAACTGAAAATGGACATTATGAATTTAAAAGAATGCCTTTCGGACTAAAAAATGCCCCTAGTACATTTCAACGCGTAATGGACAATATTTTAAGAGGTTTACAAAACGAGACATGCTTAGTTTATTTAGACGACATTGTCATTTTTAGCACATCCTTACAAGAACACCTAGAACGACTTCGAGAAATTTTTAACAGACTGAGACAAGCTAATTTTAAAATACAATTGGACAAATCCGAATTCCTTAGGAAAGAAGTCAGTTACTTAGGACATATTATAACACCAGACGGAGTAAAAGCTAACCCCGACAAAATTGCCGCAGTAAAAAATTTTCCTTTACCAAAATCTGCTAAAGAAATAAAAAGTTTTCTTGGACTAATTGGATATTATCGTATATTTATAAAAGACTTCGCAAAAATTACCAAACCAATGACAAAATGTTTAAAAAAGAATGCAAAAATAATTCATGACAATGACTTTTTGACCGCTTTTGACACTTGTAAAAAATTACTAACTAATGCCCCAATTCTTCAATATCCAGACTTCTCGAAAGAATTTATATTGACGACAGACGTTTCGAATGTTGCACTTGGAGCTATCTTATCTCAAGGCCCTATTGGTTCCGATAAGCCTATAGCTTTCGCATCAAGAACCCTCAACGAATCCGAACAACGGTATAGTACTATAGAAAAAGAATTATTAGGAATTGTATGGGCATGCAAATATTTTCGACCCTACATTTGGGGTAGAAAAATCAAAATTTTCACCGATCATCGACCTTTAGTTTGGTTATTTAATCTAAAGGAACCAAATTCCAAACTTACTAGGTGGAGACTTAAACTCGAAGAAATCATATACAAAAAGGGTAAAACTAATACCAATGCTGATGCCCTTTCGAGAATATCTTTAAATGTTTTAGAAAACGAATCTACAGTAAACAATCCCGGCAATATTAACGAGGACACTTTAAAATACCTTCAACAACTAGCAGAGAACCCTATAAATATTTCGGCCGAGGACCCTAACATAATTATTCATTCTGACGTACAGCTAAAACCTCCCGATCCATTAATTGACAAAGACACTCTCCAATCAACACAGCATACAACTGCCAATGAAACCACTAACGACGGAATAAAAATATTAGACGACATTATTAATAACAAAGTAAATCAAATTTTAGTTTTTGGACAAATTTATCAAAAATTAACTGTAAAACATGACGATTATGAACACCATAAAATAATTACCGTCGAAATTCCGACTAAAAACAACCATAAGTTGATTTTTGACTTCTTAAAAAATTATACAACAGAAAAAAGAACTTATTGTATGTACTTCCACACAGACAAACTCTACAGCGACTTTAACACAGTATACTTAAGACACTTTTCAGAGAAAGGACCAAAACTAATTAGATGTACAAAATTATTTAATACAGTAAAAGACAAAGAGGACCAAATACTTCTTATTAAAAATCATCATGAAAGTAAAACTAACCATCGAGGAATTTTAGAAACTTTAGAAAAAATTAAAAGAAACTATTATTGGATAGGTATTAAAAACACGATCACTGAATATATAAACGCTTGCGATATATGTCAAACAACAAAATATGCTAGGAAAAATCCATATTCCCCTTTAATGATTACAGAAACGGCTTCTAGACCATTCCAAATTGTTCACGCTGATTTATTCTTCTTCGACAACAAAATTTATCTGACAATTGTAGACTCATTTACCAAATTTGCTCAAGCGTACGAAATTTTAGGAAAAACCGCTATGCACATAAGTAATGGACTAATTAAATATTTTACTTCTTTTGGAGTTCCAGAAAATTTAATTTTAGACAATGGTACAGAATTTAAAAACGATGTAGTATCCGAAATTTTAAAAGTACATAAAATCAAAGCCCATTTTACCACAGTAGGTCACCACGAAAGTAATGCGATTGTAGAACGCTTTCATTCGACAATAATTGAGCACCTAAGAATTCTCAAATCCCTATATCCAAATGAAAAAGATAACCTTATGAATTATGCAATTTTAGGCTATAATAACAGCATACACAGTAGTACCAACTTTACACCTTTCGAACTTACTTTTGGTCATACTAATTCCCGAAACCCCAATAAAATATTTCTACCTACATCATTTTTCACAGATTATGCAGAAAACCACAAGAAAAGACTAGAACATGTTTACGATAACGTTAAAGATAAATTAGAAACAAACAAAAGAAAATCGCGGACAAACACAATACACAAGGCAATACAAACGACCAATTCAAAGTAGGAAACATTGTATATAAGAAAAACTTTCAATACAGAAATAAAAAAAGACAACAAATTTATAGGCCCTATAAAATATCTAAACTTCTAGATAGAAATAAAGTCGAAATTATAAATGAACAAAATAAAAATAAAACTGAAACAATTCATATTAAAGACCTTAGAAAACCTTTCGTTACAGATTTTTCGGAATCCTCTACTTCGCAGACATCAGCCTGACGAAACCGACCTTCCATAAAATACTTGACAATCCTGGACTATTGCCTCTAAAATTAGGAAACGCCGAAAATATCGTGGACTATTGGTCATTCATTAGAATCATTGACATTACAGACATAATTGAGGAATTCTTGACACTTCAAAAGAAATTTATTAGTTTGAAACAAATGATAATAGACAAAACAACAAACAACACCGAAACTTATTTTGAAAATATATTGAATACATTTGAATCCATCACTATACTTGAAAATAAAACTAAATCTCAGATCAACCAACTAAATCCTTGTTTTAACCAAAACCATGTAAAGAAACGAGGACTAATTAATGGCTTCGGTTCCATTTTCAAATCAATAACGGGCAATCTAGATCAAAGCGATGCTGACAGATATAATAAAGCAATCGAAACTCTCTCAACAACACAAAATAAAATAAAAACTTTAGTTAATGAACAAATTACAATTATCGAAAATTCTTTAAATACTTTTAATTCCAGTATTCAAGTTTTAGCACAAAATCAATTAACAATCAAATCACAAATTGATAATATTGCCAATATCATTAATACAGCACAAGCACAGGCAAAACAAACTTTTGAGGTTGCCTATATTGAAAGTGTCACTTACCAAATAAGTAATTTATATCAATATATCTATGATTTATTAGAGCAAATAGAAGTGGCTATTACCTTTTCAAAAGCTAAACTTTTTTACAGTTTAATTATTGAACCAGAAACACTAAATTAATTGATGTTCATTTATTAAACAATAAGTTGCCTTTTGAACCTATTATTAGCAACATTTTAAATTTTGAAAAAATAATGAATATAAAAAGCTATAGTAATAATAACAAAATTATATTTATAATCGAAATTCCAATCGTAGAAATTGAAAACTACAATCTGTATCAGCTTTTCCCTTCACCAATCCTTAAAAATGACAAATACCAAATTATTATTCCAAAAACCCAATTCCTGATCCTAAACGAGCAAAACTATATGTCATTTAACAAAGAATGTCAACAGATCGATAAAGAAGAATTTATCTGCCACGAATCCACGCCTTCATCAACTAAAGAAGATGCCCCTTGTGAAGTTCAAATGTTAAAATTTACCAGTGACCATACAAACTGTGAAATTGACCAAGTAGACATTACCAACACTAAAATTTATAAACTTCGTGAAAATAAGTGGTTAATTGTTTCGCCATTTGTTACAGCCGCTCAACAAATTTGTGGTGGCACCAAAGACAATATACCTCTCTTAGGAACTTTTGTAGTTGAACTAGACAAACAGTGCTTAGTTAAAATAGAAAAAACAGTGCTTCGTAGTAATAGACTTCCGAAAAGTGAATTTAAAATTATTCAACTTCCAAAACTTAACTTCAAAAACTCTATTAATGGAAATTCTTATAATATTCAACCTTTTAAACTTAATGATATAGACGTTGGAAAAATGAATATTCTAAAAGACTCTTTAGACTTACAAACTAAAAAATTAAGTGAAATTTTTGAAAACCCAGTTTATTACAAAAATATTAGCATATGGACAATTTTCGTATATGTCTTTATCACTATTACTATATCCTATGGTTTTTATTATTTTTATTGTAAAAGTTATAGCAAGAAATTAACAGAAGAAAATAGTCAAGAAAACATGGAAATCCCTGTGAATGCAAATCCGGTTGCTGCACCCCGGATTCTTCTCTAAGGGTGGAGGAGTTATAGAAACGCATCTAAGCTATTCTCGCTGAAGTCATCAGAAATAGGAGATGCCCCTTCCACTAGAAGGCTAGAACAAAACTCTCGACATCCCGGCAATTTTAGCTTTTTGACATTATATTTCATTATAATAACTTGTTAATAAAGTTCCTTTTCGGTTTAATTTCAATTGTAGTTTTTTAAAAACATAACTTTCGGTTACGAATCTAAAAGTTTTTTGTTTATTTTTCTTCAAACGTCACGACATGATTCATCAGTATTTATTTTTCAGTTCAGTCAACTCACTATGAGAACGTAATATGATATCAGATTGACAAAAAGCATGGTAACCGGCTCCGCTTTTGTATGTCATATGAATACTCGTCTTAATTACATTTTATACTAATATAATTAATAAAGTGAAATGAGTGGAGATGTGGTTTTTCAAAGAAATCTCAATTTATGACTCAGTTTATGTGTTCTAAAAAATCTAGTATTTGTCATTTTCTCACTAATCCTATTTGTGCATATGGTAAAATATTAATAAAAATACAGATTTTTAAAATATTTACTTGTTCGGTTTTTATTAAGAATATAAAAACGATTTAAAAAGTTAATATTTTTTCTCTTTATTCAGTTTACAAATTTATATTTCTTTATTAGTACAAAACAACCTTCTACCTCGATATTAACAACTTATCTGTTCTAAAAATTGCTAGCTTATATCTAAAACTGACTTTTAAACACATTATAAAATAATGAGTCTCTTTTAGCTTATCGATGACACACTATTTAAAAATTCGATAAATGCACAAAAACTCTTACATTTGGCTATCCTATTAAGTTGCCTTAGGTTTTTTATCATCTGCAATAAATAATGGTATTAATGATCTCACCATGCTGGGATCAGTTTATCTCTAAAGTTTCATTAGTTTCATTAGGCCCGTTGGCCTGAGATCCGTTGATCTCACTTTTTGTTAGAGATCCGTTGTTTCCTGGTACTACTTTGGTTTTCTTAGACCCGTTTGTTTGAGATCTGTTGATCCCTGAAACCACTTTGGTTTTCTTTGGCCCGTTGTCCGAAGAGCCGTTGATCTCATATTGTTACTACTTTAGTCAGAGATCCTTTGATCTCGTGTCGTACTCATTATAGTCAGAGATCTTTTCGATCTCGCGACGTTACTTGTTACAGATAGGGATCGCTTTGATCTAGAGACTTTACTCGTTATAGTCAAAGATCCCATTGATTTTGTGTCGCTACTTGTTATAATCAAAGATCCCTTTGATCTTGAGTCGTTACTCGTTATAGTTAATATAATATAATATTAGTCCAATATGGTTTGATATTTATGTACAAATTTTGGGGTGCTAAGAACTTATTTTTTTAAATTTTATATTTTTTAATTAACTAATAATTTTTATCTACTCCTTTGACCGTAAATGTTATTTATACTCATTGTCACCATGCAGGGTAAGTAAGCTATAACGCACAGTCGTGCGTAATGAAACGTCATGTTGGAATGACGTTTCATTACGCACAACTGTGCGTTATAGCTTACTTACCCTGCATGGTGACAATGAGTATAAATGACATTTACTGTCAAAGGAGTAGATAACAGTACAGTACGTACGTCATATATTTTTTAGAGATGTCAAATATTTAGAATTGAAATTAAAATATTGAGTCGTAGATAAAGCATAGTACGTAACTCGAGTGGTAAGAGGTATTACGTACTCGTGCAATTACGCACTAGCCGCTACGCGGCTTCGTGCGTAACTTTTCCACTCGTACGTAATGTACTACTTACCACTCTTGTTACGTAATATACTATTGTTCGTGATTTTTATAATATTTATAGTATTACTTTTTAAATTGTTCCTATAGTTTTGTAAAGTATGGTATATAGTTTTTTAATACGCAGATAAAAATAGACAGATTTTTATACTTAACATCAGTTTACGTTTGTCACCCATTAAATAAATTAAAACTTCACTCAGTCTGTTCAGTAGCGGCATTCAAGCTTTGATGATAAAAATGAAATCCGACGCTATATATCAATCATAATTCTTTTTTCTGGAAGCTAATTCTGCAAACCCGAAAGAGCAATTTAAGAGGTCAGCTTTTATCATAATTTTGCAGTGCTACCCTCACGATACTTTTATATCAAATTAATGTTTCATCATCTAATAAATGTCAAAATTTGCTTTACTACGATGGTTTTCTACGGAAATATGAAATTCCTGGATTTAAAATTAGTGTAAAACTAATAGCACTAAAAGCATTCTGGTGTTATTGAAATTTATATGTCAATGAATTTGTCGTAATCATACGCAGTATAGTATTTTTTATGTTTTTTGAAGTTATATTTCTATTCGCGTGCCCGGCGTTGGTAATTTGATTGGGATTAAATCGGCAAAATCATTACAATACGTTACATATGTAATGGCGAGAGTAAGAGAATCACAGAAACACATGAGGTATATTGGTCGGTAAAAACAAAGATGAAATATTTACAACATGTTATAAGTTATAACTATAAGTTCTTTGAATACCGTTAAAACATTCAGTACATGAAAAAGAGATAGATATGCAAAAAATAGTCTGAGCTAATATTTTAGTATCGTAGTGACGTATCACATTGAGTTTAACCGATTATTTTATTAGTCTGTCACGTAAGAAAACATATTAAATTTAGTCTTTTATATTAATATTATTTAGTAATGAGTATTGTATTTTAGTCCATGGTACCGTCACATGGTTGCAGTGTAGGTTATATTATATCCTGGACTATGCTTTTGATGTTGTTGGCTACATAATCAGAGATTTTAAGTTATGTATTTTAGTCAATTTTTTGGGAAATTATAATGTATTTTATAAATAGTCTTTCATTATTTCCACAAAATTATTATAAATATACTTTCATTTCTGGCATTATATATGCGTATAGGTTACGTCTTCGGGAATTTTCAAGTTTAACTTTTTATGACCTAGCATGAATACCTGCAAGGGGTCCACAGATGCGCTACCTATGTAACTTCTACTTGAATTTTCGCTATATAATGCAGTAATAAAATTCTTTGTTTCGGAAGGTTAATCAGTAACAGAAATTCATATAGAAAAGGTGAAAGTATTAAAAGAATCTGTTTCTTCATTTCCAACTGTGCGTCGATGAGGATTTAAAGTTTAAACGTCGTACAAGGCACATAGCACGGGAAAACTTGGAGAGATTCGGAAAAGTTCATTTATAAATTAAAATTGAATTTTTTTTATATATTTTCTTAAGCTTCGTATCTACTGGTACCATATCGGAATTATCTGTTTGTTAATACTTTTCATAGAATTGCTTCAATTTTATTTAAATCCGCGTATTTCTCACCGTACCGGAGTTCGAGAAAGGAATTAATTATCCCCAGCCCCTAAAAATAAAAAGGTCAGACCGTACCGGAATTCGGGTGCGCCCATATTATCATTGAATTTGTTAAATCATTCGTATACGTCATGCAAAAATTTTTTTTTCATAAGTGTGTCGTATAATATAAATAATATACCTATTATAAATTATTACACAAAATATGTTTATAATAATCATTTAAATTTATTTAACAGAAAAAAGTATTTCTTAATAAAAAGTACGCATTAAAAAATATATAAAAAAAAGTGTGAGGTGTCAAGGGACACCCGGATGGAACGAAGTTCCTTTCGATTAACTAGTGAAGGAATTAGTAATTTGTAAACACAACAGAGTGTTTATACATACTGTTATGGTATTCAATAGTTGGTCTTTATATGTAATATAAGTGTAATTAAGACTAACTAGATATTAGAATTGAATAATCAATTTATGCAAATTATCAAGGAATCATAAATAAAAAAAAATTTGGGTTGCGAGGTTTCTAGGGGGATAAAAAAAAAAAAAAAATTATTGAGAGAATGTCATGGAATTTTGGAGAGTAAAGTCAGAGAAAAAGTTTAGGAAATTATATAGAATTTTAAAAATTTAAAAACCATTATAAAGTAAATATAATAATAATAGAAATTAAAAATGAAGATAAATACTGAATGTTAATGAATATAAATATAAAAATTATAAAAGAAGATTAATGTATGAATAGAATGTTATAATAACTATAAGGTAGAGTTAAATATGGAATAAAATGGATATATATAGAGAAGATTAATTGGATATTTGCATAGATTGGATTTTCAAAATAAAATAAGCATAGTTTATAAAGATAAGTATTTCTGGTATAATTTGTTATCAGCTGGTAATAGAGGTATATTAGAAATAGTTATTCGGGGATTTTAGGAAAAGAGGGCAAAATTTCATTTAAAATTAATTAGTGTTAAGTTTATGACAGGATAAATGATGAATGTTATATTGTTTTTTAAAGTGTTGTAAAGAATTAATATATTTATATATTAAATGATGTTAAAATTGAGATGGACTTTTTAGTTTAATATTATCGAAGAACCCAACCTTGAAGAGTCACAAGAATACAATTATATGAGTATAGAGATCATAACAATTATGGCGAGCCAACGTGTGGCGTGAATAAAACAAGAATCCAGTTTAAAATAGAACAGTATATTGAAATTGAGAGGGTGATATAGACAATTGAAGTGATTAGAAAATTAGAACAGTGAAGAATTGAAATAAAACATAAATACATTATAATAGAAATAAGAGGATTAGGTGAGAGTTTTAAGTATATTTATATTTATATATAAAGACCATAAAATTTTGAAAATTTTAAAACTAAATACAAATCGAATAAATATAATAAAGTAATATAATAAGTTAACATTATAAATTAAATAAATATATAAAATAATTAAAAGATTTGAATAAAATGAATACAAGACAAAATAGAAGAAATAGAAGGAGAGAAGATGGAATACAGGAATCTAATGAAAATATGCATGAAACAGAAAGTAATGATGGATCGTCGGAAGGAGAAGAAAAAACAATGTTTCAAGTGGTACAAGCTGATGTGATAGGAGATGCGACTAGTTCAAAACCACATCAAGAAACAGAGATGGAGAAAATGTTTAAATTTTTGGAAAATAAATTTGATGAAAATAATAGAAAAATGGATTCTATGAAAAAAGAAATAAGAGAAGATATAAAAAAAGAAATAAAAGATATGAACAAGAATATGGAAACATTTAAAGATGAAATGAAAAATATTATTAAAGAAGAAAATATCAAAATACAAAAAGAAGTCGATCAATTGAAAGATGGAATTAAGGCGATGGAGGAAATGGGTAATATACACCAGGAGAAGATTAATAATATAGAAAAAATTGTGAAGGAGCAGAAAAATGAAAATAAGAAAGAAAATGAAAGAATACTACAAACTATGGAAAGGAATGTAATGGAAGTAGCAAAGAAATTTGAAGATGAAACAAAAAAATTACAAGAAATGCAAAATGAAAGAACTGAGGATGGTTCCTATATGATAATACATGGAGGAGAAGGAGCAGTAAAATTTACAGGGAATATCAGTATATTACATCCATGCACGTATATGAATATGATTAAAACTAAGACTAGGAACAAAAGAGATTGGAAAGAAATTATAAGAAGTTCTTTGAAAGATAATGCTGCATTATGGTATGCAACACAGGAAAATGAAATATTAACCTTTAATGATTTTGAAAGGGAATTTCTTAAATATTTCTGGGGTGAATCAAAACAAGGGGTGAGTAGGGAAAAATTATATTTCGGAAAATTCAATTATAGATTAGGGAATAATTTAACTAATTATGCGTTACAATTATATAATGTTGCACAATATTTGGAACCTCCTATGAGAGAAGAGGAAATAATTTTATATATTTCTAGACATTATGATATAACAGTTTCTGAAACAATAGTTATACAAAATATTAAAAAAAAAGAACAATTGATTGAGTATTTAAATCGAGTTGAAAGAAATTTAAAGATTAATGAAAATAGATCACAAAATTATGAAAATGATAGATTTAGAAATTATCAAAACAGAAATGGATATAATAGAGTAAGAGAAGAAATGCATAATAGAAACAATGGAAATTATAATTATGGATATAATGGGAGAGAAAATGGAAATAGTATAAACGGAAATACATATAGAAATGGAAATAATATGGATAATAATAATAATATAAGAAATGGAAATAACAGAAATGAAAATGGTTTTCAAAATGTAAATAATGGAAGATATGAAAGATCAAGATATAGAAATATAAATGAAATTCATAATAATAATAATAATAATCGAGAAGATAGAAATGGAAACAATAATGTACTTAGAAGAATAAATCAAATTAATATGCAAAGTAGAGAAATAGAAGAAAATGTAGAAAATGTTAGGGTAGAACCAGAACAAGAAAATTTTTAAATAAGCACCTACAAAATTTTAATGTTAAATGTTGTTATATACATCCTAGTGAATTTATAAAATTAGAAGAAAATAATAATAAATTAGAAGATAAAATTGGATTAGTAGTTGTTGAAGGAAATTTAGAAAATAAGAAAATTAGAATTTTAATAGATACCGGATCAGAAGCAACATTGATAAATGAAAAAATTATTGAGGATAATAAATTAGAAGAAATGATTAAAATTCCAAGAATTAAGTTAATAGGTGCTAATGGAAAAAAATTAGGGGAAATTAATAAGACTATAAATATTAGTATTAAAATTGGAAATAGTATATATAAAATACAAGGTTTGATTATAGGAAATATGGAGTATGATATAATATTAGGTACTGATGAATTAGAAAGAATGAATGTTATTATTAATTATGAAGAAGGTTGGATAAAATTGAAAGAAGAACAAATCAAATTAAATAAAATAAACAATAATGAGGAGATAATACATATAAATGAACTAAGAATTAATGGGGAAATGATGAAAGAAGGAGAAGATATAAAAAGTGATGATAAATATAAAGATGAAATTAATTTGTTATTTAAAAAATATCAAAATTTAATTACATTAGAGAATAATACTGCAGAAAGATATATTAAAGAAGTGATAAAATTTTTACGAATAAGTTTAAATGGAAAGAAACATAAAGAATGGGAAAATTATATTAATAAAGTAGAAATGTATATCAATGATATTCCAAATGTAATAACAGAAGAAACACCAACATATTTAATGTTAGGTCAAAAACCAAAACGAAATTGGGAAGAAGAAGAAGAAAGAAAAAAATATGATGAAATTATAGAAAAAGTAAGAAAAAGGTTAATGGATGCGTGGGAAAAATATTATAAAAAAATTAAGAAAAAAGTGAAATATCCTGTAAGGTTTAAGAAAGGAGATTTGGTAATAATAAAAGCATATATAAGTGGAAATTTAAAGAAAAATGAATCAGGGAAATTAAAAGCTATATTTGAAGGACCATATAGAATAGTAAATGAGGAAGGTGTTAATAGTTATATTGTTGAAGATCCGATAACAAGAAATGTTAGAGGAGTATTTAATATTGAAAGCCTATATAGGTATTTTGAAGAAACTTAGAGTATTCAGAATTTGTGTTAATATGTTAATTGTTATATACTTTAAATTTTAAATTATTAAAATTTTTTTTCTAAAATTTATAAAATTTTAAATTTGGGAAATTGTTATGGTATTCAATAGTTGGTCTTTATATGTAATATAAGTGTAATTAAGACTAACTAGATATTAGAATTGAATAATCAATTTATGCAAATTATCAAGGAATCATAAATAAAAAAAAATTTGGGTTGCGAGGTTTCTAGGGGGATAAAAAAAAAAAAAAAATTATTGAGAGAATGTCATGGAATTTTGGAGAGTAAAGTCAGAGAAAAAGTTTAGGAAATTATATAGAATTTTAAAAATTTAAAAACCATTATAAAGTAAATATAATAATAATAGAAATTAAAAATGAAGATAAATACTGAATGTTAATGAATATAAATATAAAAATTATAAAAGAAGATTAATGTATGAATAGAATGTTATAATAACTATAAGGTAGAGTTAAATATGGAATAAAATGGATATATATAGAGAAGATTAATTGGATATTTGCATAGATTGGATTTTCAAAATAAAATAAGCATAGTTTATAAAGATAAGTATTTCTGGTATAATTTGTTATCAGCTGGTAATAGAGGTATATTAGAAATAGTTATTCGGGGATTTTAGGAAAAGAGGGCAAAATTTCATTTAAAATTAATTAGTGTTAAGTTTATGACAGGATAAATGATGAATGTTATATTGTTTTTTAAAGTGTTGTAAAGAATTAATATATTTATATATTAAATGATGTTAAAATTGAGATGGACTTTTTAGTTTAATATTATCGAAGAACCCAACCTTGAAGAGTCACAAGAATACAATTATATGAGTATAGAGATCATAACAATACATAAGCATTTATTATTGTCTCTACAAAATCTCTACTTACCTAACAGTTCGTTTCTTTAAACAAACGTGTCCATTTATACAATACCAGAGCTTTAGATAACACATCTTTTAGAATTACTTTTTATAATTTAAAACAGCAATTAACAATTCAATACAAAATTTTAAAATTAAAATATTTGACAGTAACTGACAGTTAACGTAATTTGACGTAGGTACCTAAATAGTCAAGTTACGAACTATTTTTAAAATGTTTATGAATTTATTAATTTATAAAAACAGGATGAAATAAAATGTAATACTATTATAGTTAATTATTATTTTTTCTACACTATTTTCTTTTTAATGTACATTTTCTTTTAATTTAAAATATTGTCTTTTTAATTGTAATATATCTATCTATGAGAGAGAGGGAGAGAGAGTTATTTATTTTTTGGTCTGTGAGAGAGAGAAACATGCGTGTGTCGTGTCATAGTGTCGTGACAACTTTTGGTATGAATTTGTTTTGGCTAGCTCCTAGCGTCAGTCGTAACTGTTCGTAACGCGCGAAAGGGAACTTCGTTCCAAAAATTTAATTTTAATTTATAAATGAACTGTTCCGAATCTCTCCAAGTTTCCCCGTGCTATGTGCCTGGATCGCTATGTGATTGCGGCTAAAACTCAATCACATAGAGATGCAATAGCCCTCAACTTGGTAGATCCTAAGTGACTGACTTTCTCTCCGTGCATAGCTATGTACTGTAATCGCTATGTGACTACGGACTAAAATCAGTCACATAGAAATGCGATGGTCTTGAATTTGATAAATCTCTAAGTGACTGACTTGTTCTCCGCACATAGCTATGTGCCGGAATCGCTATGTGACTACGGGCTAAAATCAGTCACATAGGGATGTAATGGATCTATACTGGGTGCGTTTCTAAGTGACGGGCACATAGCTATGTGCCTGAAATAGCCCAGTCACATAGCTATGTGCCTGAATCGCCAAGTGACTACGACATATATATGGATGAAATTTGGATCTACCATCTACCAGAACGATCGGCAAAAAGGTTATAGCATCAGTTTTTTGAGATGCAAAAGGGGGTTTGTTGACCAAGTGTTTAAAAAAACGTAAACCAATTAAATTTGAATATTATTGCAACCTTTTGGACCAGTTGGTAAAAAAAGACCCAGTTTAGACAAGAAAATAAACATTTTTCATTTTACACAAGTTTGTTGACAATAGCTGAATTGAACGAATAAAATTATGAATTGCTTGAACACCTACCGTATTCACCAGATTTGGCACCCTTCGACTATTGGCTCTTTAAACACTTAAAACAATTCCTTCTTGGAAAGCGTTTTTTGTCGAATGAAGAAGCTTTTAAAGTCATAGAACAGTATCATGCAGAGCTTTCGGAAAATCATTACAGAGATGGTATAAAATTACTGGAAGATCATTGAAATAAGCATGTTTAAGCTGAGGAAGATTATTGAATAAAAAACTAATTTCATTAAAATATACACATTTTTTTATTTTTTATATTCAACACTTTTCAACCAACCTGTATTTATAAATATTGAATACTAAAATTTATATCCTACACTATAAATTATAATTAAAATGCTTCTAATCGCCCCGAAGGATGATCATCGGTTTAGATTCATTCCAACAAGATGAGGAGATATGTTTCAAAGACGCGGAATTTGAACAGTTTCTATGAAAGGAATAAGGGATGATCCTTAGGCGTAGGGTTCAACTCTTACAATCAGATAACGCGCCCTTCGCTTGGGAATATTCTTGAATAAAAGGAGCTGTGAACGCTATTGGAAAACTATAGTGTTGGCAAGCATTGGTCGTTTAGAGAAATAAATACGGAGAAAGAAGTGCAAATTGGGGTATTTGAGAACTATGGTAAAATTCTGAACCCCTTTTATTGAATAAAATGAAAAAAAGTTATTCCTAACATCGGTGACGATTTATAATAAACAGATATAAACTACTTCTCCCAAAAGATCCGGAAGAATATAATTACTTGTCATATGTTTTTCTACATAAATTGTCATAAAGAAACCTTTTCTATTATCTACCACTTTATTTAAAGAAAAGCATAAACAATAAGAAAACTAACTAAAAATAAACTGAATTCTAATAAATAAAAATATAATAAACAATTTTAAACTAAATAAGCCGTCTAGGCGATTAGGCTGTTTTTAGAGTGTGTCACTTAGCTTTGTTTTTTTACGTTTCCATTCTTAACTACTTTGTTCCTTGGGTTTTCGTTCTATCTTGGATAATTGTATAACTGGTCTTTGGGACCTAAAATAAGAACAAAACAATAAAATTAATATGAAAGCAATATCATTAAACGAGTTTCTGTTTGTTAGGTTAACCCGTGATGTTAGGGATTAACCTATGTTTTCATTTCTGTCTTGACATTAATGACTTTTGACAGCTTCTCTCACATGGTCTTTTACCTAGTCAGCAAAATTGTAGGTACTAAAAGCGGTTAACCAATCACGAGTGGAATTAAATGCTAGATAAAATCAACTTACCTGTTTTTTGTAAGAAAAAACCTTCTAGAAGCTTTTTCTTTGTTAGTGTGCCGCCAATTCTTTTTTTCCAAATTGGGTTGTAGTTCGAAGTTGCAAACGATAACAAACGTTCCATTTGTTAACCGACTTCAAAAAAGAAGTGGGTTCTCAATTTGACATTTTTTTTATGTATGTTACCGAATATTTTCGGTAATTATAATCCGATTTAAAAATCCTTTTTGCATTCAAAAGTTTAGAGTGTCCGTGTTGTCCCATAGAAATTTGGTTAAGATCTGGTCATCAATGTGGAAGATATTCCAGGAAATACCACAAAAATCAATAGAATATGCTCTACACTTAAGTTAATACATATGTTAATAATGATGTATAACATAAAAACATAATAATTAACCCGTTACTCTCCCACTCTAAAGCCAAAGGAATCTTCTCAAAAGGAGAAGGAATAAGCAGTTAATCAATTAGCTTGCTTACTACGGGTTGGTGATTTCGGACAATTAAGTCCACTTTTTATCACGACATTTTCCTTTACCGTACGTGCATAGTGTTTCTAGGTGCTAGACATTTTACTTATGTCTCCAAAAAGTCACATTGGTACATGTTGGGATTAAACTCAGTACCTCTTGCACGGTATTTGCAAGGTTTTGAAAATATAATAGTACATCATGAATGACAAAGCCAAGTAGCAACTAAATATGATAAAACAAAAACTTTTTTAACAAAAATTAAACCACCTTCACAAATGATGCACTAAAAAGCCATAAATAAAATATTTAATTTTTACAAAAATTGAACCAACTAGGCATCTGATTTTTATTTTGTTAAAGTTGGCTCCAATGGCAAATTACATTCTATTTTAATCTTAGCTATTAAATCCAGATTTCGAATATTAGTAACGTAAATCTCTTACAAAGATATAAACCATTGGAGCCGACTTCAAGGAAATCGAAATCAGAGGCCTAGGTGCTTCCAATTTTTTTAAAAAATAAAGATTTTATTTATGACTTTTAAGAGCATTTTTTTATGGCAGTTCAATTTTTATTATTTATTTTATTAACCTAATTTTAAACAAGTGTAAATCCGTCAATGACAGCATTTTAGAAATATTAACATCGTGACTTTCCTTTGTGTTGTTGTTGTTTTCTTTTTGTCTCGTTGTGCATAGCTGCTTATCAAACTCTCACGTTAAGTAAGTCCGTTAAATCACTTACTTTTTAACTTTACAGTTTTATTGTGCGCAGTATCCTGATGAAGGTTTCAAAATAAAACCAAATGCACGACGTATTAGCAAAGATTTTGTCTTATTCTTGGGCCATCCTGACTACATCCCCAGATCTTCTTACAACTTCAAGTTGTCGAGAATCATCCCCACGAGACTATATATATATATCTAGTTGAAAAACAAGTGGATATTAAAAGAGATTTCAAGAAATTATTACATATGTTAGATGTTTGATAATAATTAGTGACGACATTAGTGATTTTAGCTCTAACTAGGTCTTTATCATTGTTATCTATCCCTAATATTAAATATTCAATATCTGCTAAGAACTTTTTTATAGAGACATCCCTGACTGAAGGCTCAATTGTAAACTTATGGCCTAATGATAAAAAGGTTGCAATGTCCTTAGGAATATTAATGCTCGTGAGATTTTTTAACCATTTATCTTGGGTTTTTATTGTATTAAGTTCGTAAAATTTTAGATTGTTTAGTTTTTTGATATTGATTTTTTTAGTTGTATTAAATTTTTTTTTCAAATGTGGTTTCATTTCTATATTTAAATTCATTCCAGATGTTATTAGGTAATTTATTGATAATATTAGATGTTAATTTACTAATGACATTGTTTAACCGTTTTATATTCCTATGTACATTGCAGATCTCATAGTTTAGTAGCTTATTTTTCAACCTGTTAGTAAGTATCACTCCTTCGTAGCCTTTGTCGAGTCCATCCACGTTGGTTAAATAATCCAGGTTTTTGGTGTTGTTAGTTATGTGGGAAGGTGTTACCCCGTTCTTTCGGCAGCTGAGGAGGAAAATTCGTCTGTTGATCATGTTTTTCAGTTTGATGTTGGATTTAACCCATTGTTTCATCTCCCTTGTGGTATGGTGTCCGTATTGGGAGGTAATTCGTTTGTAGAAACTCATCCTAAAAAAGCAGATAAATCTGGTAGTCTTGGCTGACTAGTTGAAAAACAAGTGGATATTGCTTGAGGAAACAGCCAGGTTTGTGGGGTTGTAATTAAAGAATACTCTTTTTTTACTGTTCCGAGCTTTCGATAATGTTTATTATCTTTTTCAAGGCTACAATTATGAAAAACAATGTGTTAAAATATTTAATTACATCAAAATGTTTTTTAAAAAACTTACTTGCAAAGTGAGTAGTTATACAGTTGTAGAAAAACATTGAAGAACAACAAAAATTTTCCTTAAGGAACGTACACTGGATAAAATTATTAAGAATTTAAAATTAATATTAAAATTTACACCATTTTATTGTTAAAAGTAGTTGATTCGATCGAATTTTAGCCACGTGAAATATTAGTTTTTTATAAAACTCGTAAAAACTTTTGAATACGGAAACGACAAGACTAAGACTGCGTCTTAACATCTGACCTGTTCTACTGTCAAACGCTACAAAGGCGGCATATTTGAATTTTCTATAGTCGAGGAGCTTGTTTCGTCGTTCGGTTGTCTATCCAAATTTAGCAGGTAAGAATAGATGTTGCTTAGGTTGCGGATGTCCGATCTTTTATTTATTGATGGTTGATGTGTCTGTATGTTGATCATCTTCAAGAATTCTCTTTTGGTTCTGTTTGGTTCTCTTTCGAGTATCTTTACATCTCCGTAGTTCATATGGTGAGCTGCGTCTAGAACGTGATCAGCTAATGCACAAGATCTTTTTTGGTTTCTGCAATCGCTGCGGTGTTGTGTGATTCTATGTTTTACATTTGCGAAGTCTGTCCAGTATAGGAGCTGTCACAGTTAGCACAAGGTATATTATATACAACATTTGTTACGTCTAGTGGATCGTCTTTCTGTTTTAGTTTGGAGAAAACAGATTCAATTCGTAATACGCTTTTGTTGGCTATTTTGACGTTGTGTTTTTGAAGGATTTTTTGGATTTTGGTAGACACATGGTTGATGTAAGGGATGGAGCCATAATGGATACGAATGTTGTTCTCATCATTGAGTGCTGGTGCATTTTGTACTGTCACTACGTTCTCGGCGGTGTTGTAGATTAACTTTTTTAGCAGTTCTTTTGGATAGTTGTTTTCCAGGAAAGTGGTGTATAATATAGATAGATTTTTGTTTAAGAACGTATTGTGTGAAATTCTTTTGATTCTGTTTTTCATGGCCAATACTAAGTTGATCTTCATTTTTATTGGATTGTATGACTTAAAGTTCATGTATCTACCTGAGTTCGTTGGTTTTCTGTACCAATCTAGTATGATTGTGTTGTCACTTCGTCTTATAAGCTTAGTATCTAGGAAAGGTACTGAGTTTTCGTTCTCTTTCTCTATAGTGAATTTAATGTGTTTATTATAATTGTTAAAGGTGTTTAAAATCGTATCTATACCATCAGCAGGAACTGCACAGATGAGGTCGTCAACGTATTTCTTCATGAAGGGTACTTCGAAAGGTAATTTTGGTATACACGAGTTCAACAGATCGTCCATGATGTATTGAGCGTAGATCGATGATACTGAACTGCCCATTGGAGTGCCAAAAATTTTGTTTGTAACAGACATCGTTGAATATAAAAAATGTGTTATGGTTTATAAAATCTACCAGTTCTAAGAAGGTTTCTTTCTTCAGCTTGCATTTCAGGCTTATCGAGTCCCAGTGCTGATCTATGCTGCATTTAACGAGTTCGATTGGGATATTACTGAATAATGACACTACATCTAGACTGATGATGACATAATTCGGTGGTATCCTTTTTTCTTGCATCGTTTCAGCAAAAGTGAATGAGTCATGCACAAAGTATGGATTGTTATTATCGTATGCTGATGTTAGTACGTCGGTAATGAATTGTGCGATCCCACTTGTTGGTGAATTGATTGATGAGATGATGGGACGGAGACTTAAAGTAGCCTTATGTATCTTTGGAAGACCGTAGAACTTTGGCATCATGGTGTTTCTTGAAGTCGTTTTTCGGATTTCTTCTTTAGGTAGTGTTCCGGACAACTTCTTGGTGATTTTATAGATCTTTTGAATTGTTGTGGAGATTGGATTGTTTCTCAATTTCGTGTAGTATGCATCGTCTTCCAATATACTATTTGACAGCCAAACATAGTCTGTTTTAAGCATTAGAACCGTGACATTGCCTTTATCAGCCCGAGTTACTATTAATTCTGGTTGTTCTTTCAGAAATTTTTTGGTTTTAAGTAAAAGAGATTTCAAGAAATTATTACATATGTTAGATGTTTGATAATAATTAGTGACGACATTAGTGATTTTAGCTCTAACTAGGTCTTTATCATTGTTATCTATCCCTAATATTAACATCTGGAATGAATTTAAATATAGAAATGAAACCACATTTTAAAAAAAAATTAATAAAAAAATTTAATACAACTAAAAAAATCAATATCAAAAAACTAAACAATCTAAAATTTTACGAACTTAATACAATAAAAACCCAAGATAAATGGTTAAAAAATCTCACGAGCATTAATATTCCTAAGGACATTGCAACCTTTTTATCATTAGGCCATAAGTTTACAATTGAGCCTTCAGTCAGGGATGTCTCTATAAAAAAGTTCTTAGCAGATATTGAATATTTAATATATATATATATATATATATATATATATATATATATATATATATATATATAATGTACTTAATTTTCTTTAATCATTTTAATATGTTTCTTTGTATTTTTGGGTAGAGGTTATTGTAATATCAGTGTTCCTTATTCATGACAATAACCTTTACCCAGAAATAAAAAGAAACATAAACATATAAAAGGGGAAAATTAACGGGCATGTACGCAAAAAGGATCATAGGGTTACGAGTAGGAATGGTAACCGCAGACATGCATGTTTCTCGTTAGCCGTCATCAGTGCGGCATTATATATATATATATATATATATATATATATATATATATATATATAGAGAGAGAGAGAGAGAGAGAAAGAGTGAGAGAGAAAGACAGGGGGGGGAGGGAGAGAAAACTATTATTTGCTGTCCTGATACAAATCAAAGTAAGGAAGTAGTTGGGTAGCATATATATATATATGTAAACTAATTAGTATTATTTATTCAATATATGGGGTATAAACCCTGTAAATAAAATAACTATTATCTTTTTATAAAAACGATTTATTGTTTAACGATTTCAATGCTAAGACGTTCAGTCGTTGACTGACTTATTTCATTTTCTCCTGGGCATCCCAGCGTTAGGTTGGCTTAAGTTCGGTTGTACTCGAGAGCGAGGGCACACAGCTGTTCATTATTGTTTATAAAATATAATATCCGCTTACACGGCCATCCTGCAATCGGTGCGTCCTCGCGCCGTATCTTCAATTAGCTGAAATAACAAAATACAAAACAGAAACTCTCTTATCCACTGTTTATAATGGGGTTGCCACTATCACGCATCATTTATTTTTATGTTAACTTTAGATGGGGTTGCCACCTCTTTAATATAATGGGGTTGCCATTATATCGTCATTTTTTTTTTACTTTAGATGGAGTTGCCATCTCTTTAATATAATGGGGTTGCCATTATACCGTCATTTTTTTTTTTTACTTTAGATGGGGTTGCCATCTCTTTAATATAATGGGGTTGCCATTATACCGTCATTTTTTTTTTTACTTTAGATGGGGTTGCCACCTCTTTAATATAATGGGGTTGCCATTATACCGTCATTTTTTTTTTACTTTAGATGGGGTTGCCACCTCTTTAATATAATGGGGTTGCCATTATACCGTCATTTTTTTTTTTTTTTTTTACTTTAGATGGGGTTGCCATCTCTTTAATATAATGGGGTTGCCATTATATCGTCATTTCATTTTTTTTTTTTTTTACTTTAGATGGGGTTGCCACCTCTTTAATATAATGGGGTTGCCATTATACCGTCATTTTTTTTTTACTTTAGATGGGGTTGCCACCTCTTTAATATAATGGGGTTGCCATTATACCGTCATTTTTTTTTTTTACTTTAGATGGGGTTGCCACCTCTTTAATATAATGGGGTTGCCATTATACCGTCATTTTTTTTATATTATCTGTTACGGCAATAAATCAAGGCAATTATACAAAATATTACTCACTTTTTTTTTTAAGTTTAATCCATAGTAGGCCAAAGTCTGAGTTGGTCGTGAGCGGCTACTGTACTCCTGCGCCCTTTTCTAAGTAACACATAGCGCTCATTGGGAAGCACTGCCTGAATGGTAAAAGGTCCCTTGAATTTAGCTTTTAATTTGCCACCACCAGGTAGCTGGGAATCTTCGATGGCCACCAAATCACCTATTTTAAACAACTTAGCTGAGTATCGGGATGCGTTGAATTTAACGGCTTGTTTGTTTGCGTTGGCTCGAATTCGTACTCGAGCGTCTGCGACAGCCTTTTCTGGGTCGATGAAATCATCTGTAGGAAGGTCGTATAGAAATTGCTGAGTTGCAGTTAGTCTCGGATTAATTCCTAATTGAAGAACTGCTGGTGCATAACCTGTCACTGAATGAATCGTGGAATTGATATTATCTTCTATTGCTGCTATTGCGGTTGTCCAAGTGTTTTCTTTTTTATCAGTAAGAGTCGCTCGTAGTAGATTGAAAACGGTTCTCATGACACGTTCAACTTGTCCGTTTCCTCTAGGTACTCCTGTTGCAATGTGATGAAGTTGAATGTCTTGTTCAGTTAAAAATTTCTTAAACATTGTTGAGGTGAAGGCTGCTGCTCGATCTGCTATAATGCGATGTGGTTTTCCTAGCTCTTCGAAAACAGGTAATAAAGCCTGAATTGTGCATTCAGACGTTTTCTTCGGAATAGGCTGCAACCGACAAAACTTTGAAAATGCGTCTATTACTACTAAAATCTGTGTACATCCATTTGATGATACCAAAGGACCGGCATGGTCGATGTGCCATGTTTCGAGTATATCATTGGGTTTCTCGCCGTGCTGCCACAATCCATGACGAGAACCGGTGTGCGATTTTCCAAGAACACATGCTCTACAATTTTTTATGTATTTCTTTAAGCATTTTCCCATCTTCGGCCAAAATAAATCTTCCCGCATTTTCTGAATGCATTTATCATAGCCTATATGTGAGGATAGGTCATGGTATAATTTCATAGCTAGAAGACGAGCGGCAATGGGAACAAAGCACTTAAGTGGATTTGTTTTGGTTACCACAATATTGTTTACGACAGCGTATTCAGTTTCGGCACTTGGGTTATCGAAAACCTCTCGACAGAAAGAGTCATTCATTTGAAATTCTCGCAGTGTTTGTTTATCGGTTAATTTCGTCGGGTTTATTGTTTTTAAAGCACAAATTTTTAACACATCATCACTACTCACCGGATTCCGGCTTAAATAGTCTACGTGTGACATTTTATTTCCAGGGCGGTATTCAATAGAAAAGTCATAATCTTGTAGTTTAATCCACCATCGCGCGACACGTGGATGCATGTTTTTCTTTAATGCGGTTGCACGCACTGAATTACAGTCAGTGTACACTGTAAAATGAACACCATAAAGATACACTCTAAAATGTTCAATTGCCTCTACTATCGCTAGAGTTTCCAGGTCATAAGAGTGATACCTAGATTCATAGTCTGTAGTGCGACGACTATAATATGCAACCGGTCGAACAACACCATCTTCTTTTTGAAGAAGTGCGGCTCCAATTCCAATCGAACTTGCGTCTGTGTGCACTTCACAAAGAAGGTCCGGATTGTATATGCGTAAAACAGGGGAATCAGTTAATTTGCTTATAATTAATTGTCTTGCTGATTCGCACTCAGAGGTCCACTCAAATACACAATTTTTCTTTAATAATCCCGATATTGGTGCAGCTATTTGTGAAAATCCTTTTATAAATCTGCGAAAATATCCAGCGAGTCCCATAAACTGACGCACATTTTTCACAGTTTTGGTAGGTGGTGAATTGGTTAATGCACTCACTTTCCTTGCACTTGGACGTACCGTTCCTTCAGATAATATGACACCAAGATATTCAGTTTTTGTAGCAAAGAAAAAACATTTTTCATAGTTCAATGAGAATCCAGCAACGGCTAAAGCACTCAACACTTGTTCTAGGTCTTCTAGTCCTTGCTCAATTGTTACTGAGGGAACTAACACATCATCAAGATACACCAACGCTTTTTTACCTTTTAGATCACCAAGGGCCTTATCGATGGCACGTTGATAAATTGATGGGGAATTTACGTAGCCAAACGGCATGCGATTAAATTCAAAGTGCCCATCTGGTGTTACGAATGCCGTAATGTGCTTCGAACTCTCCTCTATCTCCATCTGATAGAATCCAGATCTCATGTCTAGTGTTGTGAAGTATCTTGCACTACACAATGCATTAATTTGATCTTGTATGACTGGCAGTGGATATCTTTCCCGAACTACTTTCTTGTTAACATCACGGTAATCGACGCACATTCTTAATTGTCCATTTTTCTTTTTAACCAAAACAATAGGGGAAGCGTATTCCGACTGACTCTCTCGTATAATTTTCTCTCTTAAAAGTTCGTTTATTATTTCTGCAACCTGTAAACGTTCTTGGTAGGCCAATCGGCGAGGACGATATGCTATAGGTACATCGTCTTTTAGTTTTATTTTCATTTTACCGGTATTAATGTGATCAGGAGTTTTGTTTTTAAATGTCGTTAACAATGTCTCTAATTGTAATTTTAAAGAAGATTCGAGTCCAGGTTGATTAATTTGAATACGGCCCGTGCGTTGTAAAGTAAGCACTTTTGATTTTTCAGCGTAGGCCATATTATAATAAAGTTCGATTCCATCGATACCTTTTTTAACACAAACAAAGGGCTGCAGGATAATGTCTAGACCAATTAAAATGTCAATCCCGCTGGGAAAAACATGATCAGGAACAACAACGAAACTAATATCTAAAGTTATTGTCGGTAAAACTGTCACCAAATCACAGACACCCATTGCGTAAACAACACGGTTCCCAAAGCCGACGTAAGCACTCCGGCTTTCGTTTAGTTTTATTACTCCGTTTAATGTTTTGACTATCGAATATTTTATTATCGAATCGTCGGCACCACTATCAATGCGATACGTAAATGACGGAGCTTGGTTGTTACATAATACCGTGGCTATCGGTGTCTTGATCAGCTGGCGTCATTTTCTGATGACAAAAGCTTTTTTCATTTTTCCATTTTTATACCAACAATTAGCTACGGTGTGGCCCATTTTTTTACAGTGAGTGCAAGTTGGCACAGTACTATCGTTGGTTTTTGGATTTTCACTTGAAACCTGCGTGGATTCTCCCTCTTTTCTTAAATTTTGACATGTTCTTTGTAGATGTCCGTATCGACCACATCTAAAACATTTTTCTTTTGGATGATCATGTAATTGTCGTTTTCTCGAATCACAAACAGGTTCCCTTTCATTTTTTTCATATTTACGAGCGTTGAATTTGGCTGGTACACGACGGACGTCAAACTCCCCGAATAACTTTAACAGCTCACGTTCGGAACTAGGCTTATGTATTCGTATTGCAGCACTTGCTTCGCTATGGCTAAGGCTATGTTCAACCATACTAAGAACAATGTTCCATGGTAATTTATCATAAAATCTACGGATCATTCGCAATTTTTGGTTGCCATAATCACAGAGTGATTCGCAGTCAATACTTCGAAGAGTAGCTGCAGTATAAGCACGAGCTCCGGGTGTTTCGTTATCTGGGAATGCAATAATTAAATCTTCGCAGAAATTTGACCAGGTCCTGGCGAGCGGTCTCCAGTCGCAATAAAAACGATATCCTCGATGACGTAATGCATCTCCAGCCTTTGTTATCATCAAAATGTCACTCACATTTATTTGTTCCTTTAATTTAGTACAATCATCTAACCATTCTTTTATAGGGTAAGCACTTTTGTCCGGGTCAAAGCTCGAAATCTTAAACGATGTATCAAACACGGGCGTGACCAACTGAGATTGCGCACTTGTGTTACCGTCTCGAGATGTGCCAGGCTGCGGTCCTGCTGATGCTATTGCCATCTTGGTTTGGAGTGCTAATTCAGCAATTTGCTGTTGTTGAGTGGCAATTAAATTTACTAGTGTTTCTTGCCAATGCATTCTGACTCGTTTATGCCCTGTATGTCCTAAAGGTTGCTCTTCTTGGGAATCACTTTCATCTCCTAGTGGTTGCACGAATTCATTTTCTTCCGCCATTTTGGCTCACTTAACGTTTATTTAAGTCTTTAAATATTCTGTTTTTGCGCGGCAAAGCACTAAAGCACTATCCCACTTCTGATGTAAACTAATTAGTATTATTTATTCAATATATGGGGTATAAACCCTGTAAATAAAATAACTATTATCTTTTTATAAAAACGATTTATTGTTTAACGATTTCAATGCTAAGACGTTCAGTCGTTGACTGACTTATTTCATTTTCTCCTGGGCATCCCAGCGTTAGGTTGGCTTAAGTTCGGTTGTACTCGAGAGCGAGGGCACACAGCTGTTCATTATTGTTTATAAAATATAATATCCGCTTACATATATATATATATATATATATGATGAAAAATAATTTTACAAACGTTTTGTTTATATATATATATATATATATATATATATATATATATATATATATATATATATATATATATATATATATATATATATATATATACAGGGTGTTAGAGAATAAGTGCGAAAAACTTCAGGGGGTGGTTCTACATGAAAAAATAATGACATTTTGCTGTATAACATTTGTCCGCAAATTATTCGTTTCCGAGATAAAGTTTTTCTTAAAAACTAACTATTTATGTATTGCTCTGAAACCGGTAAAGATATTCAAATGAAATTTGGTGGTTGTTAAGAGGTAGTTACTGCAAATTGGTTGACATGCAATTAAAAATTGCATGTTTATCATTGGCGCGCATACGGGTAATGATCTCAATGTTTTTGAAGGAAAAAATGGTACGCCACTGAGATATTTCTAACTAAAAATCATTTTGGAAATCCTTGTTTAATTTGTGCCAAAATATCCCTCCCATCTATTTGTCGTATGGGGCGCCGTTTTTATGCAAAAAAATAAAACATCTTAACGGGCATTTTTTATTACTTTGTAATGACAAATAAAACATCTAAACGCGCATTTTATATTACTTTGTAATGAAAAATGCGCGTTAAGATGTTTTATTTTTTTGCATAATAACGGCGCCCCATTCGACAAAAAGATAAAAATGATATTTTGGCACAAATTAAACGAGGATTTCCAAAATTATTTTTAGTTTGAAATATCTCAGTGTCGTACCATTTTTTCCTTCAAAAGAAAAACTTTAACACCCTGTATCTCGAAAACGAAGTATTTGCGGACAAAAGTTATAGAGCAAACTGTCATTATTTTTTCATGTAGAATCACCCCATGAAGTTTGTCGCACTTATTCACTAACACCCTGTATATATGTAGTTTAAAATTATTATGATTTATGGGGGCTGGAAGATTAAAACGAATTAATTTCACTGCTTTAATTTAACTTTATTTTATTTAAACCGCAAGAGAAAAGAATATCTTTATTCACAGAACTCTCTGTCACAACTGCAACTAAAACTTTTTAAGACATATTTATATATCTTTTCTTAATTAGAGTTTTGGGTTATTTCCCATGGTAATCTGATGCCTAACACTAATTCTTTTAATACAAACAAACAAACAAGCTTTCTTACTTAGACCCTTATTCATAGAGAGGAACACGTGCTTATCTACTCTCGTTATATAATTTAAACATTTAATACCACACTTGAAAATTTCAAAAACGTGACACATTATACTCGTATATAAACATAACGAAATAATATCCACCCCATTATACCGTAGATAAATTTTGAACTTATGGGTGTCATTTAGATAATTAAAATGATAATATTTCATTATATTTTCAAAAAAAATTTATTGGGTTTGCAGCAATATTTTAAATATTTATTCCTAGCTTTCGGCTATATTTATAGCCATCATCAGGGATCTACAATAATTATTTCCTAAGTGTAAAAATATAAATAAAATGAATAATATAATTTACAACTTAATGAGATTATTTCATGAACGATGTTATATAATATATACTAGCTACGGCCGGCCGCGTAATTACAAACCCTAAGTGGTTTCAGCGCTTTTGACAGGGATGAACTGTCGAACTCTGAAAGGCTGTATGAGACCGGCTGTGTGAGTTGTAAAAATAAATTGTACTATAATATAAATAAATATAGAGTATACCATACAACTGTGAGTTGTAGCTTAATAGTAGCTTAATAATGCCAACGAATGGGCCTCTGCTACCATAAGCTCTCAAAATGTGATTAAACTGTCGCTTAAAAACAATAAAGATACAGTCAAACCATACGTTGGAATTGAATATTGTTTCCAAAAAATATACAACTAACAATTATCTCCAACTTTCTTACAGATGAAACTTACCTACTTAATAAATAAAAAAAAACCTAGCTTAGTAACTTTTCAGTGACATAAATAATAAGTCACAAATTCTTACTAGACTTTTGAAGAAGATTAATTATTAATAAATATATTAAACTAAATTATAAATAGCACCATTACAATGCTGATAGTATGCTGTTTTTTTATATACAAATGTATTTGAATTTAAAAGCTTACAATTTGTTTAAACGTGTGTACGGGCTTCTCCGACAAGCCTTGGCGGGACCCGAGCGTTCAAGCGCTGAGACCACTGAGGGTTTGTAATTACGCGACCCGGCCACGCGTTGCTGTGGTTTTGGTTATATTACATTGTAGTAATCTATTTAAGAGGAACAGTAGGAGAACATCAGTCATGGGGACCACCATGTTTGTTTACATAAATGCCATTTGTAAAAAATATGGCGACTTCCATGACAGATTTTCTATATACTACTACAACCCCTTAATACAATGAAATTATTATTTACGAATGAAGACGGAAACGTTAAAGCTGGTATAAAAATTCACTGGATTGATATTAAGCAAAAATCAATACAAAAGAATTTTAAAATTTATTATTTTTATTCAAGTTTCTAACAAATGAGTATATTACTGTCACGCCTGGAGAGATTTGGGAGAATGTGCCTTAGTGTTATAGGATAAGGAGTAGCTTACTAAAGGCACTTCCGGCCAGGTATCCTGCTGAAGGCAGAAAACTAACCAAGGGTAAGATGAGATAAACAACAGGAAACAAACAACAAATATATTAACGAATAAATAAGCAATAAGAATGAGTAATAAACATTATGAATAGGGAGTCTTACCAAATAAACTACATGGTGGCATGTCACACTTACTCACGAAAATACGTCAAGACTCACAATGGCCCAGGCCCCAGGGTCTGTTTTAGGGACACCCCAAAGGGTGACCATTACAGACAACCTCAGACTACAAACTCCTGGTGTCTGCCCTCAACAACCTGCTTTTAAAGCCAATTCATATTCTACCTGAGAATAAAAATTAAACTATTTAAACACGTGCCGAGATCTTACGTAATGACTTTGACCTGGTAAAATGTAATACATAACAATACAGTAAAATATAAACTAATAAATTAATATGTAGAGCAAAACTACCCTACCACCTAGGTGACATTACAAAGTAAATAACATGTAACACTTTAACTTATGAATGAGGTAGGTAGGGCAGATAGTCTTAAATCTTAAAATCTTTAACAATAATATTTATTATTTTAAATTATAATTACTTTTATTTTCAATTTAATTTAGTACTAATCGGTGCACAATATTTTTGGTTAACCTGTCTTTAGCTAACACAAACAGATTCGACGGTTTCCCTACACGTGAACATGCAACATATAGTTGCCCAGTTTATTAAACTGTATAATTTCAAAGCACATACCACAACTTTTTATGTTAAAACTTTTCAATAATTAAAACTGAATTTAAGTGTCATCTCAACAATGCACAGCATCCTTGATATTGCAAAAATATTAAGTCATACAACGCTGTGATTGATCATAGAGAGGATTGTTTCCTTGTTAACAAAATCAAGGTTAGTTGTATCTAAAAACTTTCTAAAATAGTTTATTTTATTAACAGTTAAAATTAAAATAATAATTACTGTTTTCACATGTAAAAACAAAAAAAAAACAAAAAAAAAAACTTCCCTCTGGCGTAATCGATCCCATTACGATTACCCAACCGAAATGTCATAATCACCCGCTGATCCAAATTAGCTACCAAGACCTTACATGAACACTTTCAAAATGATAATATCATATTTAATATAATAACAATTCAATAAACAAATAATTTGCAATAAAATAATATTGTGACTATAAATTAAAATGTAAGCTATCCTATCTTTCAAGTTGGATCAAACTGCACACGGTGTGCAAATTTGATTAAAATCGGTTTAGTAGTTTAGGAGTCCATTACGGACAAACAACGTGACACGTAATTTATATATATTAAGATGTAAGTTTAAATTCTCAGCCACTAACAATATTAATTTAAATCAAATTAGTAATTATATGCTATACTATAACGTTGGACCATAAAATTATCTTAATGTTAAGTAAAATTTGATTAATTTTATGAAAGATGACAATCCCACAAGAAAATGTCAATATACAATTTCAATCAATATAAAATCAATGGTTGTGGTCAAAAGTCATGAAAGTTCAGAATTTACAATAAAACATTCTTAAATTAATAAGTTAATTAGTAATTAAAGAATATTAAAATACTAAAAGTATTGAGATTTTCACAATTTTTATTTAATGTATGACGCGTTTCACTATCTTATAGCTTCTTCAGATACATTTTATTTTTACCATAACTTTGTAAGTTTAAATGTATCTGAAGAAGCTATAAGATAGTGAAACGCGTCATACATTAAATAAAAATTGTGAAAATCTCAATACTTTTAGTATTTTAATATTCTTTGAATATGGATTTTCATCAAGTAACGACTAAGAATATTTAATTAATTAGTAATTTCCAAATATAAACTATATCAAATTACATGCTTTTTATCTAAAAATAGGAGATAAGAAAACATTTCATTCAGGTGACCTATATCTGATCTATGATTCATTGATTCAGGTTGTCTATTAATAAAAACCATCTCCATGAAAAGCCTTCTAGAATTATTATTTTACTTACATAAGATGCCAACATTATTATAATCTATACGATGATCTTTTGAAAAGACATGTTCACCTAAAGCGCTACGTTCGGGATGTAGTCTGCAATCAGATTTATGTGAAGTAAGACGATCTTTAAGGCGACGCGATGTTTGGCCAATATAAGTTAGTTAAATTACAGTCTTTAGAAGGCAGATTATAGACAACATTTGTCATAGATTATTTTTTTCACCTGTCAAAATATCACAATTTTGTGATTTCGTCCAATGAAAACGCTTAATCTTCAATGTTTTATGCTAAATCTAGCCAATCATTCCGGTTTATATTGATAAAACCACTAGTGGTTTTACTACTATTGATAAAATTATAGAACTGTCAAAAATTCAATAACAATATTGAACAATCAATTTTCGTGTTTAGAAGTACTTTACTATAAATCAACATTCATTTATATTATCTAAATATTCTGAAATATATTTTGTTATTATTATTATCACAATTCAATTCATCTAAACGATAATGAAAAATCAAATATGTAGGTACTTTAAAACTAACCTGCTTCCTGGTTCTGTATGCATTTAAAACTTTTATATGCCTACAGCCAAATGTGGTCTTGTAGGTAAACTATAAATAGATATACCTAATAATTTTTATTTTGGTAATTTTCTCTTTAATAATATAATTGTATAAATAGGTATAAAAATAAATATTTATTCAAATTATAACCCTGCTGTTTTCTCTACGCTCACGACAACTGACAACTGTCTAGTGTAGATAAGATAATAGGAAGGGTAATTTGTCAAATTTTTTATTAAAGTTATTGAAAGATCAAAAGATTATAAGTATTTTCTCTTAAAATAATAATATATTTATTAAATATTATTCTGTGTAAACCCACTTCCTTTCTTTCTCTTGATTATTAATGTTTTAATAAATTAGATCATAGGTAGGCAACACAAAATACACGTATCCTAGTTTTTGTACAGAATGGTTCAAAAAATAATCTTCTCAAATACCACTCGTCCTGTAAAATTTTACTAGATAAATTTTTATTTTCCAGACTCAAACTTTTTTATTTTAGGCAAAACTACTCAAACAAACTGAATATGATAAAATCACTCGTCCTACGGACTCGTGATTTTATCACATTTCAGTTTGTTTTCGTATTTTTGCCAAATAAAAAAGTTTTCGTGGAAACTAAAAATTTATCGATAAAATTTTAAGGACTCGTGGTATTACCTTTGATAAAATTGGAGTTTTGTCTTTTAATTTTGTAAAGATTCCATTTATAGTGAATATTGTTTTATACGCTACTTTTGCATGTTCAATAGATAGTAAAACACGGGCCAATTTAGGTGTGAGGTCTCTAATATATGGTAAAGAAATATATAATGTTACATCATTTGAGGAATTTATCTGGGTATTATTATTACTATTATGTGTATTTATTAAGGAAGTAGACATTGTATTAAATAGAATTTTTTTTAACAATGACACAGGATAACCATTCTCAATAAAGAGTTTTAATAATATTTGCAGGTTTTTATTATGAAAAGAAATATCACCAAGTTTTAGAACACGATTTTTCATTTCTTTGATTAAATTAATTTTCATTGAATATTTGTGGTAGGAATTATAATGTAGGTACCTTCCAGAACTGAATGGTTTCATATACCAATCAACTAATAACATATTATTATTTCTAATTATTCGAGTATCAAGAAAAGGTACAGAGTTATATGAATCTTCTTTTTGTAAAGTGAACTGGATATAGTCATTAAAATTATTAAAATAATATAAAACATTTTCTAATTCAATGGAAGGGAGGCTTATTAGTATGTCGTCAACATATTTTTTAATAAAGAATAACTCAAAAGGTAACACTTGGATCACAAAATCTAAAATGTAATTCATTACATAATCTGCGAGGATGGGTGAAATCTTATTACCCATAGGGGTACCAAATGTTTGTTTATAAACTTTATTTTTTAAAACGAAATAATTGTTATCAAATACGAATATTAATAATTCAAAGAAAGTTGATTTGGATATTTGGCAATGTTCAGCAATTAGGTGCCATTTTCTATCTATAGCTTTTAAACAAATATCTAAGTAAACATTGCTGAATAAAGAAATGATGTCTAAGCTAGCAATTACGAAACCAGCAGGTAATTGAAGTTTATTAAATAAAGTATTAACTTGAAATGGATCAATTATGTGATAATTATTATCTAATTCATAAGAATTAGTTAAGATTTCAGTAAGGAAATTGGCAATAGGTTCTGTGGGAGTACCTAAAGATGCTAGAATAGGTCTCATAGTTAATGGATTTTTATGTATTTTTGGTAATGCATAGTATTTACCAAAAACGCCCTTATAGCCAGATAGTTTCTTTTTTTCTGATTCAGAAATCTCATGTTTTTTAAAAAGTGTTTTAATTAGTTTGTTGCCTTTTTGTTCAACTGTAGATGTTGGATCTTTATTTAATAATATATAAGAATCATCATTTTCAATCATATTATTAATCATTATAATAGTTAAGTATAACCATGATGCATTTATTGAGTATTATGACCTCTTTGTACAGTTACAAATTGAAAATTATTGTAAAACTGATATTTAAACAAATTGGTGCCATCAAGCCATTACCGCTAATGATTCGAACCGGACTTTATGAATTTATTTTATTGGTAATGACAAATAAGTTATGTTTATATTGTGTTTGTCATCATATTGGACGATATATTCATTAGTCACAATCCCATATTTTAATGAAACTGAAATAATTTAAATCGAGTTGTATTGATTTTTAGTAATAAATTCATTAAGTAACAATTAATTAAATGTATATCTTAACAACGTCATTTGTAGCGTAATTACTAAAGAACGTTATTTATAAAAACAATCGAGTTTGATCTGGAAATCATGAAATGGCATTTATAATTTTAATACAAACAACTATTTGTCAGCATATGTCTGGATTATTAAAGAAGACTCATCCCACCATGACAAAACTGGTAGGATCACTTCACGCCTTTGATGTTCTTTGATCCATATTTCGCTTTGTTTTTTTTTTCTGAAAACTGATATACCTTTACAATGTTCTTCCATAATTAATTAACTTTTTTGTATCTTGATTTAAGCTTATCTTTTTGATGTGAAACATCTATAGCGGCACGTAAATCAGATTTCTCGCGTGGTGACGGTGACGTCATGACGTAAAAAACCTAACGCATCGATAATAATCGATAAGAGATGTACTGATATCTTATATGAAATTGGTGTCATGTTTTGAGCGACGCGACGGTGGCGTGCCAACAATAGGGGGAAGAAGCTCATCGATTCAAAAATTTGGCGGGACAGGGTATGGATTGTTTCATAAAAACCTAACTCGATTCCGCCTACTATCTATTCTATATATCTAAAAATGTTTGTTTGTATAGGCAACATAATATACCTACATATTTTGCTGACCTGTAAAATTGACAGCTAGTCAATCAAAATTGATTGTTGGTGAATAGTTGTCATATAGTTGTCCGCGTAAAATTTGTGTATAAGTTTTAAATATGAATAAACAAAGTGTTAATAAAGAAAGTGATGAAAAAATATTGAATAAAAACGAGTGAGTACCTACCTACTCTATATACATTAGGGTGTCCGTTATTTCCCAAATTTGGTTTTGTTCTCCAAACACCCATCATCAAATTTTTAGATTATGACCTAACAAAAATTATCAGACCCAAACCAGCCCTTAATATTCACATTAACCCGTGCCTAAATCATAATACATTTCCCATTTAAATACCGTTTAAAAGTTATTCAACGATAAAGTTGTATTCATAGTTAAATTCATCATTTTCCTATTTTTTATTTAGTATCGCTTTTTGTTTGTACTAAAATTATGAAGTAACTACAATTATATTAATATAGTAACGTACTTCTATATAAATTTGTGTTTTAATAATTTCCTTTTTTAAGATTATTGAATTTAAGGCAATTAAATAAAAAGCTAAACGAAATCACTTTTTAAATTTATTCAATAAATAGTCATCGTTATCTGGAAAAAATCGTAATATTTTATTTTATCATTATGACATATTTAGTTCCTATCACAATCTGTTCTTTTCTGCATATTACTTTTACACAATAATGTCGATGTTTCACATCTGCCAGGCGTCCCGTGACGGCTCACATTTTTTTTATTAAAAAACACTTTTTTAAATATGCCGCCATTTTTATAAATCTACTGATTTCTACTAATTCTTTAATATCCATCTACCGATTTTAGAAATTTTAGGTTGGCAACGCTGTTGGTGAGCGACAAAGATACAGACCGAAATGGATACCGAAATGTAGACTGAGAGCTTCGGTGGCATGAAATCAGTTTTAGTGAGAGTCATCCCTACTACTCTTGTCAATAAACGGTGCCCATTCCTATGCGTAAAAAATAGCAATCTTAAATATGATCATTATTTTTAATTTTAAAGCAAAAAAATGGAATTGCTTAAATTGTTTTAAAAAACGACCTTTGGCAAATTTGACATATCCACCAAGATCAATAAGCAAGAGTAATTTTCAAAATATTGATTTATAGTTTTTATAAGTTTGTTTTAGTGGCAAAAAGATCCCTAAATAAAGAAGTAAATATATCTACAGTTGTTGTCTTCCAAAGCAAGTCAGGATTCCCGTTTACAGATTATTTTCACGAAATCACGAACGTAGATCGGTTAAAACCACTCGAAAGCATTAACACTAGTACTCGGGAATTTTTGCTCCGCTATTATAAAGCAAGTATTATTAAACTATTTTGTATTTACATAACAAAAAACTTTGTAGTACCTAGAGCAGAAAACTGACTAGGATTCGGGTATTACTACAGCGCGAACGTAAATTCGTACCTAAACTTAACGCAAAAACATCTACTCTCGTTTTTTACCAAAAGTGTTAATTTCGCATTAAAATTTATTTTAACCAAATTACGAATGTAAATCTGTAACAACCACGCGAAATCATCATCTCTAGTATTTAGTATGTTTTGCACTCTGATTATGTTGGACCATTTCTTAGTTATGATACGAAAAACATTGTAGTGACTATGATTAGAAAATTACTAAAGCGTCAACGTAAATTCGTAAAAAACACTTAACAATATCTACCTTTGTTCCTTATTAGAAATCTGCATTTCAAAATCAAGTTTTTTTCACCGAAGAACGAAGGTATAAAACGTGTAGCGTTAACGTAAATTCGTAAAAATCACTTGAAAATATTTATGTTAGTTTTTCATTGCAAATATGCATTTTACACTACAGTTTTTTTCATCAAAGCACGAACGTATGAAGACAATCAGTTATAAAGTAAGATAGCTCTTAAAAAGATATATAACTTTGTTTTTTAAAGTGTTTTTTTTACACATCTAGTATTTTTAAGTTACGAACATCAAAAAATATTCATTTTTGCAAAACATTTATTTTTTGGCATTTTCAAGGTGGCGTATCTAATATCTCGCTACTTCAAATCTACAAAAGTATACCTAACAGAAGTTAGTTCTTTTTATTTGCAACAACCTCTTTGTGAATATTTTCTTGAGCGTGAATCTTTTTGAAGCTCATTTGACTATCTGAAAGTAGCATTATACCCTCATACTAACAAAACTTTTGTAGATTCTGAAGTAATTTTAACTGTTTATCTGTTTTGCTAAACATATTAATAAATAATTAATAATTTAAGTTGTGGCAAAAATTCTTTACGCAACCTGAAAATCACTGCTATATAGTGATTTGCCAGATATTTTTAAACCCAAGGTATCAAAACTGTTAAAGTTTATTTAAACCCATTTTGAAAAAGTGTAATTTCATAATATCTTGGGTTGAAGACCTTCAAAATAGACTTTTGATTGTACTAGTTTTGAACTCTTTGAAAGTTAAGCCAATTTCAAGTCAGCTAATTAAATCCAAACAAATAAGAAATTAAATTATCGTACTGCTTTACCAATCTTCGTATAATACCAACATAACCCCATTTAACTTTTGGTTAGTCTTCAGTTGGAAACAAATTTTCAAAAGACACCGATTTAACGACAAAAAAAGCTTAATAGTGAGGTAACGAGGGCTTTTTAGTAAATCTAATGTCACAGTTGTTCTAAGCTGTCTGATAACAAAGCAAATGCTGCATGGTTTAGATATGAGATGATTTGTGTGCCTTTTCCAGGTGAGCTTTTGGTTGATTAATAGGCTCAGATACATAACTTTGTTTACCTGGACCGATCTTTATTAGGAAGCTTTCGTTAAAGCTCCAGTTTTTTGGCTAAAATAATATGAACACTGTTTTATTAGGATTCAAAAACAGACCATTCTTGCAACAGTCTTGTAACTTATTTGCACATATATTTGAATTAATGATGGTTTTTAAAAGGTCATTTTAAATTAATTGGTGTTATCAACATAGCCAAATGTTGATACTCTGGGTATTGGGCATAATTTCTCTAGGTCGCTCTTAAACAATATAAAAAATATTAAGGAACTTTTTTTATGTTTTTTTTTGCTGATTTATCATCTTCTATAGTCACAATTTAAGATCTTCCACCACCTTCCATTTGTCACTCTTCGAATACTTTTATAATTTTTTTTCAAATGAAGTTCATGATCCATAGTGACAATGACTTCACTGAAATCAAAATAAACGGCTATAGGGTATATTTTATTGTTTATTGGCAGAGTTTACTTGCGAATCTTTTCTGTCTAAAGCTATAATGCCAATTGGGAATTTTTGTTCGACAAAGTTGGTCAGTCTCTTATTGTATAATTTTCTATAATTAGAGCAAATTCTAATTGCAAGCTAATATTTCTGTAGTTTCCAACCTCATTTGTATCAATTATTTTTAAATATGGGTGTTAACTTAAATATTTTTAGTGTACTGGTTTAAATGGCCGTATAAGTCGCAAAGTAAACAGGTCTTTAAAAAAATATCCGATACTAGTTATTAAGGCCAGCATTCGATAGATACATTTTTCATTGATGTTCTGTCAAAATTTAAGGACAATCGAACTACTTCACGCCAAGTTATCTCGCTCAAAGTGACAGTACTTTAACATCGGTCAAAAAATCGAACAAAGAGCTAATATTTAAATCTGTTTTAAACTTGGTAAAACATCTATCGAAACGCATCGATTGTTGAAACAAGTTTATGGTGATGATTGTTTATCTCGTAGCCGAGTCCAAGAGTGGTTTACACGATTCGAAGAGGGACGTAAGTTGCTGGAAGAAGACGAACATGTTAGCCAGCCAAAATTTGAGATTACACCAAACACTGTCAAAAAAGTATGTCTTTATTAAAAATAATCATTAAGATACCTGCAAACGAAATTAAATATCTACAAAAAGAATCGATCGCGTTTTGACCGACAATTTAGGGATGAGAAAGGTGTGTTCACGGTTTGTTTCGTACAGGCTAATGAATGACCAAAAAATTATTCGAATTCTACATTCGATAGAAATCATTAAAGATAAAAACTTGTTTTACAACATTGCGACTGCTGACAAAACGTGGTATTTTCAATACGATCCTGAAACCAAGCACCCAAGAGAGCTAAATCCGAAAATAAAACTTGTAAAAGTCAAAAGTGAAGACAATGTTTTCTGTTAGGTAGACTACATTTGCCTGTGAAGGGACAGCGGTATACCGACGTAGAGGCCATTTAAAATGCATCGACGACCATTCTGAAAAACATTCTGGTCAATGAGCTAAAATCCTCATTCGAAAACTTGTGGATCGTGCAAATTTCATTTGCAGAAACAATTTTTTTGTTATTTTTCTTTCTTTGTCCTGTTTTAATGTCGTATATGACAGTATATAACAAATGAGGTCAATTAGTGCTTTTAAGGCCTTCTCATGAACTCTCTCAATCCTTAGTGTCGTTTTTTTTTATTTTTTTTGTTGTTTTGAATAGTGTTTTATTATAATTAAAAAGTGTAAATCACATATCATAAAAACTTGATTAAGGAATAACTAAAGTACGAATGATAATCAGTAATACTCGCATTGTTTCACATTGTAAGTTTTGAGCGACTGTGTATATAAGCCAACAAAATTGGATTTTTTGTCCAAAAATTAAAATGTGTAGTATTATATATTACAAAAACTCGCTCATCTATAATAGATATTCATCGATTTTTGTAGTGGAAATGTTTATAAATAAATTTTAATTTATTTAACTTAGTTATGGATATCCATCAAGTAACAGCCAATTCAATCAAAATATTTATAAATAAACAAATAAAGAGTCAAAATCATTATTTTGCTTGTAACTTTTTTACTTAGAGATTTCGACTCCATAGAAAAAGTTTTGGGACGATAAAAATACACAAAATAAAATTTGGTGATTAAAAATCGATTAATAAACAAAGAAGTTATTGTAAAAATAAGAGCAAAATACCTGTTTAAATATAACTACTTAATTTATTTATGCACTAAATTCTATGTTCCGTCCAGAAAATTTGACTAAATGGTCTTTCGTCGTTAAGACAAACTAACCAACTATAATTTTTTGAAGTTATACTTCTATTCATGCACTCGGACGAAAAGATTTGTGTACAGATGAAATATTTATCACATGTTATTAGTCATAACTATAAGTCCTTTGAATACCGTTTTAACATTCAGTACATTGAAAAGGAATAGATATACAAAAAACAGTCTGAACTAATGTATGAATATCATAGTGACGGACCACATGATTATTTGACAGATTATTTTATAATTCTGTCACGTAAGTTAACATATTAAGTTTAGTATTTTATATTAATAATATTAATAATAATATTCAGTAATGAGTATTGTATTGTAGTCTAAAATACCGTCACATGGTTGCAGTATATCCTGCACTATGCTCTTGAGGTGGTTGGCTACATAAACAGAGTTTTTACGAATAGTCGAGGAAATAAAGCACCAAAACCTCCGAATTTTGTAACGTAGGATGGATCGGAATGCGTTTTTTTGCATTATATTCGTTAAAGTATCAGGAAATTGTTGCTATATTTTATAATGTAAAAATGAAAATTGCATTTCTGCATTCAAAAAGTACATTCCTATCAGACAATAGAGAGAAAACTTACAACTTGGTAAGTATTGCTGAAAATGGGTTCAATTTATATACTCAAAGGTTTTGGAGTCGCTGAACACGAATATCACGATTTCGAAAGTCTCCGCCTCAATTGGTGTCTAGGGTATATACCTCTTCTCCTGGGGTTTTATGTAAATTCTGTACGAAATCAGTGCACACTTGGTACTCGGTGTTTTTTTTGAGTCGCTAAATACGATTATAATAATGGCGATGGTGTTCGAAACACCTGGTGCTTAAGACGAACCTCGTCTCCAGGAATTTTATGCAAATTCGTTAAAAAAGAGTGTGCACACGGTACTAGGAGGTTTTTGGGGTCGCTTACCACGAATATCATATAATGAGTTTGCTAAGTTATTCGCATACAAATTTATGAATCCAAGCGGGTGCATAGAAGTATAACTTCTGCTGGCAGTCCCACTGACTGCCACACTAGTTTCTTTTTAAATTAAATTTTTACACAAAATACCTTAAAAATAAATAGCACGTTTTAGGCTTATAAACATTTAAAATGTCTCATGAAATTCAGTTGTAAAATAATTACAATAAGAGATTTGAAAAATTGGTTAATAAACAAACATTTATTTTTTTTAAGTGCTACGACCATTAGAAGCCAAGATAACCATTTTTTTTATCTCTATTACGCCAATTAAAAACATAAATGTCCAAAATTAAAAAATATTTTACAAGAAAGTTCTAAGATATCAGCAATCAAAAAGATTTAAAATTATTGAAACATACAGTACTTTGATTTCCGACTAAAGTCGGAGTAGTGGCGTTAACGAATTGCAGGTCCAACCGAGTTCTCCAGAAGTCGAGCTCGCGGTTTTAAAGTAAAACACTTGGAAAAAAATGACATATTTTGGAATCTAATGGACCAAATTCCTTCATTTTTAAACTGGGATACAACGTAAAAATAAGTAAATCTGTAAGTACAAAAGTTTATAAGTTACGAGCAAAATAACGATTTTGACGCTTTAGTTGTTTATTTATAAACCTTTCCAATTAAAAAATTGATGAGTCCCTAGATGAGAGGGTTTTTGTAATATATCACAACTACACATTTTAACTGTCAAACCGGTTTATACAATTATTTCCAAAAAAATGGTGATTTTTTCTAACTTTAATGGTCTAATTTGAAAAGTAACTATAACTTTATTTCGCTTCGAGGACCTGTAAAAAAAAAACTAAACATGCATAATTTTAAAGATATTTTTTTACGTTTTTAATTAATCATTTATAAGTTTTATAGGTAAGTAAAAATTTATTACAGAAATACATATGTATATCGATTGTTAAATATAGATACTGACAGGTAGCTATACAAATTTTAATAGGAAAAAATTAAAAATTGCTTTGAAAATACATTGGATGTGTCAACATAAAAATATCGCGAATAAATAACTAACATATTCGATGAAGTTTTATTTAATTTAGTTCAGCTTTGAGCGGCTCTAGTTTTAAGTGGAACACTTGATAAATGGAAAGTACACACGATACACGACATTTCTGTTATTAATTATAACATTGACATCACTGACACCAAAGAGAAACCTTTAACGAACACTCTTAGTTGAAATTTTAAAACACCATATGTGTTTCACTAATTTATATTGAATCTTCTAATTAGAGAATGTATTTGCTTTAAGAACGAATATTCTAAAAAAATACCCTTTCATATTTATTATAGGTACTAAATTAACCCGTGGACTTTGAAGCGCCTATCAATCAATAATTTCTTAGGTTTTTTGATTTTTTTACCATATTTTGAAAGCTTTTGTTCTCAATTTTTCGATTTCTTTTTTTTTCAAATTTTGACGTCTTTTTAAGAACAAATATTCAAAAAAAGCTACTTTTTAATATTTATTTATTTTCAACTTATGACAGACTTTCTTCTTAATTTTTCGATTTTTTTCGTTAACGGCTTTTACGAACGAAAATTAAAAAAAAACAACTTTTATCTTTATTGTAGGTACTAAATCAACCTTCAAAGTCCCTAATAATCAATAATTATTTTTTTTTTTTTAATTTTGACAGCTTTTCTTCCTTTTTTTTTGTTTTTTTTTTCTCAAGTTTTGACAGCATTTTACGAACAAATATTTTAAAAATATACTGTTTAATATTTATTTTAGGAACTCAATAAATCTGTGGACTTCGAAGCCCAATTGTCAATAATATCTTTATTTCTTTTTTAAATTTGGTAGCTTTTATTTTTAATTTTTCGATTTTTCAATTTTTTTTCAAATTTTGATGGCTTTTTACGAAAGTATATTTTAAAAAAATACTCTTTTATCTTTATTTTAGTTACTTAAGGAGTTAGTAGACATCGAAGCGCCTAATAATCAATAGTTTCTTGGTGTTCTCCGATCTTTTTTTTTTTAATTTTAACAGGTTTTCTTAATTTTTCGATACTTAATCTATTTGTATTATTTTTCTATTTCATCTGATTCCCTTGTTGCTTGTTGTTAGATTTTTTATTTTGATTTTATCTTATTCTCTCGTTTATTTTAAGAGTTATTAGCAGTTTTAACTATTGTATATATATATTTTTTCTGATTTTTGTTATTTTTTTCTTGTTTTTGTTTTAGTCTTTTGATTTTTTATAGCAGTTGTTTTGGTATTTTTTTTTTAATTTTTTGATTTTTTACATTTTCACTTTTGTCCATGTTTACAATTTTAACGTTTATTAGATACATTTTCTTGTATTTTTAGTTTTTTAGTGTTTTATTACCGGATCTTTTTTCTGATTTTAATTTTTTTTTTCTATCTATTACCCTGTTTCTTATTTTATCTTTTTTTTTCATTATATATATTCTTCCTATTTTTGTGATTTCTGATCCAATTTGTTTATTTTTTTTTTTGTATTCTCTAAACTTTGTCGGTTTTTTTTTCAACTGTGTCTCTAACTTTTTCGTTACTAACTGTATAATCTAGAAATCAATATATTGTGCCATATTCCTGGTATTTACGCAATTTCGATGTCAAACGATGTAAGAGAGATGTATCGATGAATAAATTTATACCACCTTCTGCTGGGAATCCATTGATCGATAAATAAATATACACTATTCTTGCGTTATAAATAAATATTTTTTTTGCACTAGGCCGAAAGTACGTCGTTCCGGCTTCTATATTACGGCAGAAAGTCTAATTTTTATGCCGCGCAGACAGCGGGCCGAAAGAAATTATTCGTGCACTGATGTCATTGTCACTGACACTGTCACTGCAAATGTCGGGACGGGCATCAATATCTTTTAGGACGGAAAGCAATTTTCTTCGTACTTTCGGCCTAGTACAAAGAAAAATAGTATACACTACATGGGCAGAAATTGAGAGCCCTGCACTGCACGCCATGGCGCGCAGTGCAGGAATCTCAACTTTCTGCCCTTGTAGTGTAATATACTATTAAGTGTCAGTAAAAAATGTTAATATTTTATTAAATTTGTTGCTTATACCAAACATACATCGTGACACGATGTTTATATTTAAAAATTAAAGAATATATACAAAAAAATACAATAAAAAAAGTACGTGTATGTTTACAAGTGGCTCCGCCTGGTGTCAGAATCTGGATATTAAACTAAATTCACAGTCGCTTAATTTTTGTAATAAAATTAACCAAGGAACTGAGAGTTTTCTGGTTTAACTATAAAAAAGTTTTATATCAATTTACTCGGTTTATTCCTGCAAACTTATCGTAACTGCGCGTAGGTAGTTAAGAGTTAAAACGATTATTATACCTCTGCTAGATAAGGAAACGCGTCTATTCCTATCTTCGAGTTATAAAAAATATCTGAACCTTGGAATGCTTTTACTACCATGTAATTTTTCATTGTCATTCCACTATTAATTAATAAATTTCGTATCTTCCTCCTTCTGTTGTTTTTAGCAAATTGATAGTTATTTTGTTTAACTTTGAGTAAAGTATTTTAAGTGTAAATTTAAAATAAATTTAAAAAACCAGCAGAATTAGGGTAAAATAAAAAAATTAATCAAATTCTCTTAACAGTATCGGTTAAAGTTACTCGATGTGGATCAAGAACACGTAGCAACCTTCTTAGGGATTAGATCAGTATCGTCCTGTGTGAAGATTTGAATTTTGTATGGTCGATCGTGTGCCACATTGCTGTTGTTAAGGGTTTACTTTAAAACACAAAATTTATTTAATCAAAACCAAATTATTACTATTAAAACAAATTTAATGACAATATAAATGAAGGTTCATAGTGAAGTGGGTGGTAGTACAAATTGTTTTAGTTAGTGAATGGTTCTTCTTACTTTTTCCTATTTTTCTCTTATTTTTCCTGTTCATTATAAACGTTGGCTATTAATATTAATATTCAACTTGTCAATGAAATGAATAGATGATAGACCAAACGATTTTCGCAGATTTTGCATCCATGAGTTTCTCCTTTTACTATCCACCTTGCTCTGAAGGATCATAAGATGGTCCAATTTTCGTTTTGTTTGCGATTCTTTAGAGTACTTATTTGTTTGTAGATAGATATTCATTGGATAGGCTGTTAGCCTGTATCACCGGGACCTTTAAAGATCTTTTGTTAACACCCATCATCTCCAGAATTGGATTAGAGCATCCTGTCTGTCTCTACCCTTTTAATGACTCTTAATAGCCTTGACAGTGGCCTCTCTACGAAGAACACGTATATTGTTTCTGACTATAAATTACAAAAATATAGGCGATAGTATGCACCCTTGACGGACCCTTTTTTGTTGCTGTAAATGTCTTCTGATCAACTCCCAGTGATTTTAATCTCTCCTAGTTTTTTCACGAATCTAGTTTTCTTATCGTAAAAGTTAAAATTTAGCGTTACATTTTTTTATTAAATCTTCTGCAATTGTTGTATAAAACTAAATTTAATAAAAATATAACCTAATATCGATCATCGAGTTTAATAGAATACAACGATATTATTATAATAACAGAAATTCTATGTCTTTCAAAGAAAACTTGTGAAAACTTAGAAACTGTCTCATTAGCAACAGAAGCGAATAACACAAGATTCCACACAAATTGATTAAATTATTCAAAATATGTTTATCACAAACAAGAGTCGAAGTTAGAATCATGGTTAAGATATTTCAAATCAACCAAGAGAAACACGATGAGAAGTTAGATAGCGTTCCATTGTTTAACTAACAGAATATTATATGTCAAGAAAAAATACTTGTTTGTGGAATTAGCTAGAGAGGTACAACAAAAATAATAAAAACCCTAAGGAAAGAGATATAGTTCATGACCTAATAATGTTTTAAGGCAAACACTAACGTTTTGTCGTGGGGGTAATCCATTTTAACTTTTTTAGATTTTTTTTAGGGTGGAAACCGTCTGATAAAATATATAGTCACCACTTATACTGCAGCTAAGTGTACTTTTTCCGTAGTCCATTTTTATGTAGGAAAGAGTAAAAAAACTAATTGTAATTGAAAAATGTAGTCCTGTTATTGTAAGTATTATTAGAAGATTGTCTAAATATCTCTTAAAATTTTATAAATTTACCTGCTTCATTACAAGTTTTCGGTCTCTCATAATCATAAGCTGTCCAAAACGAAAGAAACAAAATTAAAAAGACTAAAACCCACTTGCGAACATAGGCCTCTCATTAGATAATTTTTAATAAGTACCTACCTATTTGCAAAGTAAAGTTTTATGCTTTGTAAAGATATAAAGAATATATTCACCAGACTATTGTGTCTGTGCATATATCGAGAGAATTGCTTGGTTTTATAGTTGTAGTTTAAAAATGTACCGTGAGCGGTGTTACAGTTAAATTTTCGGGTCCTCCTCGGTGCGTTTAGTTATTCTTGTCCCATTGGTTTGTCAAACACTATGGTCTTCTTCGAAATACAAGGTTCATCCAAATTTATTTGAAGAGGTCAATATAAACGACATTTGATAAAATTCAGCCATTTTGTGGAGAAAAAGAGAAAGATTATTGATTACAAGTTTCTTCTCGACTATTGAAAAATGGAAGGAATATCATCCCTGTACAATGGACACCGATACATCTGAACCAGATCAAGTATTATCAAGATTACTGAGATAAGATAATAATTAATTCTTTTAATTAACCTAATTAAACCTGGTTGACATAATATTCAGTTTTCAATATTTCAATGCTGAATTAAACAATAAAAATTCGAAAAGAGGTTGACCTTAAAGGCCATCCTTGAACCTTCCCGCTAGTTTTAACCGTAAAGCTATAGTAACGTGACGTATTTTGACGTTTTTGACTTTTTTTGAAATATTTAAAAAGCCATAACTTTTTGACGCGTTATTCGATTTTGTTGTTCAAGATGGCATTCGACGCAGTTTTTTGAGACCTAAAAACGTTACTAGGAGCGCAAAATCCATTAGTTAAAAAATCTCTAAGTTATTGAAAAAAACACTTTTTTTGAAATTTTTCGACAACGATATCTCACGAAGGAATCAACCGATTTTAATTTGCGAAATGGCATTCGACGTGGTTTTTTAAGCTTGAGAGCTGATTAGGTTATGAAATTGATCAATGTAATGGCCAAAAAGATATGCCCAAAAAACATCATTTCTACCAATTGTTTTTTTAGGCTATTTTGAAATTTCTCGGAATCTACTGGTTCGAATCAGTCTAAACTGACAGGGAATCTTAGTTAGATGGAACTCTTTAAAATGCTTTTTATTTCATTCCGATCGGTCAAGCCGTTCAAAAGTTATACACACACACACACACACAAACACACGCGCGCGCGCACACGCACACGCACACGCACACGCACACGCACACGCACACGCACACGCACACGCACACGCACACGCACACGCACACGCACACGCAACACGCGCGCACACGCGCACAGGCGCACACGCGCACACACACACACACAAACGCGCGCGCACACACACACACGCACGCACGCACGCACGCACGCACGCACGCACGCGCGCACGCACGCACGCACACACACACACACGCGCGCGCGCACACGCGCACGCACGCACGCACGCACGCACGCACGCACGCACACACACACACACGCGCGCGCGCACACACACACACACACACACACACACACACACACACACACACACACACACACACACACACACACACACACACACACACACACACACACACACACACACACACACACACACACACACACACACACACACACACACACACACACACACACACACACACACACACACACACACACACACACACACACACACACACACACACACACACACACACACACACACACACACACACACACACACACACACACACACACACACACACACACACACACATACATACATATATATATATATATATATATATACATCCACACATACAGACACCCTCGTAAAAATAGTCACGGGAGGTTCCAAATACCTCAAAACGTTGAGATCCGATGAAAACTCCATTTTCGAAAAACGGGGTAAAACCAATAACTTCGCGATTTTATATTTTTTTTTTATTTTTTAGCGGGAAGTTAAAAAAAGTTATGATTATATTAGGGTTTCACTAAAAAATGGTTCTAAAAGTAAAAATGCCCAGTATAATTAGCAAAACTTTACTTCGAGATAATTAATTAATCACTAAAGCTAGCAAAGACCAACTTAAAAAAATCTACACTGCCACGGCCACGACATAACGATGCATCCTGTATAACTTAAAATAATGTTAAAATGTGACGTTTGATAATGCACATCTTTTATGTTAATTACTTTGTGTCGTCACTTTTAAGATAACAGATAAATTAAGCTTTGCCATACAAATCCTGCATATAATCCGGTAAACAAAAAAAAATTCGCAGGAAAACATCCACTAAAAAGAATCCACAGATAATAAAAAAGGAGAGTAAGGTTTTTGCAGCCCCGTATGAAAATTTCACACTCAAAGAAATTTCTACGGAATTCTATGTATCTAAAAACCAGTTTTAGAGGTATTGTTTTTGCGAAGAGCAAATAGCAGTAACTAGATACTGACTTCCTATTATTATTTTACCCATTGTACGGGTTGGGTATAACCGATATCTCGTTACATAAAGAAATACGTAGTATTTCTTTAATTCTATTACGTCTACTCGCAGAGAAAACCCATTATTAAAATAAAGGAAGATGTTTTAAAGGTTTTATTCATTAAGTAACCGTAAGCTAAATTACAGACTGGTGATTAAAAGCTTTTTGCTGTTTTATTAAACCAGAATTTCAAAAAAGGTATAAATAAATAATAGTAAAATTAATTTTAAATACAAAAAATTTGTTTTTACCTAAAATGGAAATAATATTATTTATGTGCATATTTCAGCTATTTTTTACTGCATATTTCTCGTAAACGAAATCGAAATTCAGTTAATTCTAAAACAGAGTTTTTTCTTTTTATGGCTTTAAATTATAATAAAATAAAACAGAAGAGACCACCAAAGAAGAACAAGTTAAAAATAATATATTCCAAAATAAAAGTGAGTCATCTTTAAACTCTTCTGATGGCAAACATCAGTTGGGTGTTACACACGCCGCCATAAAATTTTCTTCATTTCATACATTTAGCACTAATGAGGTCTTATCGTCGAAAATTAAATCTACCCCATTTCTTGCTATGAAATGCCGCTAGATAAATTATGTTGATACGAAAAAATTGGCATGAATAAATGGCTAATGAAAACATTTAAAACAACGACTTTTAAATATCTGAAAAAACGTAGTATGTAAGAGTAGGGGGAGTCCAGGAGAGTTTAGCAGATGGGAGACAATAGAAAGTAACGAGTGCACATACACAAAACTATTACTTATTCAGACTATACTAGTGCACATTTTATTTTTACCAGCACGCATTTAGAGCATTGCAAGGTGCATCAAGTGAGTACATGTCCCAAGCTACTTAGCGTTGATATTATAAGGCCAATTATTCACTGTCCCACCAAATTATCACATCGCTATAAACAAAGAAAGATTAACTACCAAATTAAAATATTTAAACGCAATTGCAATAAACGTTTTTATAGTAAAACGCAACGTGACAAATTTGTTGCTGGTTTGTTAATTGTTTCAACAATAAATGACTTATACTTTATTAGAAATATATGTTAGTTAGTGTTTTATTCGTTAGCTGATTTGATTAATTAATGATTTCTAACAATACAAACAAAAATGAACAAAGGCAGCTAACATTTAACCGATAAACAATCTTTATTGGCAATACACTCTTTAGCGATGGAAGAAGTCTGTATTACATAGCTAAAGCCCAAGGAATGAACCAGTCGACCAATTTTAGAGGCGCACAAAGGTACTCGAAGACTGAGCAAATAATCGCATCCCAGAACATGGTCGCAGAAGAATCACATCTGAAGCTGATGACCTATTTGTTCGTTTAACATTACTGCATCATAGCTCCAGAATGAGCATTACATGACAGAAATGTTAAAGTCAGTGAGAGAACACTTTAAAGACGATAACAGTTTAACCAGCATAAGACAGGCAAAAGGACCCTTATTGTAACCTCATTACAAACGAGCGAGGTTACAATTTGCTCGCACTTATATTCGATCGCTCAAGACTGGTAAAATTGTCTGTTTTCAGATGATTCTAGATGTTCTCCAAATTCCCTCGATGGTTGTATTATAGTATGAAGAAGACCTGGAGAGCGTTTGTTAAGAATTCACGATAATCGGTAATGAAGTATCCGTAATGATCTTGGAAAAAATTAATCTCCAAGCTAAAACAGTTTTCGTTCCTGTGGATCATAGAATTTTATATGCATAACTGAAGTATTGTCAACATACGTTGTACCATTTGCACTATTTGTGGAAGATAATTTTCTTTTTGTACAGGACAAAGCCTTACCACATATTGCTAGAGTGGTGAATAGTTACTTTTAAGAAGACTGTAATCTGAAACGAACTTGGGAGAAGAATCAGAGCGCACAAAAATCGTCCACAAACACTTAACAACTTCTTGAGGCTCTTATCGAAGAGCGGGAGCAAATAAATTCAACGCATGCTTAGTAGAATGCCCGCAGTTATCCAACTGAAGGCAGTAATATTCGGCAATAGAAGTAGATCTAAAGTATGAAAAATAAAAAATAAATATTTAAGTCCTAGCATCTAAAAGATGAGTACAATTTTTATTTCAACATAAAATTCATTTTGTGCGTTACATGTTAATTCTTATTTACATGTAAAAGTAAAAGTACGCAGTTAGCAGGTTTAAAATTTCTTATCACATCTTCTTCTCAATTTAAATATGTACATCAAATTACTAATTTGGTAATAATTTAACCAAACTTTGGAAACGTTAACGTCTTAAAAAATCAAAAGTGTAATTAATACATTTAAAAAAGGTAATTGCTATATTTAATGTTTTACAGTAACTAGACATGAGTAATTTTAATTTTTAGATAAAAAAATCTTGCTAAAACATTATTTATAAAAAAAATTAATTAGTTTTAAGACATTACTTAAAAGGCTTCGGCTTGTCTGGAAAACGCTATAGTTGCAGCTTTAAAAGACAAAGGCAGGTGTACCTTAAAAGTGTGTATAATAATTTATCAGCTGCCGTTATTTCTCCGACAAGAATTACGCCTCAGTGTAGAGCCTAATTCATTATAAAATAATTGGAGTGCCTGAAGGTCTTTTGTTGTCTTTGATGGTAAAGCACGATACAACACGATTTGCAAGTCCTTTTTAATAGACTAAGATTTTTGAGGAAAAAACTGGCTTTATATCAATTTTTATTTCTTATTTATTGACCACACAAAGGGAAGCTTTATTGTCATATAAAAAGCATCATTTAAAAAATATTGAATAATAATTTTGACATGAAAAAAAATTAAAGACACTTAATATATAAAGAAAAAAATGTATACGCTTTTTATACAAATGTTACTGTAATTTACGCAATAAAATCGGAACCCGAAATGACACATAAATTTCTCTGGAACATTATCAGCGTTTCGCGTCTTTTTAGTCGAGAAGCTAAGAGGAGTTTCATGGTTGATTTGAGTCCGATGAGTTTCAGGGGTAATGTCTAAGTATTTTTTTTTTGTTCTGCTGACTCCGAATGTCAAACATACTCAGCTATATGTTTGAAATCCTTGAAATTCATTAGCCACAAAACCCCCATTGGTTTCTGGGGTATTTGTCCAAGAAAGAATTTCGTTATTCGAACTGTGGATCAAAATACTGGCGCATAGATTCACTTTACAGCTTGTACAGCGATAGCGTTCTTTAATTTTTTTAATTCAAGTTATATTTCGTAATCCATATTATGGAAGAAAAAGTTCCCCTGATTAAGATATAGATGCACGCACAGCCGTAACCGCTGATAGTAGAAACGTAAGATTTGGTCAGATTTTTAGTTTCATAACATAAACACCAAAGGGATTTTAAAAAAATTTTACCCTGAAGGAGTCAAAATTGGGTTTGAAAGTTTGTACGGATAAAATTTTTAAATTCAAAATATTTTATTAAATACTTGTTTGATGCTTTATAAGAAAGCTAAGGTTTTTAATAAGAGGTTAAATCTTTATATGGTAATATTTTAAAATTACTCCGTTTGCTATGAAAATTATTATACCGATAAAATGTTAAAATGTCGAAGATTCTAAAAAAAATGCTGAAAAACGTTCATAATTGTAAGCATTTCTTGACAACCTTGAAAAATTGACAAAAATGGATAATACTCTCAAAAATCATCAAAAAATGTTGAAAATTGTAAAAAAATTTACTAAAACCCAGGAAAAATGTTAAAAATCCAGAAAGATTGTTGGAAATCGTGAAAGAAACGTTGAAAACTGTAAGAGTCGTTAATACATAATTAAAAAAAAATGGCTTAAAACTACGAAAAATATTTGAAAATCCTAAAAAAATTATAAAAATCGAGAAAAGCTATGTTTGAAAATCTTGAAAAAAATATTAAAATAAAATAAAAATTGTAAAAAATTAATGGCATCTTTTAAACTTTTTAACAATAAAAAAGGTCAAGAATCGAACAGAAAAACAAAAAAAAAAATGAAAATTATTAAAAATATTCAAAAATATTCAAAAGACATAAAAAATATTAAATAACGTACAAATTTGGTAACAATTGTGAAAAGTAAGTGTAAAACCATAAAATATTATTGGATATCTTAAAAAACGTTTAAATAATAAAACATATTGAAAATCGTAAAAAATTATCGAAAATGTAAAAAAAAAATAAAAAACTGTTTAAATTAAAAAAACAAGTAGGTATTTAAACATTTGGAAAACAGAAAAAAATTTAAAAAATAGAAAAACTAGCAAAAATTGTAAAAAATGAAAACCAAAAAAATAAAAATAGAAAAGAAATAGATAAAAATTTTAAAAGAATTAAAAAAAATTAAATTAAATAATGACAAAAGCGTGAAAATTGCAAAATACAACGAAAAAAAGTAAAAACCTGTATATAGAAAAAAATGTGATAATATCGACAAAAACAGTAATAAAATCATTTAAATCAATCAAAAAAACAAGAAAAAATTGTAAAAATTTGTAAATACGAAAAATAAAAAATCATTTATTGTTGGGCGATACAAAGTTCGCCGGGTCGGCTATTAACATATTGTAACGGGATAACCGTAAAGGAAGGGACCTTAATTTGAAAGATTGTTGTTGACAGTTGATTTTTAGTTGTTTGTAAAAAAATCAACTGACCATTTTAAATAATGTTTCGAGAAAATTCTAGAAACTTCTAAACACACTGACTAGATTAAATAATGTTGTATATAAGGGGATGCATGGGCAGTTTAAGTCAGTTCGAGTCAAGTGTTCACAAGAGTTCATTGTATTGTCAAGTAGTTAGACGTTATCCAGCAGAGTTCAGTGTATCTTAACAATTTTGTAAATAAATTGTGTAAAAAGCCCCCATACGTGTTTCAAATTGGTGTCAGGTGTGGGGTAAAGATATAAGAATGCCTGGAAAAAAGGTAAATGAACTATTGGTTGCTAAGCTCAGAAGAGAGCTCGAAGAATTAGAGTTGGAAACTACTGGGAGCAAATCCGTATTGTTGAGAAGGCTCCGTGAATACTACCTAAATAATAATTTGGACCCTGACGCTGTGGAGTTCGAAGACCCAGTTCAAAAATTAAATTCTGAACTAACTCAACAACTTTCCCGGCTGCAAGAGGAGCTATCAGGACGAATGACGAGCCAACAAGAAGAACAAGCTCAACAACTGTCCCAGTTGTCCAGTCAGATAAGCAGCCAGGGCGAAGATATGTCCCAGCTGTCGCAACGGATGACGAACCAACAAGAGGTGCTATCCAGTCAGATGAAGAGCCAGCAAGAGGAGCTATCCAGGCAGATGAAGAGCCAGCGTGAAGATATGTCCCAGCTGTCACAACGAATGACGAACCAACAAGAGGTGCTATCCAGTCAGATGAAAAGCCAACAAGAGGAGCTATCACAACGGATGTCTACCCTATCAGATGAGTTATCCAGTTCGTTCTCTCAGCAAGTAGCCAACTTGAATCAGCAAGTAGACAACCTAAATCAGCAAGTGTCCAGCTTGCGAGACGAACAAAATCAGCAAGTGTTCAGCTTGCGAGACGAACAAAATCAGCAAGTGTCCAACTTGCGAGACGAGCAAAACCAGATCAACCAGCAAATGCAGTCCGAGATAAGGAAGCTTCAACAAGAACAGGAAGCTAGCCGCCGAAACCAAACCATCCATCACGGCGACGGAGATGCAAGAAGGATGGAAACCTGCCACGCAGACGTCGAACGACAAAGAAGCGAGGAGACGACCCATGGACGAACGACGATGAAACCTTCGACCTTCGACGGGAAGACTTCCTGGCCAAATTACCTGAAACAATTCGACGCAGCGGCCAGAGCTAATGGATGGTCATCCCAGGAGAAAGCATTGTCCCTAACCGTAGCTCTGCGAGGCGAAGCTTTAGACGTCTTGCAATGTTAAAAAGTAAACGTATTTTGGGAAATAATATATTTACATATATAAGTAACGTTTTACAATTATGTTGACAATTAAACAATTAACTATATATAAATTATATAATCTAGTTAACAGTAAACAGTGGCGTTCACTGATAAGTGTTTGTAAGGTGTATATTCCAACACTCCCCCTCACTAACAAACACATATTAATTTATTCCTAAACTTCCTCTTAAGTTTTCATATGTAGATTTCGGAAGTCCTTTGGTAAACAAGTCTGCTTGCATTTCTTTTGTCTGTAAATATTCTACATTTATAAAACCCTTTTGAACACAATCTCTAATAAAATGTAGTTTAGTATCTATATGTTTAGACTTTGTACTAACTACTGGATTGTTACTAAATTTTAGTGCTGCCTGGTTATCATTGAATATTGTTATTCTATTTTGATTAATTCCGATATCTTTCAAAAGCGATTTTAAATGCAGAGCTTCTTTTGCAGCTTCAGTAATGGATACATATTCTGCTTCAGCTGTGGATAGTGCTACAGATCTTTGTTTTCGCGATTCCCAGCTTATACAACTATCAGCATATTTAAAACAGTAACCAGTGTAAGATCTTCTATCTACAGAACATGACGCCCAGTCTGCGTCTGCAAAACCATGAACTTCTTGGCCTATTTTCTTAAAATTAATTCCTACATCCTTTGTTCCTTGAAGGTACCTAAGGACTCTTTTTGCATATTTGAAGTGTACTTCACTAAAACAGTTATTAAATTGGCTAAGATGACTTACCGTATACATGATATCAGGCCTAGTAGCAACTGCTAAATACATCAAAGTACCAATTAAGTTTTGATAAGGTAAATTTTTACAAGTTTCTGTCTTCGATAATTTTAAATTTACTTCTATTGGTGTACTTACAGGTTTACAATTTTCCATATTATATTGTTTTAATGCTTTTTCTATATATCTTTGTTGTGTCAGTTTTAAATTTTCACCTTCTTGTGTTATTTCAATTCCAAGACAATAATTTGGTTTTCCTAAATCTTTCATTTCAAATTTTTTCATTAGTAATTTCTTTATTTCTAGTAGTTTTTTCTCACAAGAATATGCTATGATAATGTCATCTACGTACACAGCCATTAATATTTTTATTCCATCGTCGATAATACTATAAATACAAGGATCTGCTTGTGAAGAGATGAAACCTAGATTTTTTAGTTCTTCATCTAAACGCAAATACCATTGTCTTCCAGATTGTTTTAATCCATAAAGAGCTTTTTGTAAATGGCAAACCTTTTCACCTTTTATATTTTTTATATCTTCTAACATCTTTTTAGTTTTATTAAATAAGGTAAGGTCTTCATTTGTGCTTTCATCTATCATAATTTCAGTTAAGTACTTTTCGAGATAATCTGGTTTTTTCATGTCAATATTTTCATTTAAATCTCCATTTAAATAAGCGCTTGTAACATCAAGTTGATTTAATTTAAGGTTTTCTTCTACAGCTGTGGCCAATAATAGTCTCAGAGAACTAAGTTTTACTACTGGAGCAAAAGTTTCGTTGTAGTCAGTTCCATATTTTTGGCTGAATCCTCTTGCTACAAGACGTGCTTTTTTCTTTTCCGTGTTATCTCGGTTAATTTTTCTTTTAAGTACCATTTTATAGTCTACTAAATTATTCTTATACTTCCTTTCTTTTATTATCCATGTACCATTTTTAATGTGCGCTTTTATTTCAGATTTGATAGCTTCATGCCATTCTTCATTTTCTTCATTTTCATCTGATTCGCATAGGTACATATGCTCGTTTCCTGTCTCTTCTAATTCGTAGTCTTTTGTCCATACAGGAGGTTTCTTCTGACGTTCTGATCTTCTGTATGTAGTTTCAGCATGATTTTCTTCTTCATCTGATGATGTGGATGTTTCACTTTCAACAAAATTTTCTTCTGTTTCATTAGATCCACCTGGATTTTTAAAAATGATTTCAGTGTCGTTACTAGTATTACATTCTCTTTCATTATGGTTTACTAAGAAATCATAATTGCTACTAGTTTCCTCATAAAACATTTTATCTAAAATTTTAACATCTCTACTTATTATAACATCATTTTTTTCTGGTACATAGATTCTATATGCTTTGGCATTTTTGGCATATCCCAGAAATACTCCTGGTGTTGCTTTCGGTGCAAACTTATTTTTTCGATTTTTGTTCAAAACAAATGCTTTTGATCCAAATATATGTAGATGATTAACAGATGGTACACGCCCAACCCATTTTTGATATGGTGTTTCTCCGTTTAATGCTTTTGCTGGACTTCTGTTGATCAAGTAATTTGAAGTATAAATAGCTTCTGCCCATAACTGACTTGGCAACTTAGCAGCTATTAGCATACATCTAGCTTTATCTATCAATGATCTGTTTTTACGTTCAGCCAAACCGTTTTGCTGAGGAGTATATGGGGCGGAGAACCTTCTATGAATTCCATTTATTTTCAAATATTCATCAAAATTCTTATTACAGTATTCTGTACCATTATCAGACTGTAGATTTTTTATTTTCTTATTAGTGAAATTTTCCATAATTGTTTTATATTCTTTAAATTTTTCTAGTACCTCATTTTTTGCTTTCATAAAATATACTTCACAATATCTTGTATAATTGTCAATGAAAGTTACGAAATATTTTGAACCTGCTAATGTTCCAACATTTATTGGTCCACATACATCGGTATGTACAATTTCTAAAGGTTCTGTTGTTTTGAAATTCTCACTTTTATGAAATGGTAAACGTGACATTTTTCCTTGGATACATATTTCACATTCAGATAATCTTTCGTTGTGACCAAATTTTAATCCCTTCAGTAATTGTTTGTTCAAAGATAATTTTAAATCAGCTTCATTCATGTGTCCAAGTTTTTTATGCCACTTCATAATATCATTGTCGTGAACAGTATTTACTTCTTCATAATTGTCCAAATTTATATAATACAGACCATTTTCTCGTTTAGCTTCAATAACAACATTTCCCTTTTTGTCTTTTATTACAGCCTTATGTTTAGAAAAAATTACATTATGATCATGATCTGTAATTTTTCCTACTGACATTAAATTGGTAGACAACTCAGGAACGTATAGGGTTTGATTTAGATTAATAATATCCTTTTTGGATTTTAATGTCACTATTCCTTTTCCCTCCACATTGGTAGTGTGATAATCAGATGCTAATTTTAATAACCCATTTTCAGTATTAAATGAACTAAATGTATCCTTTAAACCAGACATATGAGAAGTGCATCCACTGTCTAAACACCACAGACCAGTGTTAATTTCGTTTGCAGAAGTTAAACAAATTGGTTGAACATTAAAATTTTTTCTTTGATTATCATGTTTTGTATCCTCTTTATTTGTTTTCTTCCAACAATCAGAGGCTTTATGACCATATCTTCTGCATTTATGGCATTTAAATTTAAATTCATCATTTCTCAATGGCTTTTTATTAAAGTTTCTTTTATTACTGCTGTACAGAGCACCTTCCTGGTTGTCGTTAGTTTCTTGTCCTTTTCTGGCTTCCGATTCTTCTATTATTTTTACTTTTAGATCTTCAGGTTTGGGTAAATTGTCTCGCGTTTCAATAGCAATTCTAAAATTCTCGAAACTAGAAGGTAAACTATAGAGCATCATTATACTAAGTAGTTCTGGATTAATTTGGATATCCATATCATTCAGTTTGTCTACTATATGTAAAAAATTATTCAAATGGTCTCTTATATCTTCTGTTTCGGACATTTTCTTCAGTATTAATTGCTTTAGGAGAGTTGCTTTACGAGCTGGTCCTTGACTTTGATATATACATTTTAGAGTATCCCAAACATCTTTTGAAGTTTTACAATTTTTTACTTGTTTTAGTTCAGGAGGGGATATTAACAATAAAAGCTCTGAACGTGCCATTAGATCTTCACGATCGTAGTCTGCAGGATTATCTGCTGGTCTCAATTTTTCACCAGTTACATAGTTCCATAAATTGTTCTTAATTAATACGGCTTGGGCCTGGACACTCCATGTGTCGTAATTTTCCTTTCCCAACGATTCTATACGATAAGCAGCCATTTTATATACTTTATCGTATTAGAACCACGCTCTGCTACCAATTTGTTAAAAAGTAAACGTATTTTGGGAAATAATATATTTACATATATAAGTAACGTTTTACAATTATGTTGACAATTAAACAATTAACTATATATAAATTATATAATCTAGTTAACAGTAAACAGTGGCGTTCACTGATAAGTGTTTGTAAGGTGTATATTCCAACATGCAATCATTGACGCCGGATCAAGCTGACAACTTTGAGTTATTGGTGAATCGTCTAGAGATGCGTTATGGTCAAACTCATCTACAACCTGTGTACCGAATGCAGTTAAAGAGCCGAAAACAGAAAAATGGAGAAACTGTCCAGGAATTTGAAGCGGATGTAGCAAGAATGGTACGACTTGCGTATTCAAATGCAGCGGAGGATTTCCTGGAGTGCCTAGCAGTCCAAACCTTTACCGATCGTCTTCGAGACGTCGAGTTGCAGCGCGCTGTACGGTTGGCGCGGCCGAAGACTCTTGTGGACGCCTTGACCATTGCCCTGGAGTTTGAGGCGGCGACGGAGGCCTCACGTGGAGTTGCTCGGCTAAGGGAAATCATCGGTAACTACGACCATGCCGTTCATTCCGTTAGCGACGTTGAAGCGGTAGTAGAGAGGTTTATGAAGTTATCTCCAAAAAGAAGGCGCCCAGTGAGATGCTGGAACTGCGGAGAACTAGGCCATATAAGAAATACTTGCCCCCATAAAGAAAAATATCCTGCTGAAGTACCCCAGCAGCAGGAAAACTTTAAACGGGTCGACTCCTGGAGGGCGACTTCGACCCCAAACATTCGCGAAGTCCCTCACACCATTAAATTGGCAACTCTGCGACATCACGTGGACAGCTTATATGTAGATGGCCTCCTTGATGGGAAGAATATTAGCATGCTGGTAGACACTGGAGCTACAAAAACTATCGTCCGACCAACCATCATTATGCGAAATAAGATGTTGCCTACCAGTTGGAGACTGCGTACCGCTACCGGAGATTCTGCTAGAGTCTACGGTGAGATACAGGTGACGCTACAGTTTGGTTCAACCTCTCTTGTTCACTCAGTGCTGGTGGCTGACGTTGATGAAGATGTTGTTCTGGGCATGGATGTTATGCTCCACTGTGGTTTTCATTTGGATCTTCGCCAACGTATCCTTCGTACTGGTAATGAAGAAATATTCCTGCACCGAAAACAAGTTGACAATGCCTCGATTAGGCTAATCGATGATATCGAACTTCCGGCAAGCTGCGAATGTGTCGTCACAGCGCGGTTGGATGGACTGGAGCCAGATGGTGCCCCAGCCATGATAGAGCCGAAGAACCATGACCATGAATTGGGAAAAGGACTCCTTGTGGGTAAGACTCTTGTTAGATTTGCCAAAGAGGTACCCATCCGAGTTATCAACTTGAACGATCATCCAGTTCTTCTCCAAAAGGACACGGAAATGGGAAGTTTAGAACCAGTAATGGCCATAATTCACAAGATAAATGGTACGGAAACAGATGAGACCAACGAAATTGCACAATTAATGACAAAATTAGACCCCTCTGTGTCAAAATTAGAAAAGAAACAGGTAAGAGATCTACTTTACCGTTATAAACCTGTATTTGGTTCTAAAAGTAAACTGGGAAGAACTGATGTTGTACAACATAGAATTGACACTGGTGATGCACGTCCGATTCGACAGGTACCCCGAAGGATGCCTCAAGTTAAAAAGGAAGAAGCAGACAGAGCCCTTAAAGAAATGATTCAAAATGGCATAGTCGAACCATCCAGTAGTCCGTGGGCTTCTCCTGTGGTATTAGTGAGAAAGAAAGACGGATCAATGCGGTTTTGTGTCGACTATCGAAAGCTAAATGATGTCACTAAGAAGGACAGTTATCCTCTGCCAAGGATTGATGATGCCCTCGACGCTTTGGCGGCTTCTACTCTGTTTTCTACCTTGGACCTTAAAAGCGGATACTGGCAAGTTAAAATGAATCCTGCAGACAAAGAAAAGACTGCCTTTACCAGTGGATCAGGGTTATGGCAATTCACGGTCCTTCCATTTGGCCTCTGTAATGCTCCTGCGACGTTTGAACGACTAATGGAGAACATCCTGCGGGGTTTGTCATGGGAAACTTGTCTAGTTTATTTAGACGACATCATCATAATGGGTGAGACCTTTAAGGAACATTTATCTAACCTGGAAGAAGTTTTTAAAAGATTACAGAACGCTAATCTAACATTGAATGTTAAGAAATGCCACTTGTTCCAGAGACAGGTCAACTATTTAGGACATAACGTAAGCAAGGATGGCGTTGCTGTTGATCCCGCTAAGATACAAGCCGTTCAGGAATGGCCAATCCCTATCGACAAACATCAGCTCCGGAGTTTCTTGGGTCTTTGTTCCTATTACCGACGGTCTCCAAAATTCTTGACACGTTTGACAGAACAAGATAAGTCCTTCTGTTGGGATCAGGAATGTCAAAAGGCGTTTGAAATATTGAAGAAACAGCTTACGTCAGCACCTGTTCTTTCTTATCCACTTCCTGATGGTAAGCTTATTTTGGACACCGACGCCAGCAATGTGGGAATTGGAGCCGTCTTGTCACAGCTACAAGACGGTAAGGAAAGAGTGGTTGGTTACTTCAGCAAAACTTTATCGAAAGCTGAAAAGAACTACTGTGTAACTCGGAGGGACCTGTTAGCAGTTGTAAAATCCGTCGAACACTTTTATAAATATCTGTATGGCAGAAAATTCCTGATCAGAACAGACCATGCTAGTTTAAAGTGGCTACTTAGCTTTAGGAACCCAGAAGGACAGATAGCAAGATGGCTCGAAAAACTGCATGAATATGATGTTGAAATCGAGCACAGACCTGGAACCAGACATCGTAATGCTGATGCACTTTCCAGAAGACCATGTCGACCTGATTGCCCCCATTGTACCCGTATGGAGCAGAACGAGGAAAAACTTGCCTTAGTTAAGGTTGTGCCAGAAGACGAGAGCTCTATGCTGGAGGAGCAACAAGAAAACGATCCCGTTCTGAGAAAGATTAGGGAGTGGAAGAGAATGGACCGTCGTCTGTTGTGGAGAGAGATATCCTCATCCTCTCCTGCTTTAAAAGCATACTGGTCCCAATACAACTCTTTAATTTTGGACGGAGGGCTCGTTAAAAGACTTGTAGAAAATTCCGAGGGCACCGAAACAAGGAAACAAATAGTAGTCCCAAGAAATGCTGTACCGGAAATTTTAAAACAGATGCATAATGATAGTTCTGGAGGACATCTGGGTATCACGAAAACGCTGCAAAAGATCCGAGATAGATTTTACTGGGTAAATTGCACTAATGATGTTAAAGATTGGTGTCGTAAATGCACTACATGTGCTGCCAGTAACGGTCCGCACCGAAAACCGAAGGCGGAAATGCAGCAATACCTGGTTGGAAGTCCTTTTGAAAGAATCGCAGTAGATGTATTGGGGCCACTTCCACAGACCGATGTAGGAAACAAGTACATCTTTGTTGTAATGGACTACTTCACTAAATGGGTTGAAGCATATGCAGTTCCCAATCAGGAAGCTACCACTTTAGCAGATATATTGGTTGAAGAATTCGTAAGCCGATTTGGGGTACCATTAGAATTACATTCAGACCAAGGAAGAAATTTTGAGAGCAAGCTGTTTCAAGAAGTTTGCCAAAGATTAGGCATCCAGAAAACGAGAACCACAGCGATGCACCCTCAGTCTGATGGAATGGTGGAACGAATGAACCGGACTATAACCAACTATCTGTCAAAAGTGGTGTCAGATTGTCAGAGGGATTGGGATCGACATATTCCACTATTTCTAATGGCAATTCGATCGGCCATCAACGAATCAACTGGCCAAACGCCTGCGAAGGTCCTGTTTGGTAGAGAAATGAGGCTACCATGTGACTTGGTGTTTGGTTGTAAACCTGGTGAAGAAATGGCACGTGAACAATATGTCACCGACCTTCAGAATCGAATGGAAAATATACACAACCGGGTGCGTGGAAAACTACAATTATCTAGTGATCGGATGAAGAGGTACTATGACACACGGACAATGGAAAAGAGTTACCAAGTTGGAGATTTAGTCTGGCTCTATAACCCCCGACGGCGTCGAGGTATTTGTCCCAAATTACAAAAGAACTGGGAAGGTCCTTACACCATCAGGAAGAAGATTAATGATGTCATTTATCGGATCGTGAAAATTCCCAGAGGGAAACCCGTCGTGGTCGATCATGATCGTTTGGCGCCTTACCAGGGAAACCACAGTGGAGATGCGCAGCAACTCCAAGAAGATGGTTTGGCTGGCTCAGGGAGTGTGCGGGATTCCGATGTAGGAAATAACATTCCAGGAGGAATGAATCTAAGGAGGGGGCAGTGTAACGGGATAACCGTAAAGGAAGGGACCTTAATTTGACAGATTGTTGTTGACAGTTGATTTTTAGTTGTTTGTAAAAAAATCAACTGACCGTTTTAAATAATGTTTCGAGAAAATTCTAGAAACTTCTAAACACACTGACTAGATTAAATAATGTTGTATATAAGGGGATGCATGGGCAGTTTAAGTCAGTTCGAGTCAAGTGTTCACAAGAGTTCATTGTATTGTCAAGTAGTTAGACGTTACCCAGCAGAGTTCAGTGTATCTTAACAATTTTGTAAATAAATTGTGTAAAAAGCCCCCATACGTGTTTCAATATATTGAATAATATTCCGAATTCCTTAAAATGTAACAAAACTGGCACTGTTAGCTTAAAGCAAAACTTGTTTACTTGTAAAAATCCACCTATGAATATATAATTATTCCCAATACTTCAACGCATATTTTTAACTTATCTTCGTTCATCATCAAACAGAAGTGACACTTTTGTATATTTTCTACTTAGATAAAATATGTTGCTGACAACTAAATAGTGTTAAACGTTGAAGCAATAAACGCTTCCACTAATATATGTATAAAGACATAATTAAAAAAATCTACTAGTTTTTATTTTGTGTGGGAATCAGGAACGTTCTCATTAGTGTATTCAAGCTCCATTACCAATAAGGGCGTCATTGGACTGATTGGTGTCTTTAATGAATTATTATTATGTATTTGAATTGTGTACCATCTGTAATATTTCCATTTCTATTAATTTTTTTATATTGCAACGGGATAACCGGATAAGAAAAGGACCTTTACTTAAAAAACTGTCTTTAGGTTATATATTCCAGAAACTTCTAGTATGTAGAATATTCGTTTGTTCCATAAAAGGGGATGTATGAGCAGTTAAGGACTAAGGGGAGTTCAAATAGTTCATTGTCATTGTAAAACTGTTTAGACGTTATCGACTAGAGTTCTTGTGTATCTGTAACAATTATGGTGAATAAATTGTGTTAAAGTCCCGATAACTGTTTCAATATCATATATTGAAAAACTTTATTGGAGATCTGCAAAATAAACATTGCTAAAACAATTTTCCAATATTGAATTTTCGAAATAATTTTAATTAGACTATAATTTTTATTAGGTCATAAAACTAATTCTAGTAAATTTTATTATAAAAAATTCGACTGCGGTAGGCCATTCGTTTTATGCAAAAATAACTAACGCTTACTCAGCTCTCGCGAAACGACGCGAATATTTCTGTGAATATTATGGCTTAATTCTAATTCTACTTCGCTGAAATCTGTTGCCGAGATACTTTTCTAGTCAAGGATACAAAAAAAGAGAGTGCCTATATGCTTTCGTTCAAAGTTAATTTTTGTTTTTTTTGCATTCACACTTCAATACTGCAAAAATTTTGACAAACGATAACTAACTAATAAATACAAAATAGTTGCCAAATGTAATCTGAAATAGAACACACAGAAAATGTGACTTATATTAAACACTAGTAAGTATTTATCTTAGAATTAATTAAAGCTTATCAACATTGTTTTCTTTTTCACTCTTGTTTTACGGAGAATCTTTTATCGCTGTTAACTCGTAAACATTCGCAATTTTTATTGACCCTTTCGTGTAGTCCCTATTTACTATTCATTGATAAGTGTAATACGAGTCAACGTGGACTATTATAAACCAATATTTTTACCCTAATTCTAGTGTCATATTGCGATTCATTGGTGTCTGGCACCTGCCTCAGTATGCTGGAAGCTTTGTGTAGTTTGTTAAGTGTTTCTATTGCTTTACAGTATTGTATTTTGATTTGGTACTGAAATTTTATTTTGTAAAATTTTTGTTTTCTGTTAATATGGCGTTTTGAAAATGTCCTAGAAGGTATTTAATAAAAAATAAATTAAATTTGATTTTTAAATAAGTATTTTGATATAGATCCTCTGTAAGAGATTAAATTTTATCTGAAAATAAAGCAGAGGACAAGAAAGATACTACCAATAAATATGGTATGTGTATGTCACCATCTGATCAGATTATTGTTCGAAATATGTATAAACAATTGATCATGGAAAATATTGTCCCAAATTATGGTGTCTTAGAACATATCCACTTATTAACAAAAATTTCTAATCCATTGATAAAGAAAGTGGTATCTAGGGTGAAATCCACGAAAAAAGTGAACATGAAGATTTCTTCTCGAACTAGATTATGGTATGAAGGAATACAGTCGAAGAAAAATTAATAAAATATATTCTAGAAAATTAAAACGCGAAGTTATGGCAGTTCCCGGTTATCTATATAAATTAACCAATACCTTGCCCTTGTTAGGATATAGATACCGAACCTTTAATTAAATCGATTATAGATTCGCAAAGGATCATTATGGCCCGTAATTTTGACTTAAACGAAATTAACAAAGCACTCCAGGAAGAAAACTTGGTGAAACTGTTACGACACTCACGACATTTTAAAGAAAGGATGGAGCGATCAATCTTTTTAAATGCTTTGTAAAACCTCCATTAAACAGAGGAAAACGTGCGATCATTTTACATGCCGGAATTGAGAATGGTTTTGTGCAAAATTGCTTGTTGCTTTCGGCCAAAAATTTTTCAAGTTCTTTAGAAGATTATCATCAAGACATGGCATCTGCCTTATTCGAAAAATGGTTTGAAGAGCAATTGTTACCTAGTTTCCCACAAAATTTAGTCATAGTGATGGGCAATGCTCCCTACATTCACGACATTCTAAAAAAATTCCGAAAAATAAGTCTCGAAAAAATGTTATTTCTTGGTAACTAGATAGCGTAGGGATAGCTTATTCTTGAAAAAATAGCTTATTCTTTAAAAAAGCATTTGCTTCTTTTATGAAAACCTTTAAATGGATGAGCAATATAAACTTAAAGTAATTCGTTTACCACCTTATTATTGTGAATTTAAACTGATTTGGAGCAACATTAACGCAGAAGTTAAAAAAAAAATATGAACCCAACTTTATCAGGAAGTGTGATTGACACTATAAGGGAAGTTGTTGCAGATATTTTGAATGAATTATGATATAACTGCGTTGACCATGTTCATTAAATTAAAAATACGTATGGACTTCTTCCGGTTCATTTATGTGTTATCGAGTTGAATTACACATTTAGTGAGGATAATAGTTGAGATGAGGGTTAGTTTTTTTGTATTTTTTTAGAATCTAAATCTGTATCATTTGGTACTCATATTCGTTGTAGGTTTTTAACCTATTTTCCTTCTCGAGATATGTAATCTTTCGTGCTTTAATCATTATAATTTAAAGTCAGCCTAATACATCTCAGTTTATAATTAATCTATAAAAAAATTCAAATATTTGTAAAATCGTAAATATCAAGTATCTGAATAAAATAAGCGAAGACCGATCATGCACTAGACTTAGACAGTTTAGTGAATTGTTTGTCGTTTTAAGAAAAGTAAAAGTTAACTTTGAACGAAACTATTCTCGCACTTTAGTAAAAAAAAAATTTTTGAAAATATTCACGATAATGAACGATACTACTTTAAACCCTTAACAAAGTACATACTCTCGAAAAAGTCATACAACGACAGAACGACAGAAGATAATAAAAACGAAGGTTTGTACGCTATGCTCATGCTTCCCCAACTTGAACGTGTTCATATTCAAAGTAAGTACACATAGAATAAAAATTCTATCTACTAGTGTAAGATTCCAGACACAAGCTTAAGCAAGCTTGAGGAATCACGAAGTCCTCGTCATGGTATTTTCATAATCTCACCGTTATCGAGTGTCTGCCAAATAAACAAAACAACTAGAAACACAGTAAAATCACTCGCAAAAGTCTAACAAAACGACGTCAAATACGATAGAGGATGTGTACGCAATGCTCGTGCCTCCTGACCTTGTACTTTGCCTGATGCTTGGTTTGATTTGCGCCTAAAAAAACGACAAAAAGTGAAGATAGGCTGGGACGACGCGAGGAAAACCACATTCTTGCCCTTGTTTGGTCTCGCAAAACTCTTGCTAATAGTATGAAAGTAGCAAAACAGCACGTTCGCGATTGACGTAAAAAAATTTTTGATTGATTTGGAAACTTGCTAATGCTACTTCCACACTTTTGCCGATACCTCTCATCGTGGTCAACGAGACATTTTGTAAGTCGAGGTAACGGAAACCGTGAAGTTACACTCTTTGCACTTCAGTACAAATTCAAGATATACAAATTAGAAGTTGTCTATTAAAATATCCACTTCCAAATAAATAAAACAACTTTTAAAACAGTAAATACACTCTCAAGGTCATACAGCGACAGTACGATGTAAAATACTACAGCAGTTGATAGAAACGTGTTTACGCAATACTCGAGCCTGACTTTCTTTAACTCACGCCTAAAAAACCTACAAAAATTGGAGACATGTGGAGACGATGCCAGAAAGGCCTAGGCGAGAGCAGATACATGGTTTGGCAAAATGATCTTCCACATTTTGCAACGCAACTGTGCCCAAATCACCGAAGAGAGGGAAAAATTCGCAAAGTCGATTATTAGCTCGCGCCATGCCATTTTTGTTTTAGTTGTAAACATGAATTGGACTCGTAAGCATCGTGCCTTCGTTATCGAAACATTCATGAAAAGTAACGAATTTGTAATCACGACGCAACGAACTTTTCGTACTCACTTTAAGTTTGGTAGACTTGCTCCAGTTCCAGATCGTAAAACAATACTGTTTAGTTTTAAAAAGTAAATCAACTGGTAGACCCAGAAGTAATCGTGCACCTAAAAAGAGAAACAGTTTAACCATCTCTTAGCCGTTCATCCGTTAATTTTGCCTTAGATATGTGTTTGTCACATCGTTCTGTGTGTTTCTGAAGTTTCATCCATACAAAATGATAACCCTGCAAGAACTGAACTGGACTGTATAACTTGCAGAGCATATTGCAACAATATTCATCAAAACGTCCCACCAAATGCTGTTTCATTGACGACCGACGAAGCTCATTTCCATTTGTCTGCCTATGTGAACAAGCAAAATTTTTGCTCCTGGGCTCCAGAAAATCTTCGGCAGCTCCATAACCGCCTATTTTACAGCCCACGTGTCAGCGTTTATGTACTGTTGGATCTTTTTGCGTTTGGGGTCCCTGTTTTTTAAAGAGGAAGGCCGCACGGCTACCGTTACTGCTGATCGATATCTTGACATGCTACACATTTTTTTTGAACCAATACTTAGAGAACTTTAACTTCCTGGCGTGTGGTTTTACCAGGATGGGGCTACGGCTCATACGGCAAGAAGGCAGTGAACGTTTTAAGAAAAATGTTTCCAGGACGGGTAGTCTCGTTACATGAAGATTTTGAGTTACCTGCGCGTTCACATGATCTAGCCACATGCGTCTTTTTCCCATAGGGTTACCTTAAAGCGAAGGTTTTTCAAGATTATCCTCGAAACATTGACCAATTGAAAGCAGCATTACGCAAAAAAATTACCGAAATATCGCCTCAAATTATTGCTTGAGTAATGGAAACTTTCAGAAATCAAATTCGAATGACAAACGGTCGCCAATTGTAATTTTCAAAACCTATTAAAACAAATGGCATACATTTTCAGTTTGTAAAAAGAAAATTTAAATACCATTTGTAATGCCGTTTTTATTAATGATTAAAATGTAGAAGATCCGTAGACACACGCAGAGAAATGAGGTAGCATAATAAAAGTTTTTTGATTTATTTGGAAAATTGCTAAATGCAAAAAATTAAGTGATAACCACCTCAGGTGGAATCAGTCATTATTGTCATGTGTATTTTCTTACAGAAAAAAAAATACTACAATCAATATTAAAGTTAATAAAGCAAATTTCAATATTGATTTTAACACAAAAAGTACAACTTCTTAAATATGTACTATAAGTAGAAGTCTAGATAAAATTACTTATACCTGTTTGTTATCATTAAAAATGTATAGCGGTATTACCGCTTAATCTAATAAAATTTTGATGAAACAAAGTTCGGATTTATTAGCTGTTATTGGCAAAGTTATTGATGAATTAAACAACTCTCTCAACTATAAAAAAATGTCTTTTACAGGCTAAATCCTACTGTAAGGTACACAATCCAAGTAACACAAATACACTTCTTTCTCTACACTTAGTAGGTAAAATAGTAAATTCAATAACAAGATTTTTGCACATTATATTGTAACACAAAGGTGAATTTATTTAATAATTTATTCAATAAAATAAGAATATTACAGACACTAAACAAGCGAACTAAAACAAGCATTGGTCACTTCATTTAGGGCACAACAACTTGGCAATTACCAGACAGCGAAACCAAAACTAAATTTGCCGTTGTTGAATATATACTGCATACCAGAACTTTCAAGATTATTATGAAATATTAAGGCAATTCTCGAGTAGTTGATGACAGGTATAGGTATAGGTTAACTTGTCGAAATGGACTACTATTGGATTTCCTCTAATAGTTTTGGTGAGTCGATGCTGATCCTCTTTGATAAGACATCTCTGTGAAAAGCGTAGTCATCTTTTTATCTATAAACCTGAAAATTAATTAGACACATCAGTGGATAGCGTGTTCATCTTTTTAAATAACAATATCACTGCGAACTAAAACTAGTACTGGTCATTTTGTTCCAGGCACGTCACCTTGACAATCACCAGACAGCCAAAACAAAACTAAACTTGCCGTCGGTATATACTTGACAGGCAAGTGGTGCTTTTTTTAATAACTTTCTATTTATAACACCACAAATACTCAATGTCTGTGTCAATGTCACTGAGTGGTCGAGAACGACGAGAGATGTCATTTCCTCTCGTAACGACATCTGGAAACGGGTAGGTACTAATCAACCTACCAATCCATCCAATCACAGATAATAGGAAAGGATATAAAAACCCCAGACTGACCATGACAACAGAGAGAAGAAATTTTTTTCGAAATTATTTTAATTTATTGTACTTATATATAGACATAATATTGTAAAAATTACGTTAATTAAAATAAAAGCCAAACAACAAAAGACACCTCGGACTGTTATGACGAAACGGCATATATTGTTCGTTTTCTAATGTAAGGTTCATGTAGGTCGACAGAATCAGTGTATTATTGTGTTTGCGGAATCATTGGGTATCAAGTTATCAGCCCTTATTTTTTAGATGGTAATTTAAATGGTCAGAACTTTAAAAAACGACTTTTGGGAACTTTTAAAAGACATTCCAATAAATGTTATACACAAAGAAGATGCGGACTTTGCCAAAAATTGCAAAAATAATTTAAACTAAAAGTTTCCTAATAAGTAGATCGGACAATGTGGACCAGTTGCTTGGCCACTTAGTTCTCTAGATATAACAGCTTCAGATTTTTTTCGTTGGGGCTTTATTAAAAGTTTAAAAGGCAAAAAATATGAAATTAAAAATAATAACTACTTTTTAGACAGTTACTCCAGATATGTTGCGTAAAGACATTCATTTGAAAAGAGTCTAACTCTCTGTATTCAAGAGGATGACCGTAATGATGAAAATTTATTACATTTTTTAACGTTTTATTATTAAATCGAATAATATTTCTATTAGCTTCATTGTTTCCTCTTCACATGAATTTGCATTATTGAATAGTTCCCCATATTGATTATCTTCATTTTTATTATATATTACTTTGTTACTTCATTTATTATATCATTCTGTTGGTTTTTTTCTTCACATCATAACATTAACTTTTAACCGCAGCATCACTTCTGGTTGTACCGAGTATCTGCTGTAGGTTTCTATTGATGATGTGGCTATTGCGGGAAGATAAATAAAGTTCATATCGGGTAAGAGATTGTTTTACACAGCGACGAGTGGAGAAAACGTCGGATTTATATGAAGAAAGGGGGGACATAATAGATCTTATAGGTCACCCCCAATTACGCTCATACATACTTATATTCATATTTATATTCATATTACACAAAAACTTTATTAAACAAATTAGGCCATCATTATAAAGTGTTCTAACGTGACAGAAACAATCGCGTTTTTCATTATGCCAAAATAGTATATTATGTTACTAGGAGTAGAAGGCCAACATTATTGTTGAGCCCAGATTCTTGCACTGCCGAGGCGCTAGCCGAGGCTGTGCAAACTGGGCGAAACATATAATGGGCCTTCTGCTCCGAGTAACATATACTATTTTTTCTTCAAGCGTAATAATAATATGCATTTTATAAAAAATATAGAAGGCTTTGTTTATATCTCAACTATTTAATTAATACAAACGAAAAATTACATAAAGTGTTACCTATTTATTAACAGTAATATTAAATGTGCAGTTTTGTATACTGCAGTTGTTTAAATTTAAGCCACTGCCACCGCTTTCAGCTTCGACATTTACAATTTTGTCATTGGTATACATCATATTATTAGTAAGTTGATTGTCGATTATTATGTCAGCGATTCCAGAACTATTACTTGGTTGTTCTTGCCAATTAAGTATTTTTTGTGCAGTTTGTGTTTTACTGGAAATGGAATCCTCTAAGTACCCTTCAGCAACACTGGTGGATTTCCATCCACCATGCCGCTTTAAAGCGGTAATATCACCTCCGTTGTCAACTAAAATAGTTGCGGAAGTCCTCCGAAGGCAATGTCCTGTATATTCATGAGGATTTGTTAATTTCAAAAACGTAGCAACGTCTTTTGGTACGTTTGATATTTTGTGGATACCCATTACCACACGGTGACATTTACCATTCTGGTATTTAATAAAAAATCGCTGCAGGCCAATATCATCCGGACGAAGAGCCGTATACTGTCTTACCAAATTCAAATAAAAATCGCCAATTATAGTAAACGACCGTTGTTTTTTGTTTTTTGTGTTTATGATTTTAACCAAAATTAAATTTCCCAAATCTTGGATTTCGCTAGACTTTAAAGTAACAAGTTCATCGCATCTAAGGGCTCCTGTGACTCCAAATATTAATATAACCTAAAACAAACGTTGAAATAAATAAAAAAAAAAGCTGGTAGCACCGGGATTAGAACCGCTGACCTTTGCGACCGAAGACAAAAGCTCTGCCACTGAGCTACCGTCATTAAATGTTATAAGTAGGAAATGAGGTAATATTTGCTGTCAAGTTAAATATTGATCTGCTAGTAGATATCACTGTCAACGGTTTAATAAACGTAATAATGATTAAAAAGAAATAAGAAAGTACCTACCTTTGTTGCTAAATAAACATTATTTGGTGCATCCTTGAGAAATTTATCAAATTGATCTTGTGTTAATACTTTTGATTTTTTCGGTGTATAATTTTCCCCTTGGCGCTTTATAAATGCAATTAATTTGCTATATTTTTCTATTTTAACATTATGTTTAATGTTTAATTGACTTTTAATCATTGAATACTGTGCCCATAGAGTAGAACTTTTAAACTTTCTGGACAAATTCGTGAAGTATGCAAGCATAACGTTTTCCGTGTATTGCTGTACATTATATTCATTGCACCATTTTAGAAATTTTTCGTATGCAAAATCATACAGTTTACGCGACTTCGTTGGAATTAGAGTTTCAATACTGGAATTAGCTATTTCAACTAATTCCGGAGGCGTACATTGCAATTCTTGAGACATTTTTCACAAAATTTTCAAAACAGACAAACGTCAAATTAAATAATTTTAAAAATGACAGTTCCTACCTACTTGATTACAACGCCCCATTATTTTATTAGTACAATAATGAAAATTCATTTTTGTACTAGTAAAATAATGGGATATTTCTACGGTCTGTGTTGCAAAAAGTAATATAGTTATTATTATACGCTTGAAGAAAAACAACTTTTATTAAACAATTAGAATATCTTTTAAATAAATAAATATTTAATACATTAAAGGTGTTTAATATACTTAAATAATTTATGTAAGTTTTCTTATTATAGTTATGTTTTTTTTTATTGTTTATTGTTCATGCAAATTTTTGTAGTTTCTGCAATTATTTAAATATCAACTAAATTTAGTTTAAAAATTCTTAGATGAATTGTTTTTTTTTATATCCTTTAAACAAAAAACTGAAATTTTCTATTTTTATAAAAGAGGCATTAAAAAAAATTTAAAATAGTGATTTTTGCTATCAAATCAATGCTTAAATAATGACGCCGTTATTTTAAACATGATATTTTTAATAAATCCATAAAGCCTTATTTTCAGAATGATTATCTTTTCGAAATACAGTCGAGTCTCGTTATAAGCCCGCTCGTTATGAGCCCGTCGACTTGGACTTTCACAGAAGACCTTCCCCCTCCATAAGGTAAAAAAAAATTATTTAAGTCTCTCGATATCAGACCGCATTGTTATTAGAATAAATTCAGCGTTCATTTATCATATATGTAAATGCTATTTATTTTTTAATTTAGGTACACGCTTAAAAAGTAGGGGAAATTCAACTGACGACCGTTGCCTGCGCTAAAGTGTACACAAATTCTTAGAATTATATTCCCCTACACCCCTGTGAGCGGGTTCATAACGAGACTCGACTGTATATAACAACTATTTTTGCTATTTATAATACAATGCAGCCATCTATGAATGAATATTGCAACGAAGGTAATTATTGATCTATAGCAGGAATTGTACAAAGCGTATATAACTTATTCCTGCAATTTCTAACATCATCGGCCATCTAAAAATTTATATAGTAATCAAAGTTCGGGTAAAAATGATTTGAAATCGTTTCCTGTTGAAAATATTGCTTTTGCTGCCATCTAGAAGTTGGAAATTCAATGAATTACACTGCAGAAATGTACTAGAACAGAAAACATTAAGTATGTAGGTTTTTGTATTGATTGGAATTGTACTGAAAATCATGGAAAATGACAAGTTCGTTAAAATAGTAAAATTAATTTTTCAATAGATGGCCATAGTGATTTAAGATATTAAATTTATTAAAGAATATAGTATAACTAATTTAATTAATATGTTTTAAATTAAAATGTGTATAAAAGATCACTAATAAGTGTAATAAAGAAATATCCATGTCTTTATAAATAATTTTAGTAGTACTTAATAATGCATTTCATATTATGGAGGGTAGAGGTAAGGAGAACTGTCTCCGTGTATTGAATGTGTCCGTCAAAATGTGGTAAATAAGGGTGGCGCTACGATCGTAGTAGGGTAAATTTTAAAAAAAGCGCCATAATTTCTTAGAGTAGGATAGATAAATAAACAAGGAAAGACACATTTCCGCTTTATTATGACACCATTTTTAAAATAATCATAAGATACATAAGATAATCATAAAGTATAAAACGAATTTAAAATACACTAAACTGAATTCGCTGACCACGTTTTTTTATAGCACTTATATAATTTGTGACTTATATTACGAAATCATACGACATTTCAATCAATTTGTCAAAAACTGCTACATTCATTCTGTACCCTACATCTACTTTAGCGCCATTGTAGTGGCAAGTTTGAGAAGTGTTATGTTCCTCTAAAAAGTGGACACATTTTTAATCATTTCCCATTTAAGATCGTTCTCCTTACCTCTACCCTCCATATTTCATATGTATATCTTCCTATATTCTGAAAAATATCCATAGATGGATAAATTTAAAATTCCTATGTTTTTTTATGTTGTATTAAATATCATCTATTTTATTATGAATGTACATGTTTTTATTGTTACATGTTTTTATTTATAATCAATATTACATTAACAACTAGTTGTACTCGCAACGTCGTTCGCGTGGCGTGTGATTGTTGTATAAAAATTTCTTACCCCACCCTATTTAAGGAATGGGAGAGAAATTTTTATACACCATATGTTAAGTTGAAATAAGACAAATACATCTGTGAAAACCGCATTCGAATCGGATCAGTAGTTTTCATGTGATGCGCACACAAACAGACAAAAAAATCTAACCACATTTTTGGGTTCTATTTTGGTGTACCCTGTAACGATTACATCGTTATTTTTGGTCTGGCCTATATACTATTTAATTTTTACCAGTTCTCGGCTATTTTGGATTCGCCGCGTGGCCGCTTTCGGTGTTGAGAAGGGGAATGTGGGTTCGATAATTAGAATTGTCGTGATTTGATTCCTTTTTCATTTTTGTGTTTAAACGATTCAGTTCTTTCAATTCATAGGACCATTGCCAAATTTGAAGGGTCCTATGATAGGGCTATTAAGAAAGGAAACCATTTTTTTGATAAGAAGTTGGCAAGCAGAATTTTTAACTTGCAGCCATATCCGTTTTGAGACCGCCACCAAGGCGTATTGCCGGAAGAAACTTCCAGAACCTTTGTTCAAGAAAACATCTTGCCATCGGCTACGCTACCCAGTGTAATCCTGGAAAATTCCGTCTACCACGACATTCCGAAGAAAGGAATTTTAAAAGATAAGAAATTAGTTTTTCACTAATAATAATTCAGTATTATTTAACATTCAGATTATTGAAATAAACAATTTAACACTGATTCTCATTTTTTTTATTTGTTTGTCTGTATTTTGGCTCCCTTTTTATTTGTTTGGGGGAAGTTAAAAGAAAAGCCAGAAGGAAGCCACGAACCCTGGAGCTAGCAAGGGTATTTTCACGTTACAACCCGCGACGTCGTTCGCGTGGCGTGTTGATTTTTGTATAAAAATTTCTTACCTCACCCTGTTAAAGGGGTGGGGGAAGAAAGTTTTATGCACCAGATGTTAAGTTGAAAGAAGACAAATACGTCTTTGAAAACCGCATTCTAATAGGATCAGTAGTTTTCATGTGATGCGCGCACAAACATATTCATTTCTACAGTTTTATTATATGTATAGATATAGATAGATTAGCTATCTTATATTTATAGTGGTTTTTTATTATCGCTTGATATTGCCAATTCTCACACCAAATGGAGGTTCTATGAGGTCTGTCTCAAAGTAAACATGACTTTTAAGAAATATCCTAAGCTAGTAGTTCTATCTGTTATTATGGCAAGCGTTTCATAGGTACATCTTTCATTAATGTTGTGTTAAAATTTAATGACAATTGTACCACTTCCAGCCGAGTTACCGCGTTCAAAATGACAGTACCTTTTTAACATCGATCGAAAAATGAGCATCTAACAAAGAGTCAATCTAGAGTTCTGTTTTATACCTGATATACCTTATTTACCGAAACACATCAACGTCAACGAGTGGTTTACACCGTTCAAAGAGGGTTCTAAATTGCTAAAAGATGACAAGCCTGTTGGCCAGTTGAAATTTGTGATGGCACCAGAAACTGTTAAAAAAGTAAGTCTGTTCATTAAAAATGCGCCAAAATCATACTTGCAAATGGTACTGAATATCTTCAAAGATCCGATCGATCTCATTTTGACAGGGAATTTAGCCATGAAAAAAGTGTGTTTATGGATGACCTAAATATGCTTCAAATTCAGAAGATATCATGAAAGAGGCCAAGTAAGATAAAATCTTGCTGTACAACATTGTGACTGGTGACGAAACGTGCTATTTTTAATACGATCCCGAAACCACGCGTGAAAGTTCCGCATGGAAGCACCCAAGTGAGCCAAATCCGAAAAAAACCGTTTGCAAAAGTCAAAAGTGAAGACAAAGTTAATTTATTTTTACGATTTTAAGGGAATTATTTACAAAGAAACTGTTCCAGCAGGCCAAAAAATTAATGCTGTGTTTTATCTTGGTGTTATGAGGCGTTTGCTCTAGCAGCCATTGATAACTTGGATGACAGTTTAAGCTTATTTCAGTGGTTTCTAATATCAAATCGGCCAAAAACGATGAAATGGACTATATATAGCTGGCACTTGTTGCACGATAATACACCATCACATCGATTGACACTTCTGTCCAAATTTTTGACAAAAAATGACATTTTAAACAAGAACCACTTCCTATAATCTCTGGATATGACACTGCGCAATTTTTTTCTGTTCGGTAGACTACATTTGCCCCTGAAGGGACAGCGGAATGCCGACGTAGAGGCCATCCAAAAAGCATCGACAACCATTTTGAAGAACATCCCGGTCAGAGAGCTGAAATCCTCATTTGAACAACTTGTGAACCGTGTAATTTGAGTAAAATAAATTCCATTTACCGATTTTTTTTTCTTTTCATTTTTAGTTTGCGACTGAGTTTGTATAAAAGCTGACTAATTCAATAGAACTTACATTGTTTCATTCAGTTTAAAAAAGTATTTATATTAACATAAAGTTTAATATAATTTTTAAACTTTTGTAAAATATATGTGTCTGTTACAACTGCTACTTGCTGTAAAACTTTTTTTAAATAAATAAAAATTGCTTTATTTTCTGCCTCCTGTTGGGAAAGTTTCAATACCATAAACAATTTTGGCCTAAAGAATTACGAAGTTATCATTAACAAATAAAACTGTCATTAGGCAATATTGTACTATGCCACTTCACTGAAGATACAAAGCGACTACATCGATAAATTTCTGGAAAATAAGCTTTATTAAAATTATCTGTTTATGCTAGTACCTACGCATTTTAAATTGTGGTTAAGTTTGGTTGTGTCAAGTAGTACGGTTTTAAAATTATTCAATTTATCAATATTTTCTCTAAGATATACTCTAATTTATGTTGCCTGACTTATAACATACTGTTACAGTGTTAATTAGTTTGCCTGGAATATTCAGATGGTCTATAATTTAGTTATTTGTAATTTCATGCCCGCTTGCGGCACATGTTAACTCATTCATGCATCCAAGTTTGTCGTTTATGGGGTGGATACATTAAAATTGATTGTTCTATTACAACATTAGTTATTTACATTTATTATTCAATATCTGCACAAATTCATAGTTATGAATTTAACCCACTACCAGCTTGGATTAATAGTGAAGGTTCATAAATAATAATTCTAATAATATAATTTGGTGCGATTTCAACACGTTTTCATCCTGTAAATTTAGTATTATAATTTAAATGTAGGTAAATATATCAGAGAATTTGACTTCAATACGCGTTGTTTTTGACGGGAAAGTATCTTGAAAATGTATACTGGTACTATAGACCAGAATCGGAAATCTGAAAAACTAATTGTCGTACAAAACTTCTAGTCTACTACAATAGGAATCGAAAAGTGGCTTTATATTAACCGATTTTTTTTTTAATAATTAGTAATAATTATAGAAGAAGACATTTATCTCATCTAGTACGAACCAGGAAACCTTAATATTACAATACTAGACTTTCGAGCTTAATATCTTTTTTTTTTATTTACAGACCGATAACAAATAAAGACATTTGTTCGTTAGGACTACCTACAAAATATTAAAGCGCATACGGCTAGTGAGGAGTCATTTCGTATCTTTGACAACTTTATTTAGTTTTAATACAATTGCATATTCTTCTTTAACGTTATAATAGAGGACTCGATAGACACATAAACAATTTACTTGGCCCTGACAATTTTTGCTTTTTGTTTGGACCTATGTATAAAAGCTTTAATTTTACCTCTGTAAATATTTTTTTTTCTCTCTTTACCAATAACTAATTTTCCAATTTTAAATTTCTAAATTATTATATTTGAACCAATTTAATCTCTTATATTAAGCTTCATTATCGATAATCGTCTTTAACAGTTATGTTGAATAGTACCTACTATGCAATCCAGAACAATACGTTGATAAAATTCGAATTATGAAGCTGAATAATTAGACACCGCAAAATTTACTTGTTCAAAGCAGTTATCTTTTAAATCGGCTTTATGTACACTAACACACATAGTTTTCAGTTAGCGATTAGATATACCTTTTAATGTGCCAAAAATTAATCACCACCTATGCAAACTATGAACGTGTACATGATAACTGATCCATGTAGATATCATGTATTGTCCAGAATACCGACAGTAACAAAGGTAGATAATCTGAATTACAAGAATTGGATACTCCGAATTTATGCAAAATATGTATAGTGACAGTGAAATTAGAGAATACGTTAATTTCAAAGAGGGTGTTAGGTATAATAAAACGTGTAACAGTTGGTCTGAAAAAGGTTTAGGATAAAATAATTTTTTTTTATGAAATTTGATTTTATTATTTAGTATAGTTACCTTCAAGGGTGATTCGGAGCTATTTTTTTTTTCAGCAAGTTTTCTCTTGAGATCTTAGAACAGGAAAAAGTAACAAAGGGCCAGATCTGGAGAATGTGAAACCAATTCAATATTCAATTCATCCAATTTTCTTATCCTTTTTATTAATTAGTGACACGGTGATCATATTAAAGAAAAAACAATTTCTGTTTCTTCAAATGTGGTGGTTTTTGTGCGATTTCGTTCTTTAAACGCTCCAGTAACGCTATGTTATAGTCGCTGTTGACGTTTTTTCTCTTTTTAAGATAGTGAATAAATATTATACCATTTGTAGTTATTTCAAAATACTGTTACGTCACCGTATATAGACAAGAATAGTAGGACCACTCTCGGTAAAACTGGTTCCATGTCGCCGAAGCTCTCGGCCTGTTTTTCGTTTTCGAAATCGATATAATCGATATATTAAGATCCCTTAAATCTGAGTCATCAGAATTGTAGGAGTCAAATGTCATATATTTGTTTTTTTGTACATTTAGGGATAATTTATTTAATCTGAACCAATAAGTGACATTACGGAAATCTCTTTCTTTAAGTTTTCCCAAGAATCATCAGAATACGATATGCCTATGTCGTCCGCAAAACCTACAGCCTTGCCACTATTAAGGAGACCGTTTCCATATAATAATAAATAACAGTGGACCGAGGATGGTTTTTGGCAGAACGCTACAAGTGATAATTTGGTAGCTACTAAAAGTTTTTTTTTTATTTAATTTAGTCATTTGATTCCTGATTGTTAAGTAACTCTCTAGTAGTTTAAAGGCAATCCCTCTTATACCATATGAACTCAGTTTTTGTAAGAGTATTTGGTGGTTTACTGTATCAAAAGCTTAAGAAAGGTCATTGAAAATGCACAATGAAGGTCGATTTTTGTCTATTTTATCGTATAAGGGTGATGTTAGTTTCATTATAGCATCTTCAGTTGACCTTCTTTCTCTAAAGCCGAATTAGTTGTCTGATAAAACCTTGTATTTATTCAAGAATTTAGTAAAGCGAATTTGAATTATTTTTTCAAAAAATTTTGCAATGTTTGAAATTAGGGATATAGGTCTATAGTTACTTACTTTACTTGTTGGACCATTTTTATAGAGCCTTATCTATCTTACCTTGTATTCATTAAGCATTATTTTGTGGACTTTTTTAATATTTTTGTCGGTAACAGCCTCTTTCGTTTACTGCGTTTATCGTTATAGCTATCGTTATAGCAAACCACGTTTAAATTGTTGGTTTTTCTAACGGAGAGTTCAAATAATGTTTAATAAGCCAAAGAGCAATGCTGTATCAACGTACAAAATACTTAATTATTAATTTTCTTCAAACTAACAAAAGCTGATAAACTCAAAATGCTCTATCCCACAAACTAATTATCCGATAGCTGTGAAATTTGTATACGTGTCTTTTGAAGGTTATGATGAACTAAAAAACATGTGAATTTAATACACGTAGCCTTATCTGTGTGTTCACTTACAAGTTTTTAGCTCATCTGGTTGGTGTAAAACCAACCTATAATCAGTAAGAAAAACAAAATTAATAAGTTTAATGTATCTTTATATCGCATATTATTACGGAATACTCTTATTAAGGTACTTACGCCTAATAAGGCCCAGTTCTTAAGAGGGCCCACTTTCAATATTTTGTACGTCTAAAAGTTCAAATGAATTTAAATTTTGCGCCCATGTTCGGTTAGTGCCATAGACAAAATTGCAACTTCATAAATAAGGAAGACAGTCGTCATTTTTGCAGTGGTTGCCAGTTTTTTAGTGTCGTTGCAAAGGGCTGACGATTTATAATCTTCTATTTTAAACCTTTTTAGTATTTTCTTAAGAAAACAAGAAGTTTTCGTGTTTTTTTTTAAATATAGCGTTACTTGGGTTTATGGGCACTTGACTCAACGTAAGAGTTGTTTATATTATTTGTTAATTTTCATTTATAAAAAATAGTTCTTGTGGCGGGGTAAATTACCCTATAAAGGCCCATCACATCCTATGATGGCTCGGGCCAATCGAAGATATGAGACAATTCAGATGTTTTTGAAAAAAATATTTGGTCTTTAAATAAACATGTTTTTTCCAAAAGTGATTATCACAATAACGCCACAACATTGTTATTTGTTGAGTCTATGTAGAGGTTTTTGTTTATTAGGTAAATTAAATTTTGCTAAGTCGAAGATGGCCCACCGTCCAATTTGTGACCAAAAAAAACTTTTGTATCAGACTGATTACCTAAGAATATCATATAATATTAGGTCAAGTTTTACATAAATACTCATTTTTTGTTTTGATAGGGTTTATTGATTACATAATTAATATCGGGCTATGATAGGTGCCTATGTTCCTAAAAAAGCCCACTTTGAAGGTTTTAAAAAACAATTATTATCTTAACGAATTGTTTCCAAACATGTTGATTTGTATGATTACTTTATTCACAAATACATGAACTATGTTGTGATAAAGGCAGTTTTCACAAATTTATATTTCTTTTCCAGCTATTAAAATTTAGCAAAAAGTGGGCCTTACAGGGCGCATGTACCTTAATTAAATTGTGTTATATAGATGAAAATAAAGCAATAAAGTTACCATTTAAGTTAAAAAGGTTTGCCCTATTTTCATATAAGACTATAATCATAGATATGACAGAAAGTCAGAAGCAAACAAATTGGAACCATATTTTTTGAAGCCGCGTTTGTCACGTTGCTGCAAACATTGTTAATTCCACAGAAATCCTAGGCTTACTGCAGTTGTATATCTCTTATCATACCACCAACAATAATTTAAATTTAAACTGTCTCTGATGTTGTTTGGTAATATAGGATAGTAGTCGTGGAAATAGGAGGAATAACAATTACATCGAACAGTTCATTTTACAATTCGTGTTATTACAATTATTGTTATTGGACCGATAGAGCACTAAAATATTCATATCGTTCGAAGTGTTATTAATACCTGGCCGGTTACGTTGCATTTGTTTGTTAATGCATTACTATTTATGTGTTAATAAATAAATATACACACACTAAAACATTAAAATATTAGAAAACTTTTAAAAAATAGTTACAAATTCTGCTTGTTGTCACTGTCAAACAAAATACGTAGTTGGTAAGGAACCTATTAATAAGTTCTTATACGAGAGAGCGGGTACAAATATAATATTTTTAATAAGGAATTTTGAATAAGAATTTGGTTGCACACAGGTTAGATAAAGAAATGGATAAAAATAGCTCGAACGGTTAGTGATTAAATGATAGATAGATAGGTATTCACTGGGTTGGCTGTTAGCCTGTGTCACTGCAACCTTTATACATCTATTGTGAACACCCATCATCTCTAGAATAGGATTAGAGCAGCTTGTCTGGCCCTGTCCTCTTAAAGAGACAGTGGCTTTTCCAAGTAACTTGAAACAGCCGGTTTTTTCTCTCCCAATACTAGATACAGCGTCCTTGAAAGGCCTTCACATTGGCATATGACATAAAATGAGGTATCATTCCCCTCTTCGCATTATCGACAGATGTCTTCATCTGCCAATTTTAGCTGACTAATGTGTTTTCTAAACCGACAGTGTCCTTTAGGGGACTGACAATCATTCTGATATCGTTTCGCCTTTGTGATAACATCTCTGCAGTAAATTTTACCAAGTGTTCTTTTATAAAAAATTTGGTTTGTCGGTTCCTCAGTGTTTTTTTTTTCATTACTCCAGGGCCTTCTCTAGCCTCCATTTCTCAATAGCTGCCTTTTTGTACGTGTCAGCAACCCCGCCAAATGGTTCATTGTCAATCCTAGAAATATTAGCTTCTGTTCGAGCTAATTCATCAGCATCCTTATTAATCCGAAACGCTGAGTGTCCTGGTAGCGATATAATAACATCAACTACAAAAACAGATGATAAAAGCCAACGTGTGTACGCTATGCTTGTGCCTAACGAGCTCTCGCCTCACCTCCTGGTTTTTTTGACTTGTGCCAGATGCCGAAAAGCCGACAAAAAGTGTTAACATGCCAAAACGACAAGAGGAAACCCTAGACAGGGTAAGCGCACATACCACACTCTTGCTCTTGCTTGGTCTCACAGATTCTCGCCAAGAGTCAAAAGTTATGCTTAATAGATTCAGTATTGAGGATCAGGAGCGTTTGGTAAGTTAAAAAACTGCAATTACTGAAGAAAAGATCACCAAAATTTATTAAATGGTACCAGACCACCACTGAATTAAAATGAAAGACATAGCAGAGGTTCTGAAGATGCCAATGGAACGTATTTCTCAAATACTTAATCAACATTTATGCATGAGAAAGCTGTCTGCGGGTTGATTGTCGTGTTTGTTCACGTGTTCAGATAAACATTTCTTAAGCTTTTTTGGCGAAGTTTAGGTTCAATAAATCGTGTTTTGGGGCCGTCTAAATACTGAAGATAAAACAATTATACAGTCCAAACAGTAAACTACAAAGGGGGAACTGGCTCCAATAAAACAAATACTGTTTTTTTTCGGCTTCGAAAGTGATGGCAACTGTTTTTTAGAATAGTAATTTAGTTATTTTAATCGATTGCTTTATTACATAGTAAAAACCATTACAGGAATATACTACGCAAAATTACCTTACTTAATGGCAGAACTTGCCAAAAAAACAGCCATATTTTCATAAAAAGAATATCCTGTTTCATCACACCTCAGCGAATGCTATGGCGAAAATTCACGAATTACTGTTTGAACTGCTTGACCATCTTACCTTACTTACTAAATCTAGCCTCAAGCGACATCTTTTTGTTCCCTTATCTAAAAATTGTTTTTGAGTGATAGAGATTTTCGTCACCTATGCGAACAATTATTTTGCAGAGAGTTTATACTATTTGGAGGAATTGAGAAGATTGATGGGATAAGTGTGTTACAAAGAGATTAATTTAAAAAATAAAAAAAATAAAAAAAAAAAAATTGTATCTGTGTTAGGTCAGAAAAGTTTTAGATCACACTCGTATGTATTAATATCTACATTTGTTTTTATTAATAACATAATAAATACCTTTTGGTATAATTTAAGAAAACATCCATAAAAAAAGAAACAAAATAAGAAAGACATTTAACTTCTAAACTTAATTATCGACTTTATCATTACAAATAAGGACAATAAAAAAATCTGACCGTAAATTATTAGCACATTATTTATGTGAACATTTCTTGGAATTATTGCACTAAATCCAAGAGCCTCTTAAGACCTTTGTGAAGAATACACACAACTTGCGCTCGACCATTTTGCGCTCCTAAAATCGACCGATTTGCACTCTCTCACACATTATTGTTAAATTGATTCTACCATGATAATAGATACAGTAATGGCACTGCGAAAGCCAAATGGACGCTTCACAGAAAGCGAAAAAGAACGAGCAAAGCTCCTGCTAGAAACCCACTTTCCTGCAGCCATAAACACCACAGGAAATACGAGGTACAAAACTAGAAGACCAACCAGGAAAGACACTGCAATGGCAAAACACATATGCAGTGAAGAACGGCTGAGATGGGCTATGAACACCTTTAAGCCAAAACCCCTGGAACTGACGGAATATTTCCTGCCCTTCTACAACAGAGGCAGGAGGCAATCATTCCTCATGTGATCCGAATCAGTCGGAGCAGTTTTGAACTGGGATATTTACCAGAAGTGTGGAGGAGGGCAAGAATCACCTTCATCCCCAAGGCAGGGTAACGGGACACTACACACCCTAAATCCCTTAGACCAATCAGCCTTACATCGTTTGTTCTCAAGATGATGGAAAAAGCTATAGACAACTATATTAGAACAGAAGTCTTGGAGCAGGTGCCACTGCACCCTCGTCAGCATGCATATCAAACGGGAAAATCTACGGAGACCGCGTTGATACAATTGACTGACGAAATCCAAGACGCTCTAAACACAAAAGAAACCGTGGTATGTGCCTTTCTAGACATAGAGGGGGCTTTTGACAATACTCCACACGAGGCTGTCAAAAGAGCACTCAGTGATAGAGCAGTAGATAGAACGACTTCCACCTGGTTGTCGCAATTACTGTCTACAAGAATCGCAGAAATGAAGGTAGGCCAAGACACTTTCTCCATCAATACGACCAGAGGTTGTCCGCAAGGGGGAGTTGCATCCCCAGTTATGTGGAGCCTCACCGTAGACAGCTTACTCTGGCAATTGACCGAATTAGGTAAACCTTGCCAGGGTTACTCTGATGACGTAGTTATCCTCGCAAGAGGGAAATATGAAAACGTCCTCTGCGACATAGTGCAAAGAGGACTAAACACAGCAAAGCAGTGGTGCGATTCAGTGGGACTTAATATCAACTCCACCAAGACCACGTTAGTAGCCTTTACAAGGAAAAGGAAACCTAAACTAAAAACTATAAAAATAGGTGGAAATACCGTTAAGTGGAAGACAGAGGTCAAATATCTAGGGCTAATCCTAGATAATAAGTTACTCTGGAACAAACACGAAAACGAAATAATACACAAAGCTACAAAAGCCCTTATGGTGTGCAAAAACATTGCTGGGAAAAATTTGGGCTGTAACCCAAAGACATTGCAATGGATGTACACAGCAATAGTAAGACCTATCATCACATATGGGGCAGTAGCTTGGGGCACGAGAGCTAATCTGATCACTACGAGGACAAACCTCTCAAAGATTCAGAGACTAGCCTATGCATGTATCACTGGAGCAATGAGAACATGTCCCAATGCTGCAATGGAAGTAATACTAAATCTCTCGCCACTGCATATTCAAGTAGAAAATGCTAGGAAGAAAAGAATATATAGAATGATCAAAGAAGGAATAATCAAGGAAAAACCTGGATCACTTTAACTTGATCAAACTTGGGAAATGCCCCAAGATGACATGCCAAAGAAATTTAACTTTGTAAGGAAATTTACCACTAAACTGGGAAGCAAATCTGAATGGGACGAAAACACCATATTGGGGCTAACCCAAAACGCCATAAAATGGTACACGGACGGCTCCAAGACAGATAAAGGAACAGGAGCAGGGGTGTTTGGACCTAGAACCAGATACTCAGAAAGCTTGAATACGTACCCAAGCATCTTTCAAGCGGAAATTCGTGCCATCGAAAGATGTATGGAATTTAACATTGAAAGGAACTATCGTAGACAGAAGATTGTAATCATGTCAGATAGTCAAGCAGCCATCAAAGCTCTGAACTCAGATACAATCAATTCAAAGATGGTCTGGGAATGCCTAGGCAAATTAAATGAACTAGGACAGAATAACACTGTTACCCTCCTATGGGTTCCAGGACACGTAGGAATAGAAGGAAATGAAACAGCAGACAAGCTGGCAAAAAAAGAAGCTGAAACCCCATACCTGGGACCAGAACCATCCTTTGGGATCAGCAGTAGTACAAACTTAGAAAAACTAAAGAAAAAAATGGATAGCGAAAAATCCAAGTACTGGAATGATCTAGAAGGACTAAGACAATCAAAGACGCTCCTGGGAAACTATAACCAGAAGAGATCTCACAGCTTTCTTAACCTGAGTAAGAAAAACCTCCGAATTATAACAGGAATACTAACCGGTCACTGTCGATTAAGAGGACATATGAAGAAACTAGGATTAGTAGATGAAGCAAACTGCAGATTCTGTGAGGTAGAGGATGAAACCTCAATACACATACTTTCAGAATGCATGGCATTAAGTAATTCTAGGGTCAAATACCTAGGGTCATACGAAATAGAAAGGGAAGAACTACCTAATTTGAAACCCAATGATATCCTAAACTTTCTAAGGAAGATAGGACTAGAAGAGCTGCTATAAGTCTGAGGAATCATCAGAAATATAGCAAGAAAAGGGGGACACAATAGATCTTATAGGTCGCAGGTGTATCTGTAACCCCTAACACCATACATACATAGCCCATACATACCATGATAGTCAAGTAATAGTTATGTTAAATAAGTATATTAAAAACAATAATAAACAATAAAAATAATAAACTCTCTTTCCATCCTTCTTTTATCCAGATTTAAGATTTGCAAAATATGTGTAGGTATATGTACATATACAGGGTGTCCCAGAATTAACTACGGAAACTTCGTATACGTATTCCTTGATGACAAATAAGTAGGGTCTTTCCTATAAAAAAAAAATTTTTAGAGACTCCTGTCAGAGTTATAACCCTTTAAAGAGGGGTGGTAAAATTTGGTTTTAATCTTCTGATTGGTCCAGGATAAAAAATTAAAAATTTGGGTGAAAAATCATTTTTATTTCTCAAAAAACGACAAGGAACAAAAAAGTTTTTAAATAATCAAAACTTCCTAAAATAATTTTTTGTTATTGCAAATATTAATTGCTTAGAAAGTTACAAAAAAAATATTAAGAGGGACTTCTTGATTTGCACTCTTAGAATGGGGTAGGGCAGGTGAAAAGTGGCAGGAGAAATGCGTCTTTATAAAAATGATGTTCACCCAAATTTTTAATTTTTTATCTTGGACCAATCGGAAGATATTAAATTAAAACCGTATTTTACCACCCCTCTTTAAAGGGTTATAACTCTGACAGGAGTCTCTAAAAAAATTTTTTTTATAGGAAAGACCCTACTTATTTGTCATCAAGGAATACGTATACGAAGTTTCCGTAGTTAATTCTGGGACACCCTGTATATTATATCAAAGTAAAAAATAAAAAAATGTTGCAATAGGAAATCTTGACATGTGTTTTATACAATATGTCAGCGTGTGTTTTATACAAGGAAAACAACTTCCGCCTGAAAAAATATTTCTCGTATTGTTGATGTAAAGTATAATACAATAATTCGTGCATTTTATTGCAACAGTTTTTTTGATCATTTACTTGAATATAATAAAAATATATGCAATTTTGCTAATGTTTAGTGTTAAGGGAAAATATTTTTTTATTTTTATTGCAAAGTAAAGTAATATCTTTTTAAAATCATTTTTTAATGTAGTTATTAATAATAATCTGTAAAAGAGCGCAAATCGGTCGATCCAAATATATCAGGAGGGTGTAAATCACAAAACACACATCCGTCGATTTCCTTATCTTCGTGCTTTTAGAATTCATTCTGTTATGACATGGTTTATCTGATGTTTTTTTGTCAGTTCTGTTTTCTATATTCTTAATTGTCTTCATTTTTTCTTCTATTTGCCTTTTCTTTTCGCAAATTTGCTGGTTCTTCTAGTAAATGTTTCTCTGTATATTGTATCAGTTAGAATAGCAATGTTCTTTTTTCTTTTTTTTTTTGGATGACTACAGCTGAAGGGAAGTGTTATTTAAATCGTTATAAAATACTAAGATGTCAGGTTTCAAACTGGGAACTAGAAGATTTAATTTAATAATTATTAAATTTTGATAGTATCTCTATATATAAACAACAACCTATATATGTAGAAGCAGGATGGTTTGCCAGGTAACAGATTACTATTAATCAATTAGAAGAAAGATATATGTTCCTTAATTATAGGTGTGAGTTTATAAGAAACATTGCCGTCAATCCGCCTTTTTACAATTCATCGGTTTTAACACCTTAACCGCCGATCGATAGCTAATGCATAATGCATCAATTTAAGAACTTGGCTGTTGTGGTCGGCCATCTTCCATTTTCTGCTGTTATATTTACCCATAAATTCTTAGCTGAATAATTACAAGCTGTATTTCCTATTTCCCGAGGTTTTGAACGCTTTCGGTAGGCGGCAAGAGGAATTGATTTCATGTAAGTAGGCGTTAAAGGGTTAATGCTGGGGTTGTGACTGTAAAAAGAACGGATTCCGGCATCTAAACATAATGGGATTCTAAAAAGGTAATTTAATATAGGATGGATTAGAAAATTATACAGGGATTTTACCAAAGAGTCTACAAATGAAAAGCTATACACAAGCCAAATTTGTAATTCATGTTAGAATCGAAAAGATCTAAAATTCATTTATTAATATTAAAAATTCATATCAAGAGATGTATACTATACACTCACCGGTACGAAGAAAAAAAACTTTGAAATTTTGACCAAATTTAAAGTTACATAACTTTTTTTGTTTTCGGTCGATTTTAATGATTAAACTTTATAATCTACTTCTACTGAAACACTCTGTAGAGTCACTTAACAGGGTACAAAATTTAAAAAGTATGAACTCTTTTCTCGATGGATTGTTATTTGAATCAATTTGATATCATAATTTTTATTGGAGATACACAATTTAAAGTAATTTAATTTCAACCAAAAAATCAAACCTAACTTAATTAAACATTAACACATAATAATAAAATATAAAGCCAAAATAATACTGGATTTTACTATATTGACCTTGGATGACAACATTTATTCTACTTTGAATGCTTTCCACTAAATGGTTTATTGTCTCCGGAGGAATAGCTGCCCATTGCTCCAGGAGTGATCATCGCAATTCTTCTAAAGTTCCGAGTACATATTCCAGGCTTTGAATTCGTTTACCGAGCATATCCCAAACGTGTTCTGTAGGATTTAGATCTGGACTGTGCGATAGCTATTCTATCTAGGCTAAGTATTCTCTGACTATCAGAGCTGCATGAGGACGCGCATTATCGTGCATTAGAAGAAAATTTCTCGGCCATCTGGAGATCTTAAGCAATATCTTGATTTATCGGTAAATTAAATATACCTCCAGTCATTTTCCGTCCAATTTTGTTGACCTCTTGGCTCTTGCTATCTAGCAAATCTTTAGTCTTGTAGAAAATCTCTATGATATCTTATTTGCTGCATTTAATTTTTGGTGCTCCGTCCAGAAACAATGCTATTAATTACTTCAAAATCGTCCGGAAAATAACATTCTCCGGCCTAGGCCGGCAAAACACCTTTTAGATTAGGTAAAGAGATGGCGCTATGAGTCATCACAAATTCATAAGGAATAATACAAATTTTAATTAAATTTATTTAAAAACAGCGTATAATATACTAAACTAATAACTTTTTCTAAAGGTAAGCAGGATTCTAATTTGCATTTAATTTCTAACACAATTTTGATTTTAAATTTGACATTTATGTCAATTTACAACTACTTATCTTTCGATTATGAAAATACATATCTCGATTGTATTTTTGCTCATTGAACTGTAATAGTTCATTGTCTCTGCTATTTTTATATAAAATTATTACATATTAATGTTAATATTTTCAATATAAAAATTTTTACTGTGCTGCTTATTAGCACAGTAATCGTATGTATAAAAATTAAGGACCTTGAAATCGATTATCAGAAAATCATTTCTTATTACTAAATCTTTTAATCGTGCAATAGATGTCAATAAACACCTAATCTTGTATGTCACAAAGTAAAAAGTTTTTGAACTTTTGAAAATATTAAAAATTGGTCGGACCAAAAAATAGTGTTTGTTACACGTCCGGAAAATGTTTTGCAAGTGCTCGCATTGTTTCGCATTGGTTCTACGCACCTCGGCTACACAACTTTACTCGCTCTTGCAAAATGTCATTTTCTGTCCTTGTGTCTCAAATAACTATTTTGTCTAACAGTTTGCAAATCTAGCAAATCTTAGCCATGTAGAAAATTTCTGTTATACCTGATTTGCTGCATTTAATTTTCGTCTTGTTCGTTTGTTCACTTACCATTACGGTCCTTGCCTGCTCTAATTAATTACGTATTTATACTGCTGGTAAATGACGATTTCTTAATAACAAATTAACAATACAACTCTTTGTAAACGAGGATTAATTGTCACACACAAACGTAAGAAAGCGAATAATTGGAACGTTATCAGTCAAATCGTACAAGATGACGCGGAACTGTCTATAAATGCTAACAATGGCGATGGGACTGATGAATGGAAAAAAGTAAATATAGAAATAACTTAAATCTACGAGAAAAATGGCTTTGACAAAAATATTTTTCGAAGTTAGGTACTTTTTTCTATTACAACGCCACCAAATCAAAAATTTTTGTCAAAGATTTGATAAACATTATTTTAGAACATAAAAATATATATGCTTAACAAAATCATGCCAAAAACTGGACTGACACAACTGCTGCCAAAATAAAAAAAATTCTGAGAATGCTAATTTTGATATCTTTACAACCTTCACATGAAACTCAGTACTGGACAACAAATTATGTTCAACCCAGAAATGATATCGTGCCAGTGGGAAGGTAAAAACGCAAAAGTCAAGTAGCTGATTACGATAAATTCTTTACATTCTGCTTTATGGTTAAAATTCTCAACGACTGGTGTTTAAAATGTGTTAACTTTAGAAATCAAATTTGATTGATAAATGCCTGGTGAAGTTCAAAGGCAGGTCATCACTAAATAGGCCAGGCTACAGGGACAATAAATATTTTTTTTGCAAAAAAGTTGGGCAGATATCTGAGAGATTTAGATGAAAGAAGGGTCGTGTTTTTAACGATAAATACATAAAAATTAGCCAGGTTTTAACGTTTTGAATGCTCCAGGCACTCCACTAGTGGAGTGCCTGGAGGTTTTTACCTCGCATTGAAGTTATAGTAAATGAATTTATATAATTGACGTGGGGTTTTGTTTTTTATACTATAAATTACAATGTTTACCCAAAATTTTTTTGTGCACTCAATTTTTTCATTGTTTAAACAAATTATTATGAAAAATTAATTTTTGAGCATATAATTTTAATTTAAATAGTATTTTTTTGCATTTATACGTTACGTTTTACCTAAATAGACATAGAGGAACATCTTTCGGAAATACCTGTGTCCAAAAATAGCAGTAGCGATTTCGAACAGGTAAAACGTGGAGGGGAGAGCAAAGCGGCATCTGCTATTTAGCGCCTATCCGAGCGCCTAGATGTGAAATATTTAGTCTCTGTCGGGTCCATTTTATACCTACTGTAATTCTTTCATATCTTGTAGATAAATTTGTGAATCCTTCGCATAGGGAAAATGCCCTGATGCATGAAGTAATGGAATCATTAGCTCAATACTATATAAATGTAAATTCCTATCTCCCATACGATTCGCAGCAATAAAGTCCTTCAATAAAGTAACCATTCGAAAATAAGTAATCCATAGTTTTGACGTTTTATTTTTATTTTCAAGCTCCAGTAACTTATTTTTAAAAATTTTAGTAAGCGTTAGAAATCCATGGTTTCCTAGTTATTTCTGTATAGTTAAACATTTTAAAAATCATAGAGTTATCATCATCATTTATTACATTCAGCAACTTTTACAGCTCCACCAGTAATAAAACCTGACATTTTTGTTCAATTTGTGCATGATAATGCTGATTTCAATTTCAACACTATTGATGGTAAAGGAACGCTCCATTATATGGGAAGCATTGAAATAGTTACTCCAAGTGATGGTATACAACATAGAACCTCGACGACCTATCAAGCGCTTGAAGTCACTTCCACCTGAATTTGTTAAACACGGAAATATCCCTCTGCAAATATATCCAGCTTCTACAGGTATAGGATTTTCAAAGATAATAATCAAGTTACCAGAAGTTGAACCGAGTATCAAGAAATTTACAACAAATGGATCATTAAATATTTGTGGACGTATTTAAAGTTCAAAAATAATAACAAATTTTCCGGATGAAATGGATTTATAAATTTATTTATTATCATCGATAATTTTTTTGACTTTCATTAACGCAAATGATTATCACACAATTTACATAACAATAAAAAATTCAGTAAATAATGCTAAAGAATTGGATATGAGAACATGCATTTTAACGTTTGAGCTAAATACAAATGTACCGAGAACATCTATTGCGGCAGAAGAGACAATTTATTAATTTGACATTTAAAGGCCTGCAAGTTGGGACGAGTGGGGAAGACGTGGTAAGGTAAGGAGATCCACAATCTGGAGACCCTGGAGATGAAGGAACGATCGAATCGATCCGTTCTCGATGTCGGGCATTGAACAGTATAAGGGTGGATGGAGTTGGCACGTTGCGTTGCTCTGGCCTGGTCTGACAAGTGGAGGCATTATTTATCAGATGAAGAATGCGTTGTTGTGAGGCTAGGCTCGTTTCATACTTTAATATCTTACATGGGATCCATTGGTTATATTATGGCTGGAAGTGGGATAAAAGAATCTCTTTCTACCATATATGCTGAAAATACAATTGATCACATAACTTCTGGACATGCGTATGCTAGAGCAGTACGTGCTCATACTTTATTACAGCAATTGGTTTTTGAAAATCTTATGGAACACAATACAGATTTTGCAAATGTAATAAATGATGATGACAACTCTATGATTTTTAAAATGTTCAACTATACAGAAATAACTGGAAACCATCCCAGATAACAATATAAACTTGTTTCAGACTTGCAATAAGTTTGATACATCAAAAAAGAAGGCTTGCTTCAAGTTTGCCGTGGCAACTTCACAAACTTGCAGCAAGTTTAAATCAAACTTTCTAGTTTCAGTGTGACAAACTTGCATGCAAATTTGTTTTACAAAGATTACAACAACTTTGTTATGGCAAACTTGTCCTAACCTTGTTACGGCAAACTTGCCCTAACCTTGTTACGGAAATATTATTTTTTATCCAGGCTGTTCAGTTCGAAACCACATCAGAATAAAACCAATTTATAATCATATAACTTATTTATTAATCACTTTAGTCATCAGTAATAAATCAAAACGTTAGTTGAAGTATTAAATTAAAATTATTGTCTAGAACTATTCGTCGTTGGCATTAGCACCCAGATTATATTCGCTAGTTTCAGATTCCGATGCTTTTGTTTGTCTAACAGCTCTGAAACAAACAAAGAAATTGTTATAAACTCTTAAAACTAAAGGAGTTAATGTTCAAGTTATGGAGGGTTCCTCTATAATTCAAGTAAATACCTATCTGTGCATCATTACTGTGACAAAAAAATTTTGAGGTTATACAACTTGAGACATTATATTATCATGGTTTGGTGATGACTATATATACCTATTTTAATTAAAAGATTTTTCACGGATATACATCGAAATTTTTAATTATATTTGATCCTGACATTTCGGAGTCTTTGCAAAACCGCGATGTGTATACGTGAAATATCTTCTAATTTAAACAAGATACATTAATTAAAATCCCATATGGCTGTGAATATCAATAACCAGGGACTTTTTATTTTTAATAGTGAATGTGTGAACACAGCAAGAAACTACAAAAAATATATAATAAACTTACCTCAACTACTTGAAAGCAAAAAAGACGCTATCCACAAGCACAAACTAATCGGGTTTAAGCTGAACATTGTTAATTGTAGAAGTTTCAGCTTAGTAGGTAGTAATTAACACACCAACAAGACATCATAATCGTTACAATCTAAGTTAAAAAACTAGAAGTAAAAATATGTTTCAACCGCGTCACGTTAGTCAACTCAGTAATGTTCAGTGTTCAGTCAGCAGCATGTCAAGTTCAGTTAGCAGATGGCGCCCGCGTCATTTGCGCGCTTGGGTGCAGTGATAACGTTGCAGCAATGTTGCTACATACTTGACCTATTATTTTTGTCATAACAATATTCGAGCAATATTGTCGCAAACTTGAAAGTTCATATTTAACTTAACAATATTACAGAGATTTTGTCACAAACTTGTCTCGTTATATTTGACACAGCAATTAAGAAGCAAAGAAAAATCAAACTTGCCCCAAGTTTGCATGCTATCTGGGATGGATTTCAAACGCTTACTAAATTTTTTGAAAATAAGTTACTGGAGCCTAAAAATAAAAATAAAGCGCCAATACTATGGGTTATTTATTTTCGAATGGTCACTTTATTGAAGAACTTCATTGCTGCGGATCGTATGGGAAATAGGAATTTACATTTATATAGTATTGAGCTAATGATTCCATTACGTCATGCATCAGGGCATTTTTTCTATGTGAAGGCTTCACAAATTTATCTACAAGATATGAAAGAATTACAGTATAAAATGGACCAGACAGAAATTAAAAAATTTTCGGAAGGATATTTGACATCTAGGCGCTCGGATAGGCGCTAAATAGCAGATGCCGCTTTGCTCTCCCCTCCACGTTTTACCTGTTCGAAATCGCTACTGCTATTTTTGTACACAGGTATTCCCGAAAGATGTTCCTCTATGTCTATTCAGATGAAATTTAACGTATAACTGAAAAAAAAAATACTATTTAAATTAAAATTATATGCTCAAAAATTAATTTTTCATAATAATTTGTTTAAACAATGAAAAAATTGAGTGCACAAAAAATTGTTGGTAAACATTGTAATTTATAGTATAAAAAACAAAACCCCACGTCGATTATATAAATTCATTCACTATAACTCTAATCCGAGGTTTTAACGTTTTGAATGCTCCAGGCACTCCACTACTATGAAACCTGTAAAGTGAAGAGAAAATATAAGGTTTGGGCTAGAATCTTATTCACGATATTTCAATATTGTGGTAAAACTAAAGTAGTTGTGGTGAGCTTGGGTCCTAACGTTGTTTTCGGACTCTTACAAACACTAAATAACAAAGACTGTTATATTACTTACATTTAATAACTTTTTGAGTCTAAAGCATTAATGCGAATCTTTATACACAAACACCCTTTTCGTGACACTCTTTTTTGTGAATTTGGTGATGGAAATATGCAATAAACAAATTATGCAAAAGATTTAATGTCATTTTTTACTTAACAATAGATAAACAAAGGATACTCTCTTATGTTAAAACCTGTAGGTGAAGACCAATAAATCGTATGAAATAGTGGCAATTTTTTTATTAAATAAACATGGAAAATTCTTTACACTGAGAGTTTGTAAAGTTATTTTTTGGTCCTCCGTCCAGAAACAATACTATTAATTACTTCAAAATCGTCCGGAAAATGACATTTTCCGGCCTAGGCCGGCAAAGTAGCTTTAAGATTATCTAAAGAGATAGCGCTATCAGTCATCACAAATACATAATGAATAATACAAATTTTAATTAAATTTATTTAAAAACAGCGTATAATATACTAAACTAATAACTTTTTCTAAAGGTAACCAGGATTCTCACAACTTTTATTTTAAATTTGACATTTATGTCAATTTACAACTACTTATCATTCGATTATGAAAATAAATATCTCGATTTAATTTTTGCTCATTGAACTAAAATAGTTCATTGTCTCTGCTATTTTTATATAAAATTATTAGATATTAATGTTAATATTTTCAATATAACAATTTTCACTGTATTGCTTATTAGCAAAGTATTTGTATGTATAAAAATTAAGGATCTTGAAATCGATTATCTGAAAATCATTCCTTATTACTAATTCTTTTAATCGTGCAATAGATGTCAATAAACATCTAATCTTGTATGTCATAGAGTAAAAAGTTTTTGAACCTTTGAAAATATTGAAAATTAGTCGAACCAAAAAATCGTGTGTGTTACACGTCCGGGAAATGTTTTGCAAGTGATCGTATTGTTTCGCCTCGGTGCTACGCACCTCGGCTACACAACTTTACTCGCTCTTGCAAAATGTCATTTTCCGTTCTTGTGTCACAAATAACTATTTGTTAAATTTTTGCTTAATAATTTGGGAAAAAAGTTTTAAACGTGTTTTTTATTGAAAGTATTAATCGCTATTCTAAAGATGTAAAAAATACGTGAAAATATAAACAATGAGATACTGAATTAGTTATAAAAATTTCATAAATCATTAGCGATTATAATTATAAATAATAAATTATAATTATAAATAATAAATGTTAACAATAAATTTGACATAAAAATTCATTTTGTATTTGAAAATCAAGTCTAATACGATTTTGCATGAATTACCCATATTATGTTTACATTTATTTATACATTGATTTCCTCTTTAATTTGATGCGTTCAGAATGCATATAGTCAACTCATAATAACGGTAAAACAACAATGTGGTGTAAACAAATTCAACTTTGCAATAACTATTATGTGAAACTTTTTAAATTGTTTAATATTAATTTAATAGGTCATTGTTCATATTTTCAAGTAAAATTGAAGTATTTTTTGCATTTGTAGAAAAGTTATTAATACTTTTTTAAAAAGCGACATTTAAAGCTGTACTATTTATTGGTTTTTTAAAATAAAAGACTATTCTATATTGTTTATAACTGAAAAATGTCATTAAATCCTTTGTATATTTTGTTTATTGCATATTTTCTTCACGAAATTCACTAAAAACAACTGTATCAATGAGCATTCTGGAAAAATCCTAACTTCCCTGGTTTAATATTACTCCCTTTTGATAGAGCAGCTCTGGTTTTATTTTATACTTTTTAACTATCAATTTTTAAATAATATTTTCTTCCTTATTACCATTTTCGTCATTGAGCCCGACCGGCGGTGACCGTTTGTCCGGGTCCGCCAACAAAAGTGATCCGTTCTTAAAGTGTGTGTCAAAATCTAGTCATGTGGCAACAATTGCTTTAGCCATCGATGTCTTTAAAACAGCGATGTTTCAGGTGTGAACTGCAGACTGGAATAACTGTTTTTCTAATTGGTTTGAACGGATGCAAAAGTGTATTGATCTTGGTGGTCTATATTTTAAAAAGCAATAAAGTACTTTAAGTATATATATTTTTTGTGTTTATGGCTATATGAACAACTACAACGACAACCCTCGTAATGGGTACTACACACTCATATAATTACACACTTTTTCAATCGTGTATAAACGGCTACTTATCACTTTTATTATGTAATATACCTACTGTACAATGAGAAAGATTCAAATACGTTTAACGCAACCATTATTTCATAAAATCAATGCGCTTACTTATTCCTGAAGGGAATTAAAGAAAAATACACTGCAATGTTTGAAATTGCACAGCTTATAGAAAGAAACATATAATTTTTATATATGCATAAAAGGCACTCAAACTGACTTTATGAACCAAGCAACTGCCTCTGAAAGTACTGAAAAATTTGTTTGTTTAATATGAAGTATGTATTCCGCAGCGAAACGATCTCTCGTCTTCTACACTTGTCATGTATGATGATAATACCCCCAAGGGAGAAGACGCCGTCGACCTAGCCAAGATGGTGTACGTGATACGATTCTACAGGGTGTCGACATCGTTAATGTGTCGCCACAAAGTTGATGAGCGTGTGATAAGTATTACAAGACTAGAAAAATGTTTTTTTTCTCTCGTCCGATTTTCAGTCATCTCATTCTTCACACATTCGCCTTCCAGATATTGCACCATACTGAGTGACAAATATACATTACACATTTAAAAAACAAGACAATCTTTTAGATAATTGATATCAATAAAAACATATTTAATAAAAAAAATTATACGCTATTGGTTAGACAAGGATATTTAGCGTTCTGGTCTAACCAGTAGCGTCGCGCATTCACTCTCTGTCACTTTATTTTCAATACCTAGCATCTTTAAGGTCAGGAAACTCTGATTTGCGGATTTTTTTTACAAGCACCTTTATAAAATTAAGTACAGAAAAAAATGATTTTTAATGTGATGGAAATGAAATAAATATACGAAATAAACGAAAAGTTCAAACAAAATCATACCTGTTTACACCTGGCTGCGTAGAGGAAGCGGCTAAATGATCGGCAGCAACTGTACCATTTCAAATCTTTCGAGTACGCTATTATAAAGTGCTGTAAGCTTTATTTTTATAAGATGTAAACGAAATTTATTTCTAAAAGTCAATAATTAAAAATATTTTAATTAATACTACTGGTGGGTAATTACTAATTGGCACCTTATGAAAAATGAATTCTCCTACTTATGAAGTTACTTGAAAATTAAATTTTAATTGCCTACATTATTCCTACACTAATTTGTAGTGGGATCCTACATTTTAATGAATCTCTGGTTGATCTGCTTGAAGGTTACAGGCTCGAGACCTACCGAATGTAACATTTTTTGATTTCTTCTTAATGTCATATTTTGTTTAAATATATTTTAAATTTTTTAACGCTTAACAACTTATAACAAACAAACAATTCACGTTAAACGTGCTATATTTCCAAAATATAGGCCTCAGAAGTTATTTTACAATCTCTGTTTTTGTATATACCTAAATATTCGTTCTTCTTTGCACCAAACCGCATATTTAGAATACACAATTTAAGGGAAACGTATAAACCAATTCTTGTTGATGTAGACGTAACGTGTCATACCTTTAGTTCAGGTATAATTAGGGTCTCTGTGGTTTCGAAATTTATCTTGTTACATAGTATCTCTAATTAACAAGGGTAAGTAATTAAATTACACTTGATTGAGATCCCAATCAATTCCCGAATATTACAAATCAAATTATTATCAGATAGAGGTAAGCAAAGCAGCTAAGACTGTAACTTCTAATAAGATTCCTATTAAGATTTGTAGTAATGACAATATATGTGTGAAACGTTTTATTTTCTTAATGGTGCTTATTATCGAAGTGCATGTGTTTTTTGTTCGAAAAACTAGGATAAAATACAATTTTATAATGATTTTTGTTTGTTTCGGTCGTTGGGTGTGTTTATAGGATTATGATAAATGTTCTGGTCACTTAGTACAAATACAAACAATCCAGTAATGATTTATACTAAGTACACATTTATACATCGCTTTATTGCGTTCTAAACAATCATTAATATGCTATTTTATAATTAATGCCAAACAATTTAATTAACTAAGGTGGTATTTAATGAAAGCAAGCTAAAGTAAAGCCTTAGGAAGAGAAAATGGATTGTATAAGTGGACGTGACAAGCTTAAGATGCATTTTCTCGTAGATATATGCAGTAATAAAACCCTTTAGAATATTTAGTAAGTTGTTTACTAATATTATGATCAAACAGAAGACTTTAAAAACAAGCGTTTCATATTTTCCAAATCGACGCCTTATCCTTAAACATAAAATTATTAATCTTCGTAATTTAGCTATTTTTGTAGAATTTTTTAATAGCCAACGTTGACACTTTAATAGAATTAATTAGGTTAAGAATAAACAATCTTAAAAATTACAACAATTAATCAGGGCAGTGTAACATGCAAAATACGATCTAAATAGTTTACCTTAAATTCACGTAGTCATACTGGTTTCTAAATGTTGTTTTCGGTACTTCATTTCTAATTTTATTGTTTATATCTATTTTGTATAAGCTCCTTGGTACTGATATGATTTTTCATAGATATTTGTTACTATTATTGTGAATAAGAACTGGTAATTCGATGGTGTTCGTTATTTCGTTGTTTTTGCAAGGTATTCTCAGTATTTCGACTCGTATATATTTGTTTATAAACATCAACTGTTTGAAGTAATTGACATTACTACCATTGTACCTACCCGTAGTCTGTTTTTCGAGATGTGATTTTGTGTGACGTAGTTTCTCGAGTAGTTCGGGTGTCCGTTTTCTTAATTGATCTGTTTTATGTCAATTAGGTTGAGTGTCATTTTGTCTTGTTTTGTTGAAAAGTGAAGGACAGGCATTCTCTGTTTCCTTCCTGTTAAGACTTCATGCGAAGTGGTGTGTAATCGATAAATCTGCTATTATTTTATTTGACCACTGTCAATCCGTTTTGGGATATATAGATTTTCGATTAATTCAAATTTGTGCGATTACGGAAGTTTGTAGTTTTGAGGAAGTAGTTGTTTTGGATATTCTCCTCAATTTGTTGTTTGGAACCGTGCACATACCTAAATGGGATTTATTCGCCACCCGTAGATCAGCGATTGTACTTGGATTGTATTGAGAAGCCGTGAAGCATAAAAATAAAAGTGATTTTGCCGCTGTATCTACCGGCGTAAAGCATTGAAGCATAAAAATAAAGGAAGAGATTGTCCGAACCCTTTTTCTGGGAAAAAGTATGTCTATTTTGTTGTTTCTTTTATGTGATCTGTTTAATACAGGTAAAGTGGTTGTGTTACATTGTTTAATTGTTATTCAGATGGTAGGGGTCACTTTCAGTGATTATTTTTTTTATTGTTTAAGGGTTTTAGTATTGGGCCACACCCAAGTTTTAGTATTGGGCACACCCAAGTTCCAGTAGTGGGTAACACCCAAGTTCAGTATTGGTTTAAGCTTAAGGTCTGTTTTACTTCAAGTACTAAACACTTCAAGTCCGAATTCTGGGTTCTTTGTGTGCGTAGCTGTGATCCAGTGCAATAAACGAGAATATCTTGTATTGAATTTATCCCAGGATTATAATCTAGGACTGGAACCGGTTCTACCCGAGACCGGTTGTATTCAACAAGATTCAAGGATTACAATTAAGTATTTGAGGGAGATCAGGACGTGGGGTGGAAACCCAGGGGGTTTGTTTAGTATATTTTTTTTACCTTTTTGACACTTATATTGGATTTTGTATTTACAGTTTAATTTTCTTATATCTATTGTACGAGGTACTTTTTTTAAATACTTTAAGCTGTTGTATTTTTCTATAGAAACCATTGCACATGCGCCTACCCCTTGGTATCAAGACCTACCGTGCGAAGTGCGGAAATCTATTGAGTTCTATTTGTTTATTTTCCGTATTACTTTAATTGCGTAAGACACCTTATAGTTACCTCTTATTAAAACGTACATCATAGTCTCAAGTAAGCACATAAATTATTTTTTTTTTGGTTAATTTGTTTAATTAGAATTAATTGTATCAATTTGCTTAATAGATTGTATTAATAGAAAGGAACATAAGTGAAAGGTTAGTTTTTATTTTGGAAAACTTACATTGATAGGCCAGTGTGGAAAAATTCAGTTGGCGCCCATAAATATTTACGGTCTACTTTTGTCCGGATTATTAAAATAGGTATCCACCCCTTCTTCCATTTTGAGCTTAGTCGATGGCCGAAGGTTGTCACCGGAACAACTGAAACTTATGTAACCAAGTAGACCTGATTTTAAATATATTTTGCAGGTTTGTTATTGTTACATTTTGAATTTTCCGAGGCAAGATATAATATACGGTTATTTCGTAATAGTTAAAATTGTAGGTTACAGCAGATCAAAATTTAAAAACAAATTTCAAACCTAATTGGATTAAAAACTTAACTTATATTGTAACTGATGAAATTTCGAGATTCCTTGTATGTATCTGTAAGCTCCAGCAGGTGTCAGCATCCAAAAAGTAACCTTCGCTCCCCAGCTTGGGAGAACCAGGAGGGAAAGACGACGCCCTGAGGCGGGGAGTCAAATAGGCCGGCTTCAGATGGTACCTAAAACAAAGAATGGCGCCGGGGGACAGCTAGAAGGAAGGCTATGGAACACAAATAACAGATAAAGGCAATGTAACAGTAATTATAATGAAAAAACAATACTCTCATCTTTCTCTAAATCCTCTGTCTGACTTGCATGCTCACGTTACACTGCCCCATGACCCTAATCGTATAATCTAATCCAAAATCAATGATTTGACCAATCATTATGTAATTCCCATCAGATTAATGAAATAACTAAGAAAAAGCTTACATCTTACTGCTGTGTAATCCTGAAGTTTTAAGCCCTAGCCAAGGTCCCTAAACCTACTCTATCGGTTCTTCCCATAGTCTCCTCTAGCAATGCCCCAACTAAAAAACTAGCTTCCTTCTTAACAGACCTTTTAACCAAAGCATATGATTTTGCCAATTACTACTATGTTCGGGATTTTTTCGACATTTTTAATAGTTTTAACAGATTTTAATTACTAGTAGATTATGTTTTGGCGATCCTGGATTTAGTGTCTCTTATCTCTAATGTTTAAGAACATTAGAATTATTCACAACAATTTCTTAGATAACTCTTACCTTTCTCCATTATTAAAAAGATTTTGTTCCATACAACATCTTTAGGCACACCTTCTCCCGGTTTACAACAATATAACCTCTCGTTACATCCTCGGGATATTTTTAATGTTTCGGAAATTGCTGACAACAATCCAAATGTATTTTTTTACCTTTTGTCTAAAAACTTACTCTCAGGCTAGGAGAAGTTCTTAATTCTTTTGTTAACGTACGTGAAGCTAACAGAGCCACACTAAAAATCAATAATATCCATTGTAAACTCAAAGACCATGTGCCCAAGATTGCAACTGTCAATTCTGTTTATCGCATCCCTTGTTTGGCTCCTTAAAATACATGTCGAATCTCGCAGATCCATTACAGAATGGATATCTAGCCATAGAAGTGATATCCGCAGTAAACCAATAATTAAGTGCCTCATTAATTCTACTATTTTTTCCCAATGGATGAGTCCTTGTGTGGATTGATTGTTACCTGTACGTCTCTTCTCAGTTTTCTTGTTAATGCTAAACACCTTTAAATAACAGTAACGTTCTCACAAGAGTAAGTTTTTAACAACCTCTCAATACCATACAGTTTTTTATAACTTAACCAAGCAAGAATAGTAAGAACACTCTGAGCGCCGCCTTTGAAGTTTGTTTTACCATATTTGCTCCGGTTTTTGTGAGAACGGGTAAGCAGCGATGCCAACTCTACAGATTTTTCAGTAGATCTGAAGAAAGTAATCTAATCAATATAACGTGATAACTTTCTTTCATAATTATTTAAATTTTTTGTAACTTAATTAAAACTTATCTTTTTTTATTAAATAAACTAATTTTTAAAATTTTCCGCCATTGCTACTTGTTTTTTTTTATCAAAAACTATCGATTTCAGAAATTTTAGATTGGTAACGCTGCTGGTGAGCGACATCAATACAGACTGAAATGCAGACCGAGAGCTTCGGTGGCATCGAACCAGTTTTAACGAGAGTGAATTAACTTTTTACCATTATTAATTACGTTCCTTAATCCGAGTCATAATTTAAATTTTCCATTAGGTGACGAATAACGAAAGTTAACGAATAATCGAATACATGATAATAGAGGATCTATTGTATTGACCAATAATTTTCCCCTTTTGTATATATATATATATATATATATATATATATATATATATATATATAGTTCCGCAAATATAACGAAATCTGTGGACACGATAGCGGTCGCATTTCTTAACCGATCAAAATGAAATTTGGTACAAAAATCAATCGTACAAAAATCTCGATTAAGTTCGTTAGTGGGCCAAATCGAACCCGCCGTTTGGGCGTGACATCAAATCAAAATGGAAAAAAAATCGTAACTTTTTTACTTCACCCTGTACAAAAAAATGTTACGGGACTTTTTTGTTTGTCTTAAAGAGACCTACAACTTTTTTCTAAAACGTATACTTTTAATGTATTCAATTGTTATAAATCTACTGATTCGCCTGGCTTACCAAGGGCCATTTTTTTTAAATAGTTAACCACTATTTGGGGTTCTGTCATTACATACACTGCTTTTTTAAACTATAAGTAATATAAAATAACGATTGTCAGAACTGCACCTTGTCATTCCATTTAAAGAACCACTATTTTCAGTTCTAAAATTTGCAAAGATTTAATTAGCTTATCTTTACTTAGCCACCAGTTAGACTTCTGGCCATTTACATTTTGCTTTTTTTTAACAATAAATAATATAAAAACAAATTCGCCAGAACTGCACCTTGTCATTTTTTTTAAATAATTTATTTACAACTTTAATGACTTCTGGCGACATTTTAGCCTCGATCTAGACTTCTGGCAATAGTTTTACACTATTTCTATTGGTAAAAACTATAAAACTATAAAATTTTCAAAACTGCACCTTATGATTTTTTTCATGTCAAAAATTTACAAGTTTGGCCGCCCGCCCACGCGTTCCGCCTCGGGAGAGACTTCTGGCAGTGGACACTACGTGCTATACAATAGATAAGGAAGGTTTTTATATAATCATTTTTACTGCACCTTATCATTTTCAATTTTCGTAGCCAGCTCTTAGACTACTAGAGGAAAGATTAGCGGTCACCATGATGGATCTCATTTCCTTCTCACTGCCTCTCTCGAAATGTTTCTGTGGGTAATTAGAAAATGGGGCGGAATAACGTATGGCAGTAGTTTCAGTTGGCACATTGGTATATACTGTAGAATCGTTAGTGACCCATTTGCATTTACATTTGTGTAGGGAACTATTGAATCCCTCGACATGACCAAGGCGGTGTGTTGCGATTGAAACCTCGGATAAGACGCTGCTTAATTAACTATTTAATAAGATTTCAAAGGGCTGTCTTCAATTGCATAAATTTCTGCAGTGATATAGGATTTATTGGCTTTCCATCCGGTCGCGAATTTGTTACAAACTTGTTGAATCAGGACTAAATCTTGAATAATATTATAGACGTATTATCATTTTAGTCCGGTTGCATAGTACTTCGCATTGTATTTTCTACATAAATATATTTTTTGCTGTTTTTGCGATTGTATTAGATAATTAATCAACTCAAGTATTCCAAATTAATGATAATGTAATTTTTTTTATACGTTATAAATCAAACCAATAATTATTTCACACAGACAGTCTATTTAATAAAATTTTAAACGGGATTCAAATTCTAAATACTACAATAGTAAACAAGCATTTATAAATAAATTTAAAGCTAGTAAAACCAGATTATTATTTAAAATCGAAGAATTGGAAAAAAAAAATTAAAAGAGTTGGAGGAATAAAACATTTAACTAAAGTATAAAATTAAGTTCGTAGAGAGATAGAAGACAAGAAAAACATTATAAAATTCGGCGGGCGTAATTTGGGTCGGTAATTCTATCGACTACCTGGTCAAAGTAAAGGTCCCATCTAATGATATAGCTATTTTGGGCCGGGAGATTAAGGACACCCCGAGGGTTTAAGTTCTTTGCAAAATACGAATGATGGGAAATACCAATAAGATTTACGAATTTTCTTAAAACTGGAAAATTTAAATTATAATTACATCCCTTGAGTAATATTAAAATACTTTTCTACATCTTATTTTGTGATCGACAAGCAAACAGAGAACATCAATCTATATTTTATATGATGGAAGTTTCGATAGTAAAGAATTCACGTGGTTGTGATTTACTTATTACATACCAATTTTCATTTTGCAAGAAAGAAACATTAAAGAGTGGTGAAGTTTGTTGGAAGTGTATTAAGAAACAATTAAAATGTTCAGCGAAAGTGCATACTGTTGGTACCGAATATCCAATAACCAGGAGTGAAGTAACTTACAATCATGAACCAAATCTACGTTCTTTGCAGAGAAAAATTGTGACAACTGCATGTAAGCGAAAAGCCCAGGAGGACATATCGGAAAAACCTTCAAAAATCATTAAAAGCGAACTTTTAAAAAATATACCGGAGGAATTTAACACAACCGATGTAAATCTCGAATCCGATGTAAATCTCGTAAGAAGAAATATATATAACAGTCGCCGTAAGCTATAACCAGCTCTGCCTAAGGATATTAATGAAGTACATGCTGCAGTAGACAAGTATTCTCCAAAAACGACCATAGGTGAAAATTTTTTGTTCATTAATAGTTCAGTTGATAATAATATAATTGTTTTTTCGTGTCAGACAAATATTACTTCGTTGTGTAAAATGAATATTATATACATGAATGGCACATTTTCTTGTTGTACGAAGTACTTTTACCAATTATTTACTATACATGGCCTAGAAAACTATATTCCTTTTGCATATTGTTTATTACCAAATAAGATAGCCGCCACATATACGAAAATTTTGGAAGTGTTTAATGAAATTTTTGAACCGGCGGAGGCATTTGTTGATTTTGAAGGACAGGCATCAACTCGGCACTTTATTACCCTCAGGTAAACTATTGCACCCCTCGTAGATGCTTCAATTCGGCACTTAATGACTTAATACTTATCCCTTTAATTCTTGTTAATCTGAATCCGAGTTGTTGAAAAATATTTGGGAATTTTGATATTATGAATGAATAGTTGCATTTCCGAAAATATAATTATAAAGGAATTACGACGAATGGTTTGTAGAAAATTTGTTACAGTTATCAGTTAAAAGTCTTAGGTATCAGAAGTAATATCTCAAACAAAGTTTAGACGTAATGGAATTAGTAACAAGTTTTGTTTTAAGTGAACGTGGTCAACAAATATTTGTTATAAATGATATTTGCGAACGGCCCTCAAAAATTCTTCATACGGAAATTTCGACATCAGATTTTAAAGAAAATTTAACCACGACAGATTTGAAGTATATTCGAACCAGCATGAGCCGCAACAGATTAAAGGTAAATGCAAGAAGTACAAGAAGCTCTAAATAAAATGGATTTGGTGACAGATAGAAAAGAACCGTTTTTATTACCTAATAATATTGAAAATAATATTGTAATTTTTGGGTGCAATTTAAATTGTTTATCAAAATGTGATACTTTTTACATGGATGGAACATTTAAATATTGTGCGAAATTTTATTATCAATTATTCACAATTCATGGTCATTATATCCCACTTATTTTCTGCCTTCTTCCAAACAAGCTTAGTGAAACGTATGTTTCTCTTTTTAGACATTAATTGACATTGTCAAACAACTTAAATATATATTTAAATCCACAAAAGGTTGTAATAGATTTTGAAATAGCCATACACAACGCTGTTAACGTTGTTTGGCCGAAAACAAAAATTTTTGGCTGTCGATTCCACTTGGCGCAAAGCTGGTATCGAAGAATTCAAAATGTTGGCTTAGTAAACCAGTATATAACTAATTCAGAGGAAGGAAAGTGGCTTCAACATCTTTTTGGCTTACCATTTCTTAATCCCGAAAATGTAAGTGAATGTTTTGTGAATCATTTTATGTCCGAAATTCCCAACTCTTCGGCATATATCAAATTAGCTGATTATATGATTGACAATTATATCTCAGATGATTGCTTATTTCCTTCAACAATATGGGCTTCTGAAAGTAGCTCTCTACATTATACAACAAACCCTTGTGAAACCTTTCATTCGCAATTTTCTAAAAACTTTTACCATGCCCATCCGAATATTCATATCTTTGTAAAAACACTTGTTGAATTTCAGTGTTTAGTATATATTAAAATACAAAGTATTAATATCTACGCCTGTCAGGATAATAACAAAAAAAGTTAGAGAGGCAGAAACATTCACAAATAAAAAAATTTTAGAATTAAATAATGGAGAAATTACAGAATTTGAATATGTAAAATTAATCGCAAATAGATACAAAATAAAAAAATGTTAGAATTAAATAATGGAGAAATTACAGAATTTGAATATTGATAATTCTTTTGTATATAAGTTTAATATATGTTATGTAAATCAAAATGTTATTTTATTTAATTTCCTTCAAAATATTTATAAAAAAACATTAGTTGCAAATGCACTCTTACAAATAAAATCAATTTTTACTAACTTATCATTATTAGGATTAAAGGATTAAGAAGATTTATTAAACCAAGTAAAAGTGCTCAATTGAAGTATCTACTTTTATTGCCTTGAAGGGACGGTGCCCAGTTGAAGTCTACCCGATTTTGAAATGGCAATACATATCGCAGTAAGAAATGTTTTTCCCAAAACCAAAATAAATGGTTGTAGATTTTACCTACATCAGGCGTGGTATAGAAAAATACAGTCTTTAGGGTTAACTCAAATATATAAAGATAAAAACTCTGAAGAAAGCAAATGGCTTAGTCATACCTTTGGGATGACTTATTTAAAAGCATTCGAAGTTGGATGTTTTTATATTTGACTTAATGTCCTACAAACCAAATAACGAATTATTGGAGAAATATGCAGACTATTTATTTGATATATATATAGCACCTAATTCTGATTTTCCACCTGATTTATAGGCAGACTAAAATCCGTCCATCCCAGAACAACAAACGCATGCAAGTCATTTCATGCAAGATTTAATTCCTCATTTTATTCCAATTTTTATTTTTATACAAAAATTAAAGGAAGTTCAGATCGACGCCTATCTATACTAATATTATAAAGCTGAAGAGTTTGTTTCTTTGTTTAAACGCGCTAATCTCAGGAACTACTGGTTCGAATTGAAAAATTCTTTTTGTGTTGAATAGACCATTTCTCGAGGAAATATAAGATATTATGTTTTTAGTTATAATTTTTTAATAAAATATATGTAATGAAGCATTCCCAAAAAACCACCTTAAATAATATTATATTCTCGTTTACACCCTTGTCGGTATGCAACCAACTTTACCTATTCAAGCACAGTTGCATATTTTTAATTCAAATTTTGACAAGCGGATGCGGATATCGAACGTAAATACTCGATAAGGACCGAGATAAGCAACCGGGGTAGCAGGACGCATTTTTAGCGGGACTTACGATTTTGAGTGGCAAGCGAGACGAAGTTGGTTTCCTCGTTTGCGAAAATTAATGGCTGCCGGTTAATTCACAGTATTAAGATTACCGTTTGTTCTTGGTTGATTCCGTATCGGAAACGTATGAAAAAGTACTGCATTTCAATTTGGATGTAGATGTGCTTAAATTGAAAGTACAATCTGTTTGATTTATGGTATCAATGAAATTTTGGTGCTACGTGCTACCTGTTGGAAGACTCCATTTTGAAATTTTTATAAAATTATATGGTACCGAGGTAATGGATACCTAGTGATCTTAAAACCTTATGGATGGTTTTATAGAAGATTTCCTATGTGCTGGTGTTTAATTCTACCTGGTTCTTGGTTAATTATGGTATGTTTAAAGAAGCTTTTTTATAGTAGATGCGTGACTACCCGGTCACGAGTATGATTTTTGGTTCCGGATTACAAGGTAAACTTTTGACTATCCTTTCTGTTATTTCTTTATGTTCGAAAGTTAGTTGAACTGCAAATATTCTAAGAAACAGTTACAATTTTGGTGCTTATTCGGAAGAATATGCATTTGGAAACTTTTTATAGCGATTCTATTTAAATTTAAATTGTTATAAGCTTTTGGCGGCGTTAAATCAGTTAATAACATTAGTTACTATTAAAATCTATAGAACTGTGATCGAATGATAATTATGTAGTGCTTTTAAAATTTTGTTTTTAACATTCTTCAAAGTGTTGGTGTTCAATCTTAATCTTAAATGATTATTGCCTCTATGGTGCTTGTATTGATAAATTTCATATTTGTTTTCATGTATATGATAATCGTTAGATATTTAGAACATTCAGAGTGCACCCTTTAGAGAACTGAATTTTGTTTTTAAAGAAAGGAAATATACCTTCAGTATATATTTTGTTTTAATTGAGTTCTCTATCTACTTTCGTTTATCGAAAATAAGTTATGCAATTTAGATAAGATCTGTAATACTATAGGTGCAGGAATACTAGTTTTTTAATAACCGTATTGTCAAACACCGGTTAATATCTTTCACTGTATAAGTAGAAGTATTAGTATTTTGGTGATAACCGTTCTCACTAATACTGGTGATTTTTTTTAATTTTTTAAATACATTGTTTTATTGTTTTTATTGATATCTTTGAGTATTTATTTCTTGTACCTTCCCAGTAACTGTTCTGATTCAACCCTCTTACTTAATAAAGATTTGGATTCCAATAAGACTTAGTATATATCAGGTATTAAGACAAAAGGATTCAAGGGATTGTAGAATCAATAAGGTAAGTTTGGAATAATTATTGATTTAAAGATATATTGTTCAATTAAAGTGTGTTTCCTAACCATTTCAGATTTAATAAACTATTCCTCAATAGATTTCTTATTTTTTCTCCTATTTCTCTACAAAAAGATAAGTGGCGCTCTTTACCGATTTGTAAATATTCTCTATGTTTCCTTCTTCCCAGATACTCGCCCAATTGCTCCTTCGACCCACGACTCGCTCTCCTCCTACCCCCTGAGTGCCGTCCGCATTTGGCTAACCCTTTGTGAGCCTTTAACATCAAAAAAGGGGTTACAGTAATTATAGAGAATTATAATATTTTATTTTACCTGCTGCCCTCGGCCCAAAATACTTATAAGATTAAAACGACCCTTGAAACCTTAGGCCGAAACTACCTGTACCGTTAAAGTACCTGTACTGATTTCAGCCCAAATTACATCCGCCCGTGAAATTTGGACTCGAAACACCATCTAAAGGACCTTTATTTTTATTTTTATGTGAAGAATTCCATAGACTCTTTAATCTTGAAATCCATCGCAAGTTAAAAAAAAACATTTTACAGTTAATCACTACTACAAATATAGAAGAAGTTTGATTTAAACACATAATCGATTAGAGGAACTAAAACAAAATTTAAAAGACTTGAATCATTTTTTTGATCTTTTACTGGTACTTGTACCTAGATGATAGTAGTAGAAAGACTAAAATCACATAAAAAATAAATGAATTAATAACGGCATAATGAAGTCTATTCTTCATAGAGATAAACTATATAAAATTTATAAACTACAAAACAAGATAATGTATTTTAACCAATATTTTTTACGTATAGAAATACTCTAAACATGACAATAAGCAGAGAAAAGAGATTTCTATCCGGCAAAAATTAAAAATAATTTGGGTAGTCTTGCTAATATTTAAAAAACTATAAATAAAATTACAGGCACTGTTCGAACTATAGAAAACATCAAGGAAATTTGTACTGGCACAGATGAAACAACTTATGACAATAGAAGTGACAATTGCAGTATTTGATCTTACAAATGTTAGCCCTAATTTGGCGAATCAGATTATTGCACCGTATATAGATTCTCCTACCAAGCGATTTGTTAGCAATGTACCTTTAACCTACAAATGAACATAAAATTAAACAAGTCATAAAATCCCTAAAATTGAAAAAGGCACCAGGCTACGGTGAGTTGACCGCTGAAACGATTAAAGTAATTGCCTCAGAAATAGTATCTCCTCTGACTTGCTTAATTAATTTATCTATAGAAAAGTCTCTATATAAAAGCGGTGATAAATCCCTTCCATTAAACTATTGACCGATTTCTTTAACAACCAATGTTACAAAAATATTTGAACGAATAATTAAAACCCGAGTAGAATCATTTTGCGCTAAAAATAATATAGTTTCAAAGAAGTAATTTGGATTTTAAAAACAGAAATCCACAAGGGATGCAATTGCTGAACTTATTAAAAAAATGCATACAGCTATGGACAAAAGTAAACTATAAATTACTGTGTTCTTGGATGTTGCAAACGCCATCGACACTGTTGATCACCAACAGTTATTAGGGATAACTACTTGATTGTAGTTTCTTGCTAATCAATTGTCATTTCAGTAAAACGTTTATCAAATATATGTCAAAGATAATAATAGTATACCTAATACTATTATGACGTTTTACGGAGTCTTTGAAAATCGAAGAACATATAGACCGTTTACTAAGAACCAATAACTACTTCCCTGGCTATATGCCACGACGTACATTGAATTACAGTTCAAAGTTAAACGGGGTTAGTATATCTGCAAGATAGAACTAACCATTTTAGTTTGCAATTCGAAAGGATATCACTTGTAGACCGGTTTCGACGTATTGCGTCTCATCAGTACAAGGAAGATATCCATCAGAAGCTCTAAGAGCAACTAGATTGGAGATATGTCTGAAATCACACAAATACATTATCTTTAGTAAAGAAAATGTTAAAAGTGCGATAATAGCGACATCTCCATAACTAATTGCAAACTGAAATTCTATTTGACAAAAAACCTCTCGGCTTTGTAGGGTTAACTTAATACGTCGAAACCGGTCTACAAGTGATATCCTTTCGAATTGCAAACTAAAATGGTTAGTTCTATCTTGCAGATATACTAACCTCGTTTAACTTTGAACTGTAATTTAATGTCCGTCGTGGCATATAGCCAGGGAAGTAGTTGTTGGTTCTTAGTAAACGGTCTATATGTTCTTTGATTTTCAAAGACTCCGTAAAACGTCATAATAGTATTAGGTATACTATTATTATCTTTGACATCTAGTTGTTAGGGAATTTGCGGAAGCTTGGAATGGGCCACGTAAATAAACTTTACTGTTGATTTTTATTCGGCCGACACCTGCGGAATTAAATAAGAATTTGGTGGAATTGGATTTAAAGTATATATTTAATAAGCGCAACAAAAAATTATTAACAATTAATTACGCTGTCTGCCACTGACTACCTATAAAAATAATTTACTAAATTAAATACTTTAAATATATTGAATAAGAATAAAAATAATGTCATCCACTCTTCATCTAAAGCGATGGGATGAGCATATTAATAAGTTTGTAAACACCTAAAGTTTTTTTTATAAATTGTGATGTTTGGCTAAAATCTTTGATCTAACCCATCTCCAAATGCTCTATTATGCATTAGTATAGTTAAGATTATCCAAAAATGGCTTTTAAAAATTATTTAAAAAAAAAGTCGCTCATATAAATGTTTTAAATTGGTAACAGGTGAAGAATTTGAGTTGGAAACTACTGAGCGTAAATCCGTATTGTTGACTATTTGGCCACTTGAAAACTATCTAAGTAATTATTTAAACCCTGACGCTTTAGAGTTCGAAGATCCAGTTCAAAAATTAATTTCTGAACAGACAAAACAACTTTCCCAGTTATCGCACCGGATGACGAGCCAACAAGAGGAACAGACGCAACAATTTTTCCTGCTGTCGCAACTAATAACGAGCCAACAAGATGGACCGACACAATAACTTTTCCCGCTGTCGCAACTAATGACGGGCCAATAAGAGGAACAGACGCAACAACTGTTCCAGTTGACCAGTCAGATAATGAGACAGCGCGAAGATATGTCCTAGCTATCACAACGGATGTCTACCCTACTAGAAGAAATATCCAGTTTCTTCTCCCAGCAAATATCACATCAGCGCTCCGAAATGTGCACTCTTCGTGACGAGCCAATTCAGCGAATGCCCAACTTAAATCAGCAAGTAGCCAACTTGCAAAACGACAACCAGTAAATGCACTCCGAGATAGGAAAGCCTAAACGTGAACTGGACTCTTTTCGCCATAACAAAACCATCCGTCAAGGCGCCGGAGATGCAGAAAGGATGAAAACCTGCTACGTAGACATCGGACGACCAGGTACGAACAACCTTTCACGAGATGACTTCCTGGACAAATTACCTGAAACAATTCAACGCAGTGGCAGGGGTAATGGATGGTTATGTCAGGAGAAGATATTGTCCCTAACCATAGCTCAGCGAGGCGAGGCTTTAGACGTTCTGCATTCATTGACACTGGATGAAGCTGACAATTTTGGTATACCGAATGCAGTTAAAGATCCGAAAGCAAATAAATGAAGAAACTATCTATCAGCTCGAGGCAGAAGTGACAAAAATGGTGTATACAAATGCAGCGGAAGATTTCTTAAAGTGTCTGGTGGTCCAGATGATGTTCGATACGTCGAGTTGAAACGACCGAGGTCTCTTGTGGACGCCTTGACCATTGTTCTGAAGTTCGATGCAGCGACGTCGAGGCCGTAGTGGAGAGGTTAATAAAGTTATTCCCAAAAAAGAAGGCACCCAGTGAGGTGCTGGAACTGCGGAGAACTAGGCCATATAAGAAACGGTTGCCCTCGTGGAGAAGATACACAAACTGGTAGTTGGGAAACTTTAATTAACTACTGTTTGGATAAAGAGGTACTATGACACGCAGACAATGTAAAAGAGTTATAAAGTTTGGCTCTATAACCCCCGACGGTGTCAAAGCATTTGTCCCAAATTACAGAAGGATGGGAAGGTCAATACACCCTGAAGAAAAAAATTAACGATGTCATTTATTCGATCGTAAAAATTTCCAGAGGAAAACCCGTCGTTATTAATCATGAGCAGTTGGCGCCTTAACAGGGAAACCACAGTGAGGATGTGCAGCATCTTCAAAAAGATGGTTTGGCCCTCTTAGGGTATGTGCGGGATCCCGATTTAAGAAATAACATTCCAGGAGGAGGAATGAATCTAAGACGGAGGAAGTATAAAGGGATAACAGAATAAGGAAAGGACGTTTAGTTAAAAGACTTTTTTTAGGTTATGTTTTCCAGAGTATTCTGTTCTTCTAGAATGTATCAATAATGTTAGATCATGTTTATCGGCCATACTAGAATATTTAATTGTACTATATAAGGGGATGTTAAGATCAAAGGAGTTATCTAGAGAAGCCAAAATTAAAATTTATCGAACAATAATACGACTAACAGTGACATACGGAAGCGAAACATGGGTTTTAACAAAAGCGGAAGAAACAAAACTGGATATATGGGAAAGGAAGGTACTAAGGAAAATTCTGGGGGGAATAAAAACAGATGAAGGACTCTGGAGAAGAAGAACTAACCAAGAATTGAAAGATCTTTATAAATACCCATCAGTAACAAGCTTTATAAAAGCTCAAAGGGTGAGATGGTTCGGGCATACTAGGAGGATGCCAGAAGATAGATATGCAAAAAAGGTCATTAAAGAAGGGGAAGGAGGTAAAAGAAAAAGAGGGAGACCAAAGAAAAAATGGTTGGACGCGGTGTTGGAAGATATCGGAGAGGTAGAACCAAATTGGGGTGCAAAAGTACAGAATCGCAACCTGTGGAGAGAAATTGTTAAGGCAGTTGAAGAACGATAAAGAAAAAAAAGTCATGGGCCTCAAAGGCCTGCAGTACTGTACTATATATATATATATATATATATATATATATATATATATATATATATATAAGGATCAAAATTCTTGGAGATGCAGTCAAGTTAGGCTTTTATAAGAAAACTCTTTGAAGTATGTGTCTAGCTTTCGAACTTTATTCAATTCTTTATCAAGACGTTCTATAAGTTAAAGAAATATTGTTAAATACAAATATTTTTTTAAAAAGAAAATTTAAACTTACTCTTCTTGAGGTTAACATTTTTTAGCAATTTCTACATTTTTGTATGAATACATTTTTACGTTTCTACTAAAATGACATTTGTTAAATATAAAATTTCAAAATTTCTAAGGTAATACAAAATCTACATCACAGTAAGTACACTTTATGTAACAAAAATATGTATATATATAAGGGGATGTATTAGCAAGTAAGGGGAGTTCACCATTCTCATTGTAAAACAGTTTAGACGTTTTCCAGTAAAACTCTTGTGAATCTGTTATAATTTTGGTGAATAAATTGTGTTAAAGTCCCCAGAAGTAGTTCAATGTCTTAATGAAAACGAAAACATTCACGGGGATTTTTTTATAATGAAAATATTATTGAGAAACATCAATAGATTTAATATATAGAAACTGGACCTTATTAAATGCTAGATATCTGTTTTAATTGGACAAAAACGGATTTATTATCAATTAAAAATGATTTATATGGTTCCTGCAGATAAAAAAATAATATAACAGAAGAAAAAATATTAACTTAACTGTCTTAGAATAACGTAAAGCCTTTCCAAAATAGTGTCCCTTTTATGAACACACATATAAGAACTTGCCGGTTTCTATAGTTATTCCACGTACGAAGTACATACGAAGGTTGAATTAATAATGACACCAACAACTTTCATGTGTGTAATATATTATAAACAATAAGAAAACACATTTGCAACATGTGAGGAATATTTTGCTTTTAGATCACTTACTATAACACCCTTTCATTAGACCACTGCAAATTGCCATAATTAATAATTCAAAGCCACGTTTAAAACGATTTTGTAATATTCAGGCGGTTATTGGTTTATGTCTGTCATTTCCAATAACAGAACGAACAAGGGTATAAATATTGTAACGGGATAACCGTAAAGGAAGGGACCTTAATTTGAAAGATTGTTGTTGACAGTTGATTTTTAGAAGTTTGTAAAAAAATCAACTGACCATTTTAAATAATGTTCTAGAAAATTCTAGAAACTTCTAAACACACTAACTAGATTAAATAATGTTGTATATAAGGGGATGCACGGGCAGTTAACGTCAGTTCGAGTCAAGTGTTCACAAGAGTTCATTGTATTGTCAAGTAGTTAGACGTTATCCAGCAGAGTTCAGTGTATCTTAACAATTTTGTAAATAAATTGTGTAAAAAGCCCCCATACGTGTTTCAAATTGGTGTCAGGTGTGGGGTGAAGATACAAGAATGCCTGGAAAAAAGATAACTGATTTATTGGTGGCTGAGCTCAGAAGAGAGCTCGAGGAATTAGAATTGGAAACTACTGGGAGCAAATCCGTATTATTGAGAAGGCTCCGTGAATACTACGTAAATAATAATTTGGACCCTGACGCTGTTGAGTTTGAAGACCCAGTTCAAAAAGCAATTTCCCGGCTGCAAGAAGAACAAGCTCAACAACTGTCCCAGTTGTCCAGTCAGATAAGCAGCCAGCGCGAAGATATGTCCCAGCTGTCCCAACGAATGACGAGCCAACAAGAAGAACAAGCTCAACAACTTTCCCGGCTACATGAGGAGCTATCCAGTCAGATAAAGAGCCAGCAAGAAGAGCTATCACAACGGATGTCTACCATATCAGATGAGTTATCCAGTTCGTTCTCCCAGCAAATATCACATCTTCGTGAAGAACAAAATCAGCAAGTGTCCAGCTTGCGAGACGAACAAAATCAGCAAGTGTCCAGCTTGCGAGACGAACAAAATCAACAAGTCGCCAACTTGCGAGACGAGCAAAACCAGATCAACCAGCAAGTGCAGTCCGAAATAAGAAAGCTTCAACGAGAACAGGAAGCTAGCCGCCGAAACCAAACCATCCACAATGGCGACGGAGATGCAAGAAGGATGGAAACCTGCCACGCAGACGTCGAACGACAAAGAAGCGAGGAGACGACCCATGTACGAACGACGATAAAACCCCCGACCTTCGACGGGAAGACTTCCTGGCCAAATTACCTGAAACAGTTCGACGCAGCGGCCAGAGCTAATGGATGGTCATCCCAGGAGAAAGCATTGTCCCTAACCGTAGCTCTGCGAGGCGAAGCTTCAGACGTCTTGCAATCATTGACACCGGATGAAGCTGACAACTTCGAGTTATTGGTAAATCGTCTAGAGATGCGTTATGGTCAAACTCATCTACAACCGGTGTACCGAATGCAGTTAAAGAGCCGAAAACAGAAAAATGGAGAAACTATCCAGGAATTTGAAGCGGATGTAGCAAGAATGGTACAACTTGCGTATTCAAATGCAGCGGAGGATTTCCTGGAGTGCCTAGCAGTCCAAACCTTCACCGATGGTCTTCGAGACGTCGAGTTGCAGCGCGCTGTACGGTTGGCGCGGCCGAAGACTCTTGTGGACGCCTTGACCATTGCCCTGGAGTTTGAGGCGGCGACGGAGGCCTCGCGTGGAGTTGCTCGACTAAGGGAAATCACCGGTAACTACGACCATGCCGTTCATTCCGTTAGCGACGTTGAAGCGGTAGTAGAGAGATTAATGAAGTTATCTCCAAAAAGAAGGCGCCAAGTGAGATGCTGGAACTGCGGAGAACTAGGCCATATAAGAAATACTTGCCCCCAAAAAGAAAGATCTTCTGCTGAAGTACCCCAGCAGCAGGAAAACTAGAACGGGTCGACTCCTGGAGGGCGAAATCGACCCCAAACATTCCCGAAGCCCCTCACATCATTAAATTGGCAACTCTGCGACATCACGTGGACAGCTTATATGTAGATGGCCTCCTTGATGGGAAGAATATTAGCATGCTGGTAGACACTGGAGCTACAAAAACTATCGTCCGACCAACCATCATTATGCGACATAAGATGTTGCCTACCAGTTGGAGACTGCGTACCGCTACCGGAGATTCTGCTAGAGTCTACGGTGAGATACAGGTGACGCTACAGTTTGGTTCAACCTCTCTTGTTAACTCAGTGCTGGTGGCTGACGTTGATGAAGATGTTGTTCTGGGCATGGATGTTATGCTCCACTGTGGTTTTCATTTGGATCTTCGCCAACGTATCCTTCGTACTGGTAATGAAGAAATATTCCTGCACCGAAAACAAGTTGACAATGCCTCGATTAAGCTAATCGATGATATCGAACTTCCGGCAAGCTGCGAATGTGTCGTCACAGCGCGGTTGGATGGACTGGAGCCAGATGGTGCCCCAGCCATGATAGAGCCGAAGAACCATGACCATGAATTGGGAAAAGGACTTGTGGGTAAGACTCTTGTTAGATCCGCCAAAGAAGTACCCATCCGAGTTATCAACTTGAACGATCATCCAGTTCTTCTCCGAAAGGACACGGAAATGGGAAGTTTAGAACCAGTAATGGCCATAATTCACAAGATAAATGTTACGGAAACAGATGAGACCAACGAAATTGAACAATTAATGACAAAATTAGACCCCTCTTTGTCAAAATTAGAACAGAAACAGGTAAGAGATCTACTTTACCGTTATAAACCTGTATTTGGTTCTAAAAGTAAACTGGGAAGAACTGATGTTGTACAACATAGAATTGACAATGGTGATGCACGTCCGATTCGACAGGTACCCCGAAGGATGCCTCAAGTTAAAAAGGAAGAAGCAGACAGAGCCCTTAAAGAAATGATTCAAAATGGCATAGTCGAACCATCCAGTAGTCCGTGGGCTTCTCCTGTGGTATTAGTGAGAAAGAAAGACGAATCAATGCGGTTTTGTGTCGACTATCGAAAGCTAAATGATGTCACTAAGAAGGACAGTTATCCTCTGCCAAGGATTGATGATGCCCTCGACGCTTTGGCGGGTTCTACTCTGTTTTCTACCTTAGACCTTAAAAGCGGATACTGGCAAGTTAAAATGAATCCTGCAGACAAAGAAAAGACTGCGTTTACCAGTGGATCAGGGTTATGGCAATTCACAGTCCTTCCATTTGGCCTCTGTAATGCTCCTGCGACGTTTGAACGACTAATGGAGAACATCCTGCGGGGTTTGTCATGGGAAACTTGTCTAGTTTATCTAGACGACATCATCATAATGGGTAAGACCTTTAAGGAACATTTATCTAACCTGGAAGAAGTTTTTAAAAGATTACAGAACGCTAATCTAACATTGAATGTTAAGAAATGCCACTTGTTCCAGAGACAGGTCAACTATTTAGGACATAACGTAAGCAAGGATGGCGTTGCTGTTGACCCCGCTAAGATACAAGCCGTTCAGGAATGGCCAATCCCTATCGACAAACATCAGCTCCGGAGTTTCTTGGGTCTTTGTTCCTATTACCGACGATATGTCAAGAATTTTGGAGACATTGCCAAACCCTTGACACGTTTGACAGAACAAGATAAGTCCTTCTGTTGGGATCAGGAATGTCAGAAATGCGTTTGAAATATTGAAGAAACAGCTTACGTCAGCACCTGTTCTTGCTTATCCACTTCCTGATGGTAAGCTTATTCTGGACACCGACGCCAGCAATGTGGGAATTGGAGCCGTCTTGTCACAGCTACAAGACGGTAAGGAAAGAGTGGTTGGTTACTTCAGCAAAACTTTATCGAAAGCTGAAAAGAATTACTGTGTAACTCGGAGGGAACTGTTAGCAGTTGTAAAATCCGTCGAACACTTTTATAAATATCTGTATGGCAGAAAATTCCTGATCAGAACAGACCATGCTAGTTTAAAGTGGCTACTTAGCTTTAGGAACCCAGAAGGACAGATAGCACGATGGCTCGAAAAACTGCAGTTATATGATGTTGAAATCGAGCACAGACCTGGAACCAGACATCGTAATGCTGATGCACTTTCCAGAAGACCATGTCGACCTGATTGCCCCCATTGTACCCGTATGGAGCAGAACGAGGAAAAACTTGCCTTAGTTAAGGTTGTGCCAGGAGACGAGAGCTCTATGCTGGAGGAGCAACAAGAAAACGATCCCGTTCTGAGAAAGATTAGGGAGTGGAAGAGAATAGACCGTCGTCCGTTGTGGAGAGAGATATCCTCATCCTCTCCTGCTTTAAAAGCATACTGGTCCCAATGAAACTCCTTAATTTTGGACGGAGGGCTCGTTAAAAGACTTGTAATAAATTCCGAGGGCACCGAAACAAGGAAACAAATAGTGGTCCCAAGAAATGCTGTACCAGAAATTTTAAAACAGATGCATAATGATAGTTCTGGAGGACATCTGGGTTTCACGAAAACGCTGCAAAAGATGCGAGATAGATTTTACTGGGTAAATTGCACTAATGATGTTAAAGATTGGTGTCGTAAATGCACTACATGTGCTGCCAGTAACGGTCCGCACCGAAAACCGAAGGCGAAAATGCAGCAATACCTGGTTGGAAGTCCTTTTGAAAGAATCGCAGTAGATGTATTGGGGCCACTTCCACAGACCGATGTAGGAAACAATTACATCTTTGTTGTAATGGACTACTTCGCTAAATGGGTTGAAGCATATGCAGTTCCCAATCAGGAAGCTACCACTTTAGCAGATATATTGGTTGAAGAATTCGTAAGCCGATTTGGGGTACCATTAGAATTACATTCAGACCAAGGAAGAAATTTTGAGAGCAAGCTGTTTCAAGAAGTTTGCCAAAGATTAGGCATCCACAAAACGAGAACCACAGCGATGCACCCTCAGTCTGATGGAATGGTGGAACGAATGAACCGGACTATAACCAACTATCTGTCAAAAGTGGTGTCAGATTGTCAGAGGGATTGGGATCGACATATTCCACTATTTCTAATGGCAATTCGATCGGCCATCAACGAATCAACTGGCCAAACGCCTGCGAAGGTCCTGTTCGGTAGAGAAATGAGGCTACCATGTGACTTGGTGTTTGGTTGTAAACCTGGTGAAGAAATGGCACGTGAACAATATGTCGCTGACCTTCAGAATCGAATGGAGAATATACACAACCTGGTGCGTGGAAAACTACAATTATCTAGTGATCGGATGAAGAGGTACTATGACACACGGACAATGGAAAAGAGTTACCAAGTTGGAGATTTAGTCTGGCTCTATAACCCCCGACGGCGTCGAGGTATTTGTCCCAAATTACAAAAGAACTGGGAAGGACCTTACACCATCAAGAAGAAGATTAACGATGTAATTTATAGGATCGTGAAAATTCCCAGAGGGAAACCCGTCGTGGTCCATCATGATCGTTTGGCGCCTTACCAGGGAAACCACAGTGGAGATGCGCAGCAACTCCAAGAAAATGGTTTGGCTGGCTCAGGGAGTGTGCGGGATTCCGATGTAGGAAATAACATTCCAGGAGGAATGAATCTAAGGAGGGGGCAGTGTAACGGGATAACCGTAAAGGAAGGGACCTTAATTTGAAAGATTGTTGTTGACAGTTGATTTTTAGAAGTTTGTAAAAAAATCAACTGACCATTTTAAATAATGTTCTAGAAAATTCTAGAAACTTCTAAACACACTAACTAGATTAAATAATGTTGTATATAAGGGGATGCACGGGCAGTTAACGTCAGTTCGAGTCAAGTGTTCCCAAGAGTTCATTGTATTGTCAAGTAGTTAGACGTTATCCAGCAGAGTTCAGTGTATCTTAACAATTTTGTAAATAAATTGTGTAAAAAGCCCCCATACGTGTTTCAATATGTAAAGCAACAGTTCATTTTACTCATAAATGCAAAATAACTCTTTAATTCAATATTTATAGACAAGCAGTAACCACTTATAATGCAACCTAACTATTTTCTTGAAAATATTCATAATTGGTTATACTTCCATTTAGTTCCAAGTCAGATCAAATGTTGGTGGGTATCTTGAAAAAATGATATAAAATTAAATATAGGTTAGTAGACAGGTGTTTAAGGCTCAGAAAAAATTTAAAATTTATGTTTGCAACTAAAAAAGCGGATCTAGAACAACTAAAAGCATATTGACAAATTAATGTGGACACTATTAAGGTTTTAAATAAATTAGACTTTTTAATAGTTTAAATGGGCGTATATTTATTTAAACAGAGAAATTTTACACATCAATTTAAATCATATATTTTTAGTCTAAATTGTAATAAAAAAAAATATTATAATCAGTTTTTTTTTATATTTTGATGAACTTCCCTTTGTTTCTATTATAAGCATATTTCTATAAATGTTGGTTGTGACTCCAATGATCCGTCTTACACAAAGATGTGATTTTCTTCGTTGGGAAACCATTCTTGTAGTTGGAGCACCAGTCGCCTTTCAAGTATGGATATGTATTGGTCTTGTCTCATTATTCCTTCGACGATCTGGATCTGGAAATTTGGGGAGAAGCGAGCTAGTGCTTAGCCAGCACTGAGGCCGCATATGACCCATTGTGCATCCTCCCGTATTGTGGGGATATCCTCACCTCAGGCTGTCACCAGGCCTAGTGATTAAAATAGGTGATGAGGCTCCCGACGGGGATCTTTCTGACATCGGCTGGTGTAACCCAATACTCGCCCAACACGGATCTTCTGATTTCAGAAAAAGCAGAGCAGTCATACATAATGTGTTCTACTGTTTCCTCTTCTTGTTCGCAGCCTCTGCATAGCGGCGATTCTGTTAATTTCATCCTAAAGAGATGTTGTCGCAATTGGCAGTGACCTGTCAAGATTTCCACAGCTGTTCGGAGATTTTGTCTGGTCAATGCCTTAATTTTTTTTGCTGTTTCCTCGCCAGGATAAGGTAATAACTCTCTGGAAAGTCTACAGTTCGTAGTTTCATCCCAGCACTGTATAAATTTTTGGTGAGAGTGCTGTTTGATAAGGTCCACGACTGCGGACAATGTTAGCTTGGTAGATGGGCGAGGCCTAACATATTTGTATTCCTTCGACGATATGGAGTCTTCCAAGACCTTTGGAGCTAATGACTGACCAGATTACTATTGAAGTCGGATGTATAACTGTCTTGTTGACACAATCATGATGAAATTTCTCTGATGTTTGACTCCGAACAAACTGTGTCTTGTTCATCATTATCTGGATGGTAATTTCATCACTAAAGCAAATCTACGAAGGATAACTTTTTTAGTAAAACAGTTAACCAAACCAAATTATTTAAATAAAACTAAACAGAATTATAAAATATTAAATATATGAAATTGTTATTTTTTTAAATAAAATTATTTTAAAAATTTTTAGCTTTTCATTATGCGAGATTTTGTGAAATTAAAAAAATAATAAAATAATAAACAGTTCCCCATTTGTAACAAAATTAAAAATTAAACTTTTGCTTGTTCCTATTTTATGAAATAGGAAACCAAATTGCCTATTACATGAAATCAGCAAATACAATTGGCGTACGATATAGGTACATAAACCCAGCTCTTTTTGTTAATATCTTCTAGATTATAAATCCCAGCAAATCATATAGAATTATAGACAATTTTACCCGGCAGAGACAATATTATATGATGTGACAATTATGTTTATATTTATTATTTGTATTCATATTTCATTTTATTTTCAATTATTTTATTTTGTTATACTCACAAAAACAAGTAACCTAGTGTTATTTCTGTGATTCTCTGTTTATTCAATGTTTTTTTAAATATTGTGTAATTATGTTATATTTTTTGAATAAACATTATTATTATTATTATTATTATTATATTAGGGTTTTTGATAAAGATAATGTAGAAGAAAAATGACCTTCATATGTTATTCAATAGAATGATTAACACATACGTTTCTAAAATTACATTTGTGTATATTACATTATGTAAGTAAGTTTATATACCTAATTATTTGTTGCTTCTACAAAAAGTTTTTCGTGAAATTTTAATTATTAGCTTATATTAATTTTTACAACTTCTTTATATTATTACCTAATTATTACATAACTGTAAATATAAACACTTTACAGACAGTTACCTTATTAACGACTGTGACAAATGCAAAAGCATTGATCATTAAATGTTTACTGTCACACATAATTACAGTAGGAGATATTGTAAACCATTATAATAGAATTTATATCAACACTTTAAACAGCAAACTCCTCTATAATTTTAAAATTAAAATTAACTCAGGAAAAAAGACCGAGAACGTGTAAATAACAGGTTGTCTAATTGAATCTTCACCTGGAACACAAAATCAATTTCCGAAGTGCCTGCCTACTACTTAAATTTATCAGAAGAACATTATCTAAAATGAACCCCGAGGGCTGAGCACACGATAAAAATACAATATCCCAAGTCTCTTCGGAAAAATAGTTGCAGACAACAGGTCTATATAGATTAATCAATTACGAAGCCATTTCAGTATAAGGCCTCCCACGATGTATAATAAAATTGATGATACACTGTTAAATGTTGATAGGGTCGTTAACCGAAATTGAAATTTTAGGAATGACCTTATATTAAATAAAAAATAAACTTAACAGCAGTTAACACTTTTTAGCTCTATTTAGAACAACTTTCACTGCAAAACTTATTCCATTCTATTTAAAGCTCAAAAATAACTTCTGGTGAAGCTATTTGTTTCTAAATCTACGAGTACTGTCTCAGTAAAGTTGGCCCAACTAATCATAATGTATTTTTTTAAAATTCCTCATGTTTAAGGAAAATGTAATTAAATTAATACACTTTAAGAAAACACGGATATATTTTTAATAAAAATTAAGAAAAAAGAGCCTAACATTAGTAATAAACAAAAAAACATGACAAAAATTAAAAGGAAACTACCATTTCGTTACTTTGCCTTTTCGTCTTATCTTTGCTTCAATATGTATTGGCATAGTATTGACCAAAGTGTGGCATTCCATTGGAGTAAAACTATCCCATTTTTCTTAAAGGCGATCACGCAATTCTTGAATAGTTATTGCAGGTTCTTATCGCAACACTTTCTTTATGATATGCCACAAAGTCTCTGTTGGCGATGGATCTGGGCTGCTGGATGTGTGTTTTAAAGAAAAATATTATTATCTGACATTCAGTTTTTTTACTTTTTTAGCCGTGTGGCAATCAGCACCGTGTTGCCAAAAGGTACATGCAACATTATTTAAACACATTTATTTCATTTGTTGTTTCAAATTATTTTGTAACACGTTGATATATTTATCAGCATTTATTATTTCATCTACAAAGTGCAATTTGTTTAGGGAGGCTGGAAACATGAATTTATTTTTAAGACATTGGTTATGACAAACTTCTTCTTTGGTTCTTATTACTCGGCTTCGAGTGACACCTTAAATTTCGCTTTATCGTTCCACAAAATAGCATATCATTGATTTTGCGACCAAGTTCTGTGCTCTATAATAGCCCAAAGAAGTATGTTTTTTTGCTTCTGTGCGAGTAAAGTTTTTTTCTTTGCCTACGAATAGGAAGATTGAAAATATAGGTACATTACCTTATAAGTCTTAAATCCCTTACTCCACAAAACACTTAATTTTCCATAACTAGCGCGATAATTTTTGCTTAATCACCCTTTTTAAAAACCTTTTATATAGTACTAGCGGCCGCCCGCGACTTCATCCGCGTGGACTTTAGTTTTTTACCACCGAGTTTCATACAAATTTGCAACCCCTATTTTAAATCCTTAGGGATGGAATTTAAAAAAGTAATTTCTTAGTACACCACTACGTAATAAAACAAATTTATTCTTGAATTTTCAAGACTCTACGCGTCTATCGACAGTGTAATGTCGGCCAGCAGCAGCGTGCTACCGTCTCGCCGCTCCACACACCCCGCTCAGTAAAGCGCGAGTGGTATTAGACTATTATTATTTTAAAACTTTAAAAACTTGCATGCTATATGCATGCAAAATCTCAGCCCGATCGGTTTAAAACTGACAAAGTTTCATAACAACTTTCATCCCCTATTTTATCCCCTTATGGGTGGAATTTCTCAAAATCCTTTCTTAAGGGATGCCTACGTCATAGTAGCTACATTCATGCAAAATCTCAGCCCGATCGGTTTAAAATTGACAAAGTTTCATACAAATTTTCATTCCCTTTTTATCCCCTTAGGGGTGGAAATTATCAAAATTCTTTCTTAAGAGATGCCTACGTCATAGTAGCTATATGCATGCAAAATCTCAGCCCGATCGGTTTAAAATTGACAAAGTTTCATACAAACTTTTATCCCCTATTTTATCCCCTTAGGGGTGGAATGCATCAAAATTCTTTTTTAGGGGATGCCTACGTCATAGTAGCTATATGCATGCAAAATCTCAGCCTGATTGGTTTAAAATTGACAAAGTTTCATACAAATTTTCATCCCCTATTTTATCCCCTTAGGGGTGGAATTTATCAAAATCCTTTCTTATGGGATGCCTTCGTCATAGTAGCTATATGCATGCAAAATCTCAGCCCGATCAGTTTAAAATTGATAAAGTTTCATACAAACTTTTATCCCCTATTTTATCCCCTTAGGGGTGGAATTAATCAAAATTCTTTTTTTAGGGGATGCCTACGTCATAGTAGCTATACGCATGCAAAATCTCAGCCTGATCGGTTTAAAATTGACAAAGTTTCATACAAACTTTCATCCCCTATTTTATCCCCTTAGGGGTGGAATTTATCAAAATCCTTTTGTAGGGGATGTCTACGTTATAGTAGCTATATGCATGCAAAATCTTAGCCCGATCGGTTTAAAATTGACAGAGTTTCATAAAAACTTTCATCCCCTATTTTATTCCCCTAGGGGTGGAATTAATCAAAATTCTTTCTTAGGCGATGCCTTCGTCATAGTAACTATATGCATGCAAAGTTTCGGCCCGAACGGTTTAAAATTGACAAAGTTTCATACAAACTTTCATTCCCTATTTTATGCCCTTGGGAATGGAATTAATCAAAATCCTTCCTTAGCGCATGCCTACGTTATAACATCTACCTGCATGCCAAATTTCAGCCCCATCCGTCCAGCAGTTTGAGCTGTGCGTTGATAGATCATACAAACTTTCATCCCCTATTTTATCCCGTTGGGGGTGGAATTAATCAAAATCCTTTCTTAGCGGATGCCTACGTTATAACATCTACCTGCATGCAAAATTTCAGCCCCATCCCTCCAGCGGTTTAAGCTCTGCGTTGATAGATCACTATATCAGTCAGTCAATCAGTCAGTCAGTCACCTTTGAGTTTTATATATATAGATAATAGTATAGGGAGAGGGGGGCAGCTTTGAACAGGGGCACCTTTGAAAATATGAGTTTACAAAGCTATTTGAAACGAAATTATGGTAGTTTTTATTTGGTGTAGTGGCAACACTATCCTACACAACTGTCACTTGTCACCGCTGACATATCAAAGCCCGCAGTTGAGTTACAAGGAGGGTTTACTTTCGAGTTTACGTTCTAAACTTTTTCAAATAAGCGCGTAAGGATTTCAGGAATTCAATGCAAGGTGTATGAAGTGTTTTCTTCATCTTTTAGTCAGAATTTTTCATGTATCACGCAATAAACTAGAGAATAATACAATTTTTAAACTTTTACTCGGTAAAAAAACGTTTGTTATTTTTCAAATAGCATTGGGGCAGCTTTGAACAGAATGAAGGGGGCAGTTTTGAATATTGTTTAAAACTACCCCAACTGCATTCTTAAATACTGGTTTTGTTAATTTAACGTTGTTTTTTGTTATTTAGTCATGGCTCTCGAATGTATACTAACATATATACTTTAAAAAATATGTTAGCTGGCTTTGCCGCACCTGGCATTTATCCATTTTCGAGCAATTCGTGAACAGTTAAATCTACAATAACACCAGAACAGCTTTGGCCATTTCCTAAAGCACTGCCTCGAAAATCTTGATGTAAAGGCAAAAAGAAGGGAAATCCCGCATTTTAACGGATACCCCTAAAAAAGATGAGTTGCAAAAAGCTTACTTCGCACGCCAGGCACGGCTAATAAAATCACACGCTCAAAAGAAAAGAAGGGATTTTAAACTTGATTGTTTGGAGACAAAAACGCGCACGCGAAATAAAACCAAAACTATACTGAGCATTTCTTCAGATGATGAAACTGACTCAGAAATGCATTTGGAGTCAGAAAAGGAAGCAACAATGGACTATGAAGAGAATGAAGATACTGATAGCAGTGCAGATGAAGACGCCGAAAAAGAATTGGACTGCAGCGTAATAAATTTTGGAGACTTCGTTATGGCGAATGTTTCATCTGTGGCTGGTAAAAGGTCATTATTATTTGTAGGAAAAGTTGTAGAAAAGGATAGCGTTTGACTGTTACATTTCTGAAACGGAAAGTTCAAAACTACCCCGCACATCTTCAAAGCTACCCCAGGAGCGGGGTAGCTTTGAACATTTGACTACTGCTAATAAAATTGATGTTGCGGCTACAACTTATATATTCTTCTTCATATGATGCTGCGATTTTATACCTTAATGGTCTTACTAAGCATTGTAAAACAGTAAAAGGATTAAGAACTAGAGAATTTTAAGATATGCCACAAAGTTTAAAAACTGTTCAAATCTGCCCCCCTCTCCCCTATATATATATATATATATATATATATATATATATATATATATATATATATATATATATGTTTACCCACGGCTCATAAGTAAATTGCGTATTTTTTAACCTATAACTCTGTCAGTAAGTGTCAAATTATTGAGGAGTTGTGTTATAGTTTCATTTACTAAACTAGTGAAGTAAGTAAATAGAAACCTGTATTATTATGCTGGTTACCTACAGTTTTCATTAAATTAAACTAACATTTGACATTTCTCAGACAGGACCGTCTGCGAAATCAAATATTTTTGACAACTTATGCCAAAATTTAAATTTTATATTTGTTATTTTTAGTTTTATAAAAAACCATGTGGTAAGTCGTGGGTAAAGCATAGTACTTCACTCGAGGAACAAATTGCATATTTAGCTCGTTTCTTTAGCCCCTTCGCTCGCAAGCTCGCTCATGGGCCAAACACACTCGCTGTAATATGCAATTTACTCCACTCGTAAAGTAATATACTATTCTTTTTATTCTTGGGTAAAGGTTATAGTAGTAAATAAGGAACACTGATTTTACAACGTTTCGCACATTTTTTATTGTGCTTTATCAAGTCTAAAAATAATTTATGAAATATCAAATTATGTTTACATAGAATGTAGAAATTTAAACATATTAAAAATTCTTAAAAAATTTCTTTTTAAAAACAGTGTACTTACCTTGGAGTTAAATATTTTAAATTTATATCATGAAGTTTTCAATTTACTTTATTTTGATGGAATATGTCATTAATACAAATTATTTAGTAGATAGGGAAGTAAATGAATGAGTGAAAAAAAAGAATTATCTAAAAGTGTATCTGGTGTTATTAAACATATAATATATCTACCTACTTACTCTTTATACTTATTTTATTAGATTGTAGTATATTTGGCTTAAATTATTTATATCTTTTTTGTCATTAACAGCTTCTTTTTCTCGTTTTATTTCAATCATTTCTTTTATGGTTAATTTTCTGTAATTAGAGTCTTGTGCTAGTATTTTGGTTTCATTAAAGTTAAATTCATGCTTGGTTTGGGATTCGTGTTTATGTAAGGCAGTTGAAGCGTTTTTTGTATATTTGTGTCCATTTAATCTGTTTTCTAACCATTGTGTTGTCATTCCAATATATTTTTTAGGACAATTCAAGCATGGAATAGAGTAAATTATATTTGATTTCTTTTTGTTTGGTACTTTACTTTTTAGTGGTGTATATAACGAGTTTATTAAGTTGTGTGGTTTATGACAAATAGTTATATTATGTTTAGAAAGAATATGTTTAATTTTTTGTGAAAGACCTTCAGTGAATGGTAGAGCTATATATTTGTTTTCTTCATTTTTATTTTTTGGTGTTATTTTGGATTTATTATAAAATAGGTATGTTCTTTGATTAACTATTCTGGAAATGATGTTTTTTGGGTAGTGGTTCTTTATTAATTTATCTTTAACTTTTTGTAAGGTTTCTGGTCGATATTCCGCAGATGTTAGAGCAATAGCTCGATCGGTAAGACTTATTATAACTCCATTTTTTTGGTGTTTTGAATGGCAAGAATTAAAATTGAGGTAACGGCCAGACCATGTATCTTTGGTATACCATTTAGTTTTTAATTTTTCATGTATATTATCTCTTATTATGGTGATGTCAAGAAAATTAATTTGATTGTTTTCTTCAACTTCCATTGTAAATTGTAATTTTCGGTGGAAGCTATTAAAAGCATTTAATACATCAGTGATTTTATTTTGTGGTACTGCTGTTATACAATCATCGACAAATCTTTTAAAGAAAAGTACATTAAAATTTAGGTTTTTTATTACGTTTTCTTCTAAATATTCCATTACTAGTTCTGCTATTGTAGAAGAGATAGGAGATCCCATCGCACAACCATCTAATTGTTGGTAAAACTTATCTTTGTATTGGAAATAGTTATTATTTAGAGTTAGGTTAGTTCCTTCAATGAAATCATTCAAATTAAGTGATGTATGTTTTTTTAATAAATTCCATTTTTGGGTTATTATTTTTGATACAAGTTCATTTGGAATGTTGGTATACAAAGATGTTACATCAAGTGATAATATGGAATAGTTATTTGGTATATCAACAGTGTCGATAAATTGTTTGAAATCAAATGAGTCTTTAATATAATATTCATTTTTTCCAACAATATTGGATAAACAACCAGAAAGATATTTAGAAAGTTTATAAAAAGGCGATTGAATGCTCGATACTATTGGTCTTAGAGGTATACCTGTTTTGTGTAATTTTGGGAGGCCGTAAATTTTGGGTGCTACCGCATTATGTATTAGTAGATTTTTGGATTCGGTATCTGTAAAAACTTTTTTACCTAGCAGTTTTTTTATAAAATTATTATTTTTAAGTTGAAGGGAATTTGTGCTATCTGTTTTTTGTATTTTATAGGTGTTTGTATCACTAAGAAGTTTTTCCATTTTAGTATCGTAATCAGTTGAGTTCATTACAACCGTTTTATTAGTTTTATCGGCTTTAAGTATTTTTAGTTGAGGATTTTGTTTTATAAAATATTTTGCTTTTTTAAATTTGTTTTGGATATCATTTTGAAATGATGAAGTTTTATTTTTATTGTGTTTAACTTTTAAAGTATGATTTGTTACAGCATTTACTATATTTGCACGGATTGAGTCTTTAATTTCATTTGGTTTATCATAAATAACGCTTTCTACACTAGCTATGTAATCAAAGATAGGTAATTGTTTTTCATTTGTCACAGGTAAAGCAAATTTCTCTCCTAATGCTAAGACTTCTGCTATATCATTTGGAATTTGGGTATTTGAAATGTTATGTATCCATTTTTCTGTATCTATTTTAATGTTTTTAGGTGTGAGTGTAATGAGTTTATTAATCTTTTTTAGATTCTTTGATTTTATGTAATGAAATGTTTTTTCGTATTTATTGTTTTCATAGGTTTTAAAATCAGTAATGATATTTTCTGGTATATTTGAAGATGCAAAAGTAAATTGAAAATTTATTTCTTTTGTGATTTTATTAATATTTTTAGTGGATTCAGTAATAGTAAGATTTAGAATTTTTAGTTTTGTATCATTGATTAAATTTTAAAGTTTTACCAACAATTAGATGGTTGTGCGATGGGATCTCCTATCTCTTCTACAATAGCACAACTAGTAATGGAATATTTAGAAGAAAACGTAATAAAAAACCTAAATTTTAATGTACTTTTCTTTAAAAGATTTGTCGATGATTGTATAACAGCAGTACCACAAAATAAAATCACTGATGTATTAAATGCTTTTAATAGCTTCCACCGAAAATTACAATTTACAATGGAAGTTGAAGAAAACAATCAAATTAATTTTCTTGACATCACCATAATAAGAGATAATATACATGAAAAATTAAAAACTAAATGGTATACCAAAGATACATGGTCTGGCCGTTACCTCAATTTTAATTCTTGCCATTCAAAACACCAAAAAAATGGAGTTATAATAAGTCTTACCGATCGAGCTATTGCTCTAACATCTGCGGAATATCGACCAGAAACCTTACAAAAAGTTAAAGATACATTAATAAAGAACCACTACCCAAAAAACATCATTTCCAGAATAGTTAATCAAAGAACATACCTATTTTATAATAAATCCAAAATAACACCAAAAAATAAAAATGAAGAAAACAAATATATAGCTCTACCATTCACTGAAGGTCTTTCACAAAAAATTAAACATATTCTTTCTAAACATAATATAACTATTTGTCATAAACCACACAACTTAATAAACTCGTTATATACACCACTAAAAAGTAAAGTACCAAACAAAAAGAAATCAAATATAATTTACTCTATTCCATGCTTGAATTGTCCTAAAAAATATATTGGAATGACAACACAATGGTTAGAAAACAGATTAAATGGACACAAATATACAAAAAACGCTTCAACTGCCTTACATAAACACGAATCCCAAACCAAGCATGAATTTAACTTTAATGAAACCAAAATACTAGCACAAGACTCTAATTACAGAAAATTAACCATAAAAGAAATGATTGAAATAAAACGAGAAAAAGAAGCTGTTAATGACAAAAAAGATATAAATAATTTAAGCCAAATATACTACAATCTAATAAAATAAGTATAAAGAGTAAGTAGGTAGATATATTATATGTTTAATAACACCAGATACACTTTTAGATAATTCTTTTTTTTCACTCATTCATTTACTTCCCTATCTACTAAATAATTTGTATTAATGACATATTCCATCAAAATAAAGTAAATTGAAAACTTCATGATATAAATTTAAAATATTTAACTCCAAGGTAAGTACACTGTTTTTAAAAAGAAATTTTTTAAGAATTTTTAATATGTTTAAATTTCTACATTCTATGTAAACATAATTTGATATTTCATAAATTATTTTTAGACTTGATAAAGCACAATAAAAAATGTGCGAAACGTTGTAAAATCAGTGTTCCTTATTTACTACTATAACCTTTACCCAAGAATAAAAAAAAACATATTAAAATGGTTAAAGAAAATTAAGTACATTATATATATATATATAATAAAACAAAGATTAAAATTTTCGGGTATGCGGTCTGTTCAAATAAAATCATATTATGTAGGTACTAAGAAAAATAACAAATTAAAACGTATGACTTACAGAAGTTAAAAGATTTCAAGTTGACATTAAATTAAAATAATTAAAAAAAGTCATATCACGTTCAAAACAGTAATTAAATAAAAAAAAAATAGATATATACACATATACATATATACACATATATACAAATATACACATACACATACATATATACATACATACACATACACATACACACACATATATATGTATATATACTGAAAAAAAAGTAATGATAAAATGTTATAGATCATAAATTTATTAATAAGGTTAATTGTTTATTAAGGTCTACTGATATTTTTACAAGAAGTTATATTTTGTCCAATAAATTGCAGTAAATGTTGCTTATAACTGTCCGGTATCTGTTTTGTAATTTAAAGTATTTTTGTTTTTGTTTATGTGATACATTTCAAGAAACAGTCTGCTTTTATAATTGTCAGACTGTTTCTTGAAATGTATCACATAAACAAAAACAAAAATACTTTAAATTACAAAACAGATACCGGACAGTTAAGCAACATTTACTGCAATTTATTGGAAAAAATATAACTTCTTGTAAAAATATCAGTACGATGTTTGCAAATCGTACGAGTGGGAAATGAGTTATTCCTTGCGAGTCAAACACTATACTTTTTCTACGGTTATACCACATAATAATACAATAATTCAAAAATAAATCTAATACACAACAAAACATAACAATATAAGTTATATTATTTAAGTAAAATTAACTATTATTTACAATATTTACAGTTATCGCACGTTATTTATTTGTTAATTCAGAATAATAAGCTAAAAGGACAGTTTCTGAAACGGAATTTGTTGCCTGTTTCTTTTGCCAGATCACGAAACATTCATATTTTCTGGTACTTATGTTTTGAAATTTCGGGAATCAAATTCTGACAAGCTTCGTTTGCCGCTTGCCGCTTCTCTTATTTCAGGAGGAGTTAATTCTAATTCATTTTCATCACTACTTAACCTTTTTACTTAAATAACAATCTAATTTAAACAATGTATTAAAAACTATATGTTGTACCTGTCACTACTTTATTACTGTCAACCTGTACTGTTAGTCAAATATATGAATACATGATTGTCACAGTAGGTATACTTGATTAAGTTAAAACAATAAAGAAATGAACACTTTGTGTTATCAGATAAAGAAATGAGATATTTCTTTATTTAATATAACAACTTACCCCGTTTCTTTAGAGATTACTGTCAAAAAATGATACATTTGTATAATAACCGTAGAAAAAAATTATACTTGTTAATAAGTTTTATATTAAAAGAGGGAATATTTGATTGTAACTCATTATATTCATCTTAATAAATCCATATAATGATTCATATATTTTAAATAAAGTTTCTTTAAAATGAAATTCATTAATTCCTGGCAAAGTATAATTTCATTTCGATATAGTCAGATTGGATATCGATTTCTCGGTACCGAAAATGAACTTCCAACTTCGTCTTATTGATTCCTTCCACTCTAAGCAACATTCGTTAACGAACATCAATATATACAATTATGCAAATAAATGCAAAACCCCGTTTTCGCGACCCGCCTCTCGGATTTGAATTCATTAAGGGAACAATAGGAAGAGAGATAAGAAGTCCTTGTTCCGGGACTGTCGCCGCCGGCCAAACCAAGGAGTGGACGCGACCCGCTCTTTCTAACTAAAATATTAGATCAGAATTAATTTTCCTATCACGAAAAGAGATTTTTTTAATAGCATAAGCTTCATTAATTATCTTGGTAATAAATTGATTGTATAGGAAAAAGTTTGGATTTATGCACTACTTCTCGAAATAACAGTACCTAGTCATTTTAGTAAGTAGTAGCACATCCGAGTATTACACAGACGGTGGTTTAAATTTACGGAACAGACCTTACAAAAAAAAATTGTTTTTTTTTTTAATCTGACAACACATCAGGTGTGCTCTATCGATTTGCTATGAAATCATCTTTCAGTCTGGAAGAGGAATTGGTTCAAACTGACTGGAAGTCTATAAAAAATGTATCTACACTTCCTAAGAGTCACCATTTCAGATATATCTTTTTGTCTTCTTGTTGTGCTATATCCGTTTAACGAATGTTAGCGATCATGTTAGCTATAATGATTTTGTTTGCAGCCGATCGAAAGAGTGATACCGAAGTCTGGCCAAACCACTGTCTTAGATTCCTTAGCCAAGATGTTCTTCTTCTTCCTCGACTTCTCCTGCCGCTTATTTTTCCTTGCATAATTAGGTGTAGAATATTATATTTTTCCCGATGCCTCATTACATGTGCAAAGTACTCTAGTTTCCGAGCCTTTATAGTTTTTGACAACTCTTTTTCTTCTTTCTTCATTCTATTTAGGACCGTCTCATTCCGTACTCTATCCATCCAGCTTATCCGTAGCATTCTCCGATAGCACCATAGTTCGAATGCTTCGATCTTTTTAAGCATGCTTTCTGACAGCGTCCATGAGTCAACTCCGTATAGAGTTCAGATATATGGCGATTTAAAAAGTCGAAAATGTTGTGTTCTTCATAATATGTACCTATACATTTCCGCGCCACCCGTGAGGTAGTGCTCTTTGCGCAATTTTTTTAACGTGGTTACCCCAGTAGACCTATTCCACGATCTATTGTTGTTCTATTGAGTTAAAAATATTGTATGTAATTAAAAATAGTACTATTGGAGAAGATTCAAGTGGTGTAAGTTATGACTAATTTGGGAAAATTATTCATCTGACTGATAATCGTCTAATGGACCTTCAACCATGTCGTCTTGTTCTTTTTCTTCTTTGTCCTGCTGGTTACAAGTAAATTGTTCAGAGAGTAATTCATCAGATGTCTCCTCGCTTACATGATAAAAATCCTCTTCTACTGGCGATTCCACATTGGAGCACGATTGGCCTCGACAACTGATACATGCTAATGAACAAACCAAACAAACTTTTTTGCAGTCGCATTTAGCATTACAACCTGTTTTGTAATTGCAAAAATTGTATTGAGGAGTTTTTTAGGTGCAGGTGGGAGTAAAGTGTGAACTGGTTCCAATCTATCGTTGATTAATTTCCAACCCCAGTCATCTGGGTTTAGTTTATTACCAATCCACACTTGAACTTGATAATATACTCGAAATAGATGTTGATGAGCAGCAGCAGAGGTTGTAGGAAGAAAAGCTAACTGGGGCAAGGAGCAACAATGCAGCTTCGCCACACGGATTAATGAATAACAGACAGATGTTGCTCAAGGCCGTATGGTCATTTAAAATGAGGGAATGGACTTTTTGGCGAGTTTATAATCTTAGAATTGTATAACAGGGCTGTGAAGATGCTTACTCCGGCAGGTAGTTTTAACATACTATGTAAGAGTAAGAGAGCAAAAAGGGTCTCACTGTCATTGAAATACATACATATTATGAAGAACACAACATTTTCGACTTTTTAAATCGCCATATCTCTGAAATGGTGACTCTTAGGAAAAAAACTGCAAATACATTTTTTATAGACAATTGCATAATGAATAATTTTTGTTTCAATCTATTTTTATGATGAAACTTGCCGTTTAGCTGAAAAAGGCAAAAAACCGATTTTCGCGACATTTAACCTTGAATATTTTTTTTTGCACACGTCGGATCGATGGGGACTTTTCACAAATTATTTATAATAGTGTTCGTAACATTTATGGCAATTTTCAGCTTTAAACGAATTAATTTAACCTTACCCCTATTTTTGAAGCTAATTTGACCGGATTATGTTCGATACTGTAAATGCACAATTCATCTCCAGCCTTTTTGCAACATTTTTATAATTAATGACGATTCTCAAGCTGTCCTGAGCGATATTTGTGTACAGCTTTTTTGCTCAACATTGCGTGCAATTTTGGATTGAACTTCGCACACAGGCGTAGTGTTTCTAAATATTTTTAGCGCAGCTTCGACACTCCGACATGCTCTTTTCGGCCTTTGTTTGTATCTGTAAATAGTGTTTAGTTTTCAGTTCATAAGTGTAAATCCACAAGTTATCACCAGTAACAACTTTATTAGAACATTATTATCATTACTGACGATCTCTAAACTGCCCTAAGCTATTTTTAACTCAAGCTATTTTGCTTTACACTAAATATCTTCGTATAAAAATTTGCACAGAGAAGTAATGTTTCTAAAGGCTCCAAGCGCTGCTTCGGTTTTCTGACAAGTAAAACTCCTTTAGGCGCGACTAGGGGTAATTCTAACGGACGTGACGTCATATTCTAACGTAACGCAAAAAAACCTGATACAAAAAACCTAACACGATTCCGCCTACTATATCTATATATATAAAACTCAAAGGTGACTGACTGACTGATTGACTGACTGATATAGTGATCTATCAACGCAGAGCTTAAACCGCTGGAGGGATGGGGCTGAAATTTTGCATGCAGGTAGATGTTATAACGTAGGCATCCGCTAAGAAAGGATTTTGATTAATTCCACCCCCAACGGGATAAAATAGGGGATGAAAGTTTGTATGATCTATCAACGCACAGCTCAAACTGCTGGACGGATGGGGCTGAAATTTGGCATGCAGGTAGATGTTATAACGTAGGCATGCGCTAAGAAAGGATTTTAATTAATTCCATTCCCAAGGGCATAAAATAGGGAATGAAAGTTTGTATGAAACTTTGTCAATTTTAAACCGTTCGGGCCGAAACTTTGCATGCATATAGTTACTATGACGAAGGCATCGCCTAAAAAAGAATTTTGATTAATTCCACCCCTAGGGGAATAAAATAGGGGATGAAAGTTTTTATGAAACTCTGTCAATTTTAAACCGATCGGGCTAAGATTTTGCATGCATATAGCTACTATAACGTAGACATCCCCTACAAAAGGATTTTGATAAATTCCACCCCTAAGGGGATAAAATAGGGGATGAAAGTTTGTATGAAACTTTGTCAATTTTAAACCGATCAGGCTGAGATTTTGCATGCATATAGCTACTATGACGTAGGCATCCCCTAAAAAAGAATTTTGATTCATTCCACCCCTAAGGGAATAAAATAGGGGGTAACTGTAAAAATTATTATTTAGTTTTGGGATCATAGAAAAAAATTAACACCCTGTATTTCTGCAATCGTTTAGATTTGGACGGTATATGTCGGGGTCAATAATCATTATTTCACCCCTACTATCCAATTCTCAGATTTCCTATTGTTATTGAAACACTTTGTACCTAGATATTAAAAATGACAATGTATACAATAAAATCCATGTTTGGGTCTAACTAAAAAATATAAATGCTGGGTTTATAAATAAGAGCTCATAAGCTTAATGCAGGTAGCTAAACGTAGAAATACAAGGTACCAGCATACAAATAATATTTATAATTTATGGGTCTGTTTTTCAAGGGTGGTCCATCCCACCTATATAAACAAGTCAGACAATAGGGTGCTACTAATTAATTATACAATAAGAACTACAATATTCATATACTATTCAGTCGAAACTAATTTACTAATTTACAGTCCTGTGCTTAATTATAAATTATACGAAAGTTGGTTCAAAATATTTGTCACTATTTTTAACAAAAGAGAACATGTATACAGTTACTTGAATACAAATTCTGAAAACTTCTAAACTCCAATTAAAAGCAAAAATATCTAATTTTGTTATACATAAAAGTAAATAAAGACATCAGTATCTTTTAAATGCAGTAATAAAAAAAAGATAAATACACAATTTTACTTCACAGAATTAATATTGCGCTAGTTTCACATGAATGAAATTTAATACAAAAAGACAGTGAAGACAAAATGTACGAATGCAGATGCAAAGTAATTAAAGAAAATTATATACCTTTTCATAAAAAATGAATGATGTATCATGCAGGGATCTTTTCAAAATGCACATTTATCATCAGTACTTACTTCTTTATTCTCAATTGCATACGGTCCGCCAGGTCTGTGATTAATTCGAAAGCGTAGAATTGTATAATATGTGGGTCTGAAGAGTTCATAATTCATTAATTGACTGAAAACAGGCGTAGGCACTAATGGCTTGGGCTTCCGATATATATATTACTAATACTTGTATAACCGTAAAATTTATTAAGAAATCTCAAAATATTCATTAACGTTTATAAGAGAATTTAATTATTTTATTACTTAACTTAATAAAAATTCTGTTTTAAATTTAAAATCATTATCAACTTTCCACTTAACAACTTGGCACACTACAGAAAACAATCGCATAGATTATCATTTATGAATTAATCTCAAAACACAGTAAAAGATAACTGTAAAATAAGCAAAAAAATGAGAAATGCCCAAAAATTTACTTAAAGAAGTGTATTGGAAAAATAAAGTTGTAGAGCAGATTTGAGTAAAAGGAATTACAACTAAAGAAAAGATATATATCTTTTTCAACAACCCTGTTGATCACATACCAGAATACCAGAAGAAATTAAAATAAGAGAAATAGAATGTCACAGAATTTAGTATAATTTAATTAAATACAAATATAAAATAGAAACAAAAAGCTAAAAAAGCGTATATTAAAAAAATACTTAAATAAAACATAACAGGAGTGAAGAAGACATTAAAGTGGAAAAAGGGGGTAACGTTTGACTAGCAAAATCATTAAAGAATTATAATGGATAAAAGTAAGGTTGTTAAACAGAAGAATATTAAAATAAGAACAGTAAAGATGATACCTAGAAGGCGTATAGGAGGAGTCACAGTAACAGGACCTATAGAAATAGCTCAAAGGAAGAGGAATAAAATTTTGTGTTAATAAGGACAAATCTTTTTTTTTTGTTTAGTGTGTACAATTAAAATTTAAATTACAAATTATACATCTAGTAGTAAAGGAGTGATCCCAGCGCAGGTGAAGTTTAGTAAGAGGGTAGAGGAAGACCGACGTTGTTTCCATTACAATACATATTGATATGGAATTCCTTCTCTGGAACACCTTTCAATCAATAAAAATCTTCAGGTTGTGAATTCTGCTTTTAAGACAATACGCTGCTATCACAAAATATATACAAAAAAATACTTCTCTTCCAGACGCTGGTTTTCTTTCTACTCATCTATACCTGTGAGCTTCTTCTTTCTGCTGCTTTATTGGCTATTTCTGTCTTTCTCTGATGTCTCGTGCGTATCTGTAAACTCTACATATTATATATTTTTCTTTTTATTTTAATATACATTTCAATACTTCTTAGAATTTTTATTATAAATAAAAATCTAATCAATAATAATCTCCTGACAACACAAACAAAAATATGCTTTCTTTTTGGTAGTATAGTCTTTTTCTTTAGCAACGTTATCTATAAACAATTCTTTGGGTTTCCTATGGGAGCTAAAAGCCTTTTTCTGGCAGCAACGGTCATGGATGATCTGTTGGACAATGTCATTCCCACTTTACTTTTAATCGAAAAATATGTTATAATCATAGCGCTTCCCGCTGAGGGCTTAACAAAAATAACCGAGATATTCAACTTCTATGATAATAATCTTCAGGTAACTTGTAAAGAGAGGATCAAAGTGGCTTCATTGCGTTCCTTGACACCAAATGAATTAGAAATCAAAACAATTCGATTTTAATCGATTGGTATAAAAAGAAGACTAGCTCTGGCCGTTATATCAATTACCATTCTTACCACAAACTTTCAATAAAAACGAACTTAGTGAGACAAATAAAATCTCGTGCCCTCCAATTGTCCTGACTGTTTATTCCACCAAAAGAACTTTAGAATTCTCCATAACCTTTTCCTAGATAACCCTTACTCCTCCTCCATTAATAAAAAAGATTTTGTTTACTAGACGTAAGTGTTTTTCCCTTTATAGTTGTCAGTTAGTACTGGATTAATTCAGCATTTTTTAGCCGACGAGGAATATGGACGACAACCGTGACACAAAGTGCATTAACTGCATATAAAATTTTGTTTACTTTTGCTCAGGCTCAACTTTTCGACACGCGAAGAACTGAACATAAACGTGTGTTACAAGGGATTAATTTTATAATTATATAATGCCTGAACGAAACGCAGCGTGAAAACACGCCTTTGTGTGAATAGTCTAAGGTAGAAGCCACACGGAACTAAGTAGGTAGCTCTGTTTTTAATGCGGCGTTGGCGTAAGACTTTGCCTACATAAAAAAATGTTTAAAGGCTCAAAAAAATAAGTTAAAAATTTAAAGTTTCGAAAAACAATGTTTTTTGTTGTTCCACTTTTTTTTTAAATATTAAAATTTTGAATGTGTTTTTAATTAAACCCACAATAAACGTAGTTTAAAGGAAGAAATGTTTAATTTAAAAAAATAAAATAAAAGTTACATTGTTTTACTTTATTTTTTAATGAAATTATAGGCCTCCTGTATATTTACTTTATAATTTTTAACTTAACTTTTGACCTGTTTTAGAGAGAATGTTATTTTACAGGGCAAAGAAAATGGGAAGAACCAATATAGCAATTCATCAAGCTAATAGGTTTTCTATAATTTAAATTGTTTTCAAGAGAAGTTGGGAAAATTTCACTGGCTGATTAAACAGTTTGTTAGAACAAATAATGGAAGAAGGATTCCTTTAACAAAAGCCTTCATTAATTACTTAACTAACACAAAATTAACCAGGTAGCAAATTGGAATTGTTCTTTAGTTTTAAATAAATGGGAAAACTGTGCTCTGTTTTTTGGACAACGTCCATTTTAATTATGTTTATTTTTAAATAAAGTTATGAAATTCAAGTTTAGTCGGTTATTATGAGTGGTTTATATTAAAAATGTATATTTAATAACCTTGCTTTTTATGTAACGTTCATGAAACTTTTTTAAAAGGCCACTTATGCAGTCTTTTTGACGAACAACTTTACTTTAATCTAGTTTTCGCTCTATAAGAGGAAAGAGAATTTGTCTGCGGCTTTACCGTAGGTAACTACGAAGATCTTAAAAATCTCTTGAATCCTTTAGAGCTTGGCCGGTACGAACAATAACTACACAAAAGTGAAGGGTGAAGGGCCTGAAGTGAAATAGTATCGCTTATCAGGACCTTGGTAGACGCAATCCGCAAGGATCATTTATCACAAACAGCGGAAGGGCAAAGATGGATCGATTGTCTCTATTCTGAAGTGGCACCGCTCATCGTTCACACGTATGCGAGTTTCTCATTCCTATTCTAGTATTTCTTTCCCACATCAAATGATTTATTGCGCGGGTTGGTCATTTTTAAAGGCATTGTGCAAATCTTTTCGGTTTAAGATAAATGCATAATGTTTAAGGACGATATCTTTCATATTTTTTTTTGACTGCCACGCCATACACTGTCATAACTTTTTTTAGCTATACCTATGTATATTCTTATAAACTTTAATAAATAAAACATTTTATCGACAAAAGTGCGACTCATTGATATTATCGATTATTTTAATCGCATTTGATCAGCATTTATCAATGCATTTAAACAGAAAGCTGAACAATGCTTTAATTTTTTTATTTTTAATAAATTTTATTAATAATATTAATTGTTTTAAATGGATCTTAAACTGCTATATTAATCCGTTACCAAGCGGATTAAGGCACTTTCGGCTATGGATTGTAGATCGTAGATGTAGATTATCATTGAAGTCGATTAGCTCAGGTGACCTTACTACACTGTTGCCTAAAAGATCTGTTGTGTATATCCTAGGACTGGTGACCGGAAAAATGCCCACAGGAAAAATGCCCACAGGTAAAATGCCCACAAGTAAAATGCCCACCGGAAAAATGCCCACAGGAAAAATGCCCACACGGAAAAAAGCCCACACGGAAAAAGGCCCACACGGAAAAATGCCCACATGGAAAAATGCCCACACGGAAAATTGCTCAGAATAAAGAAATATTAGTGTATTAGACAAGTTTAGAAAAGCAATATTTTACCAAAAAAGTTTTTAAATTAATATTATAAATTCAGATTTAGATTTAAGAATTTATTATTCAGATTCATACCAAATTTTGGTACTCATTATAATGAGTATAATGAAGACAGTAATATATTTTTTCTACAACCGTGCGTAAAGTATTACCTTTACGCACGGGTTAAGGTTCGTAAGGTTTAACTTTTTTTCACTAGTGAAAAAAAGTAAAATAAGCACTGTTTTGTATAAGATTATGCAAATACTTTTATGTGTGTTAGTGGCCGAGGTTGTAAGGTATATAGCTTCTACCCAGATGAATCGAGTTCACTTCCGGGTAAGGAAACTTTTTTTTTTATTATTTAATTGTGTAAATTTGTGTAAATATATTTAATTGTTAAATTATTGTAGTTTAATACATACAAAACTAGATATTATATTCAGTAATTTTTAATTTGATTTTTAATATGACAGAAATATCAGTTCATGAATAAGGGTAAGTATTTTTATTTAAATGACTGATTGACATTTCAATTAATTTATAATTCAAGCATTTCGCGTTTCTACGTACCGGTATTATAAGGTGAAATTAATTTAGAAAATAAATATTTTGTTATCTAAAATATGTTTTAAATATAATTTTTTTTTTCAGTAAAGCGTAAAAAAAAATCAGGCCTATACTTGTATTTCTTGTAAAGAAATTCGGTTGTAGAAAAGATATTGTATGCAACTCGTGCGTAAATGTTCCTTTTTTAACTCATGTGATTGTTGCATTCGCCTGCGGCTCATGCGACAACATTCACATTCGTCAAAAAAGGTCACTTTACGCACTAGTTGCATAAATAACTATTATGTTTATAAGAATTCTTAATAAGGTATACCACAAACAACCATTATTTTTTCAAATCAATTTCACGTCCATACCTATTGTACGGCAGACGCTTAGATACATCTGTATGATCATATGCCTAGGCATATGATGATCATATGACGGATGTTACAATCAGCCTACGAAATGGATCTGTTTAATTGTCTTCATTATAAGAGGTGTTTCACAATAAAGTAATGAGTACCAAAATTGGGTATGAATCTAAATAATAAATTCTTAAATCTAAATCTGAATTTATAATATTAATTTAAAAACTTTTTTGGTAAAATATTGCTTTTCTAAACTTGTCGAATACACTATTATTTCTTTGTTGTGGGCAATTTTCCGTGTGGGGATTTTTCCGTGTGGGCATTTTTCGATGTGGGCAATTTTCCGTGTGGGCATTTTTCCGTGTGGGCATTTTTTTGTGTGGGCATTTTTCCGTGTGGGCATTTTTCCTGTGGGCATTTTTCCCGTGGGCAGTTTTCCTGTGGGCACTTTTCCCGTGGGCAGTTTTCTTGTGGGCATTTTTCCTAGAACCCCTACAACTATATACCTATTGATCCAAAGGTTTGGAATTTTAAGAAAGTCTATTATCCAAACAGGCTCTAAAAAGACCTGTCTTAAATTTCTATGCCGTTGGCGAACGTTGCAGTTTCATCTGCATACTCATAGAATCTGCATGGTCCCCTATACACTTTGTCCGTTTTAAACAGATATTACCAACTTACTGGACAGTATCCAGTAAGACTATCTGCGAGTATTTTAAGTTTAGGTTTCCGAAACTCTAATGGTAATTTAGAGTAGTATCGACCTTTTTGCTTGTCTTTGGTCAGGACTATTTTTCAGTAGCTACAACAAGTTCCTTTGCTATGAGATAGTAAACCACCATTAATAAGAGTAGATGAGATAAAACTCATCCTTAAATACAGCTTTTTACTGCTTTAACAGAAGTTGATCGATTTTTAAAAAAGGTAACTATATTCGTAGTCTTTAGCATGAATTGTATCCAATAATTATTCATAAGTTCTATACCTACTTTTGTTGCGACATCACTAATAGAATTATATGAGTTGCTTCCTGTCCATACTAATATTATAAATGCAAAACTAACTCTGAGAGTCTATCTGTCTATCTGTTTGTTACGCCTTCAGTCCTAAACTATTGAACCAATTTGGATAAAATTTGTTATGGAGATAGACTCAGACCTGGAAAAGGACATAGGCTGCTTTTTACTGCAAGAAAGCAAACAAATTACTTTTCGGGTGTGCCGATTGTAATGAATTGAGCTGTCATCATAAAATGGCACAATTCTGCTTCTTAATTGAGAGAGCTTTATGCTATATTAATCAAATCCTCAACAATTTTGGGATAAATATAAAAATAAAATGACGGACGCTATTCTTTATAGAGTTTAAGAACAGAATCCGACTGCTTTATAAGATGATATAATTTACAATGAGGTGTTAACAAAAGTTAAAGATCAATTAATAAGTACTACTAGAATTTGTCCGAATTTAAGATTACCAGACCGCAAAGAATTGGGGAAGTTAGTAGTAATTTAGTTTCTTCAAAGCGATGAATAACGAAGGATGTTCCGCTTTTGAATCCAGAACAAAAATAAGTTCTTGGCACAGTTATTTTAAAAATTTCCTTCGGTTAAGTGGTTTGCTATTTTTTTAAAGGCACAGGTAAAACTTTTCTTTTGAATCTATGAATGTACGATGTCCCACAAAAAAGCAATTAAGGCACTAGATCTCACAATGGAAGCCTTCTTTTAGCTGGTGACTTTAGACAGACCCTGTCGGTAATTACTAGACACCGTCAGATAAAAGTAATGCATGTTTAAAAGCGTCTGTGTTATGGGTACATGCAAAAAAGTTTTGTCTGACTACGAAAATGCAAGTAAAACTACACAATAATTTACAAGTAGGGCATTATGCGGCTGGTCTTCTAAAAATCGAAAAAAATTTTATGCCATCAGGCAATAACGGCTTGATTCCGTTGACTCATGAATTATCGATAACACAGAGTAATTAAAAAGTTATGTCTATCATAACCAACAAAAAAATATGGGCAATCGTGAAAGTTTGTTTGAGAGGCAATTTTAGCGCCAACAAATGACATAGTTTGCCTGATAAATGAACAAATTGTGTCGGATGTGAAGGGAAATATCGTCAAGTACCCATTAGTAGACAACGTAATGGACACTGAGCCATTAACAACGTACCCTATAGAGTTTCTAACCCTTTACAATTATTAAGGGTATCCGCACCAAGGTTATGTAATGGTACACGGCTACAAATTACTAACCTTGGACACAATATTATAAAAGCTATACTTATGACTCGGATAGCAAAGAGTATTCTCTTTGTTATCACAGTCATAAGTATGTTTTAACTCTCCGCATTCCGACAATTCCAAACGATTTATCATTTCAATTTAAAAGGTTGCAGTTTCCCCTAATAGCAGTATTTTCAATAACAATAAATAAAGCTCAGGGGCAAACGCTGAAAGTCACAGGTATAAATTTGGAAAAAGCGTAGACAACTCTATATGGCATGCTCACGAGTGTCAAACTCACAAAATCTTTATGTTTTAGCTTAGGACGAAAAAACAGGAAACGTAGTATAAAAAATGAATTGCATTTACTACAATCACACTATATATGCCAGTACGACGTTTAAAATAAAACTACTGTCGAAAGAAACTATCTAATGCAGACGAAGTCGCGGGTAAAAGTAATTATATCTATAAATGCGCTTTTAATTCTTTTGGTAATTACTATGCTCACTAGACTTTTTGGTGGTGTTTATGATTTGTGTATAGATTCATAAAAATCAGTGTTTGCGTTGTCACCTACAGTCACTGCTCCAAAAAAGTAAGAGTCTAATAAAGTGGTCTTTTAAAATAAATTTTTGGAGGTGTACTGCTAAAAATGTTTATTGTAGCATAATTATCTCACAGATTGGCCTCAATGTTCTTCTTTTAGACATTTTAAGTTAGCATTTATGATGTTAAACGCACGCCTACAATAGAATAGAATTGGTAGCTTACCTAGAAAGTTGTAAACCAGTGTCGTGACTGTCGTGTATATTTTGAATAAACAAACAATGATCTACCCACCCGTACCCTGCTGACCGTAAGCAAGGGCAAGGTTGAAATTGTGAAAGGGCGGGGCGATTTTTAAGTAAACGAATTTGAGGTTGTGCGCCGGTTCTTTAGATTTGGCGTTTACTGTACCTACTTGTTAAATTTTGTATCTATGTAGATATTCTAGTTCCGCATGCTTTAAGTTCCATTAGGCTTTTTGCTCTAGCTCTATGGGCTGTAACTAAAGATCATAGATTCGATTCCTGCGCGATGAAACATTTTTTAAATTTTCTTTTAAAAAAATGGAAAATTGTTTTTCTAAAATTTTAAACAACTAATTTTTTAATGATTAATTTTTGAAATTTTGTGTTTATCTATACATATTATAAAACTGTAGGAATGTATATGTTTGTGCGCGTATCACATGAAAACTACTGATCCTATTCGAATGCGGTTTTTAAAGACGTATTTGTCGTCTTTCAACTCAACATCTGGTGTATAAAACTTTCTCCCCCCCTGCCCTTAAACGGGGTGAGGAAAGAAATTTTTATACAAAAATCAACACGCCACGCGAACAACGTCGCGGGTACATCGAAATAGAACCCAAAAATGTGGTTAGATTTTTTTGTCTGTCTGTCTGTATGTTTGTGAGCGCATCACATGAAAACTACTAATCCGATTCGAATGCGAGTTTCACAGATGTATTTGTCTTCTTTCAACTTAACATCTGGTGTATAAAAATTTCTCTTCCATTCCTTAAATGGGGTGGGGTAAGAAATTTTTATACAACAATCACACGCCACGCAAACGACGTTGCGAGTACAACTAGTTACTGAATATGTTAGTTAAACAAAGAAGAATTAATGAAGTAAAAGAAATACTATTATAAATGTATACCTGTTGGATCTGTTGAATAATGCAAACATTTTACATTTTTTCCGAAAAATAGATGAGTAGGTAAAAAAGCAAGCAAATAAAGTCATCCTTGAATAAAAAAACACGAGATTTTTCTGAATACCGTTTATACTCGACGTGATCTTGAAAACAGAGATTGTGGCAATGAGTCTGAAAGTTGGTTGGGAAAGGTTCAATTTGCATAAGGAAATATTCCCACGTTAGAGTTCTACTTTATAAACTTTTATGTGTTTCCCCGTTTTTATCATCAGATGTAAAAAGACATTTCGAACTTCCGAGCCGTTATTATGATAATTCAGATAATAACTGGAAGGTACCGTAATGAACATTGCAATTTAAATGTTGAGTTATTACAAATTGGAGAATACTACTGGAAAATTTTAACTATTTCTTAATGCACTTTAATACTAAAATGGCTTTACCTACTGGTCTACTGTAATATTTTAATATCCTAGAGCAAAAAACAGTTTTAAACAAAAACTAACTAGCACTTTCAACATAAGAAAAAGTGTATAAGAAAAAGATTACCAAATTATTACTTACAAATTTCCTTTTTGATCAATAGAATTTTTTTAAACTACAGGTTGGTTAAATTGTTTTGGAAGCAAAAACTAAATAATAAGTATTTAAAAAAAAAATGTTTTTTTTATACAGTATAATCTCCCTAAACTCCAGTAGTTTTATACCATCTCTGTAATGATTTTCCAGAAACACTGCGAAATATTGTTCCACGGCAGCAATAGCTTCTTCATTCGACAAAAAAAGATTTTTCCGGAGGAATGGTTTAAGGTTCTGAAGGGGTAACACTCGAAGAAAAGCCAAATCTGGTGAATACGGTGAGTGTTTAAGCAATTCCTACTTTAATTCGTTTAATTTGACCATAGTCATCAAACTCGTATGAACACGTGCATGGTCTTAATTAAAAATGATTGTTTTCTTCTGTAAACTTCACGATTTTTTTGACTTAAATCGTCCGGAAGCTTGCAATAATTTTTAAATTTAATTGATTTACCTTTTTTAAAACAATTAATTAAAGTAGCTATTTATATAACTAGTTGCAAAATAAACGTGTTTTTTGTACTAGATATGAACTTTGGATTACGAGCGTAGTGAGTGATCCACCTCATCGTGTGCAAAAAACACGTTGTTTTGCATCCTGTTTATAAACAAGATTTTTAGTAATGCAGTTTTATTTTCATTTTGAATTTATTTTTCTTGGTTATTATTTAACGTCGGAGTAGATAGTATCAAAGCCATCCTTGTTTGTTTATCAAAGAGTGACAAAATGAGATTTTATTTTGTTACTCTTTGATAAAATGAGTGACAAAATGAAAACAAGTGACAAAATAAAAACAAGCGACAAAATTAGCAACATTTTGTATCTAGAATGAGTGTCAAAATTATGATATTTCGTAACTGAATTACAAAAATACTTTTTCTGCATCCCAAAACAGTGATGCTATAACCTTTTTTGCCGATCATTCCTACTTTACCTGCTCTGGAGCTGAAGAACCAGAGTCAGTCCACTGTAAACGTTCTTGTTCCAGTTTAGGATCGTAATGGTAGATCCAAGTCTTATCCATAGTTATAAAACGACAAATAAAATGGGTTTTATTCTAATTAAAACGCTGCAAATTACGTTGAGAAAAATTTGTTTTAGATTCAGTTTGAATTGTTCACGAATGCGGTACTAAAATATGGAGTACTCGTTCATCTAAAATCCCTATGGTATCAGCAATTTCACGCTTAGTCAAACTTGGATTTTCACAAACAATATCATAGACTTGCTCAAAGATTTCTGGTGTTTTTGCACTACGTGGTTCATCTTCGACGCTTGTACGATCCCGTTTAAACCATAAAACCCATTAATGTACCGTTGAAAATAAAGGAGAAAATTCCTTTAACACTTACCAATTTTTATTAAATTACTGTTGCTGATGAACCTTACCAAACAATAAATTTTATCACCGTACGATATTCGGTTTTTTCCATTGTAACACAATGCACTGACACGTCAACTTCAAATGGCTTGTAAAGAAAGAATAAAGTAACAAATTTAAACAGAATTTTTTGTATATTCAAACGGAAGGTATAATAATTAAAATAGCGTATAAATTTTGATTCTTCTACTGGTTAATAGGTGCCACTTTTAAAATAATTCAAAAAACCCTTAGTTAGTGGGTACATTAATTTAACGCATAACTGTTTAAACATTAAATAATAAAAAATGATATCTATAACAAAACAGTCGATTAGACTTCTACAATCATAAAATCGTTAGGGAATTAATCTCTTTGTTGTGAAGACTTAATAACTGTTATGGACAAAAACTAATTCCATGTGCTAGATTGGTATTAAGTTACATTAAGTAAATTTACTTCTTTAATAAACGAATGTTAGATGTGTAGAAAAACTGAGAGGACCAAAGACAAACAAATGACTGCAAAACAAAAACTCAGATTGTTTAAAATCTAACTAGGTAAAACATATTTAAAGTGACGGTTTTTAAACATTAGATCAAAGAAAAAAAAAAGATGTCCATAACAAAACAAACAGTTAGACCTTTGTGTACTCCAGATCTGAGCTCGATGGATTATTTTCTGTTGTATGTCCGTTCTAAGTAAATATAGATATGTCACTGCTCCGTTAGTCACTATAACTTTTGGAAACATAGAACAAGATTTCCTTTGCTGAACGCTTAGAAAACCGTACAAATTAGCAATAAATAAACAATCTGTTGTCAGATGGGTAAAAGAAATGTTAAAAAGATGCGCAAACTCCACACGATATGCTAGTACTTCAGCTGCGTTCCTAAAAGGAGTTCCCATAGAAACCATTTTAAGAACTGCAGGATGGAAACAAGAAACCACTTTTTCTAAATTTTACAAACGACTGGACTAGAGAGAATCCTTTATGATGGTTACGATAAATTAATTTAATTTAGTACGATTGCTTATTTGTTATTGATTATTTTAACAATTTCATTAAAATGTTATTACATAGCTATAACGGGTTAAAAACCTAGTTTTTTGCAATAAACTATTTTGGAATTTAGACAACACTATTATGATTATATTAGATAGGAATTCGTTCGTACCAAAATAAAACACTATAAACCCATAATCGCAAATATCTCTAAACAACTACGTGGTAAAAGTGATATCGAGAATTGTACGATGAAATATAGTTAGTGATCAAACGAACTTACCTGAAGTGAAGTTAACAAAAGACAAATGGAGCAGTTACATAGGTATGTAAGGAATACTAGGGTAAAACAAAACTTTCCTATGAATACTTTAAGCAATGTGCGCGATTGATACGACTAAAAGTGATATCTTCGAATTCGACGTTTGATATAATTATGATCGAACTTCACTTCAGGTAAATTACTAATTTCATAGGAGAAACAACTACTGGTTCAAAATTTAACTACACTATTAAAATAAGTAAATACAAAACACTAAAAATAATTTTTTGAATTATACCGATGAAGTTAGTTTGGTAACTTTTGTCTTATTCACATTTTTATATAATCTCTCAAACATCCATCAACAAAATTATTTTCTAGTTGTATAGAGAATTTTACCTTACAAAATTTGTTCGTTTCAAAGAAGTATTCTTCACAGAAACTTAGAAACTTTTTTATTTTATTTTAAAAGTTTTAGAGTTAAAGCTTAATGTTGAATCTGTACAACTTTCTAAATTATGTTTAATAATTAATATGATTAGAGTTTCTTTTACTTTCTATCATTTTATGTGTGTTACACTATTAACTTTTTTTTAAATCAAGGCAACAATTTATAAATGGAATTAAAATTGTTTTTTGAGGAGGTATCAATAATTTCGTCTTGTTCCGTGCAAATTTTAGAAACAGTAATATAAAATAGTGTCTAATAAATAGTATTCGTTGGGTGCGAAGTGGAGGGTGGGAGAACCACAAATCGATCGCAGCGCTCACTGTTGCTAAAAAAGGGAACTTACGGCGGACGATTTGTCTCTTTTTCTTTTACTAAGGTTTTTACTTATCTGTGCCTCCATTTAAAAAGTAAAAAACATGCTTCACGAAACCTACTGTGTACTCAACTGCAACAACAATGTCAAAAATAGTGGTCGCAAATTTAATAAATTTTCACAAGGGGTCGAATTTAAGAAAATCCTTTCTTAGTAGACCACAACGTAATAAAAAAATTTTTTCCTCCAATTTTCAAGAGTCTACGCGGCAATCCACAGTGTCATGCCAGCAGTAGCGTGCTACCGCCTCACCGCTCCACACACCCCGCACACTAATTTTAAAATTATAAAACTATATGTCCCTAAAAAGTCATATTGGTACATGTCAGGATTGTTGAGGATTGAACTCAGTACCTCTTGCACGGTATTTGGAAGGTTTTGAAAATAGTACATTATGAATTTGCGCCCACATATGACAAAACCAAGAAGCAACTAAAAATGATAAAATAAAAACTTTTTAAAAAAATTGAACCGTCTTCAAAAAGATGCACTAAAAAGCCAGAAATAAAATCTCTATTTCTTAAAAAAATTGGAAGCAACTAGGCCTATGATTTCGATTTCCATGAAGTCGGTTCCATCTTGTGTTCGTACATTAAATAAGAGAGAGCAGGAAACAAACATGCACCGTCACGAACAATAGGGACGATAGTACATTTTTTAACTTCTCCATTAACGTTCAGATTTTCTTTAGTCATTTTAAAAATATAATATAATCCGCTAGAAATATTTAGGTATAGTATACGGCAGCCACTCATTACCAGGTATTTTATCCCCATGGGGTTGAATTTATCAAAATCCTATTTAAGCGGATGTATTAATCATGGTAGCTCCAATCTTTAATTATAGTTCAATCAGTCAAAAATTTAAGAAAATTTGTACAAACTTTCGTCCCCTATTTTATCTCCTTAGGGGTGGAATTTATAAAAATCTTTTTTTAGGGGATGCGTACGTTATACTAGCTATATGCATGCAAAGGCTTAACCCAATCGGCTTAAAATTGACAAAGTTTCATACAAATTTTCATCCCCTATTTTATCCCCTTGGGGGTAAAATTTATTACAATCCTTTCTAAGCAGATGCCTGCGTCATAACATCTACCTGCATGCTAAATTTCAGCCCGAGTCGTCCAGTGGTTTGGGATGTGCGTTGATAGATCACTATGATTTTGCTAGTCTTACCCTTGATAATTGTCATATTTTAATAAAACGAATTTGAATTTTGGTGTCTTGTTTAGTGGACACAGAACAACAATATTAATAAAATTTTATTCTTAACTTAGAGAATTAGCATTTGCAACATCTAATTTAATTTTTGACCCTGTAAAAGTGATGTAAAGAGAACAATGCCAGACTACTTTCATCCTAAGTACAGTAACACTCGAGTAGTTATTGATTGTACTATTGTACAGAGTTTCAAATAGAGGTACCATTTACAGTTGATAATTGTGTGTGGTGCTATTCACATTATAAAAATGGTTTTACCGCAAAATTGGTCGTTAAAAGAAAAACGATGCGCAAATAATAGTTGTATTAGGATTGGTTGATTACTTAGGAGACGGAGGTATTGTTTTGACTGACAAAGGATTTTTACAAATAAAAAAGATTTTAGATAAAAGTGGAAAAGAAATAGGCATTGTTATGCCACCCTTTCTAAGGAAACATACAGAATTTTCAAGAGATGACACCGATGCTACTTACAGTATCGCTCGGGTCAGGATTCATGTCAAGAGGATTATGCAACGGTTGAGACTCTATCAAATATTAAATAAAATCCCGCAGAACTTGCCGTATTGATCATATTTTACATATTTGTGTGTATAATAAATTTGTAGTCCGCAATATTTTCTAATAAATAAGCCTATTTTCTTATAATAATGAGATTGTTTCCTAGATTTTCATAATGATGTGAAAATTTTTGAAGAATTGAAATAAAAAATTCCATAATGCAATGTACTTTTATTTATGAACACAACAATAAATATTATCCATTCACTTCTTATTCCAATCTTAGTAGACTATGCATTTTATTTCTTGGATTGGCACTTCATTTTGTTGGGTTGGTACCTAAACTGAAAACGTCCTGTCCTACTGTCGAAATATTGACAGCTCATATTATCAAAGGTTAAAATTTTTAAATATAGAAATATTCAATAAGTAATACCAAAAAAATCAGTATAGAACTACATAAGAACATCATTAAATGTTATGGTATGTTTAAGAAATAAAGCAACAGAAGCGAAAGTGGCTCAGATATTTAAGGTAAGTGCCTACCATTTTGCTATTTCTTTTAAATGAATCCTAGTTTGTGACAGCTAACATAAAGTTATATATTTTGCGTTAGATTAATTGAAAGAGGTTTTTGTAATGATTTTATAAATATGTATCACTTTTTAAATAAAATTTATATTATTAACATAATACATAACCGTTTTTGACAGATATCATAATAAGTTATAAACAACGTTGTCAGATTTTACATTTCTAAATTAAACATTTTGTAACTATAATTTAATTCAAAATTTTGTTAAATATTTTTAAATCTCATATCTACCTTTGTGTAACTGAGGTATATTTTTTGAAACTAATTAATATGACAAACATTCTAAATGCTTAATTTTTTTAGATTAGTGTTTGGAAAATACGGAGAATTATTAAGGATTAAAAAATAATGAGAAAGTCGCAGATAAAGGAAGTAAAACTGATACATTTGAGAAGTTTATTTTAAAAAAGACTTACAGCGACAGATTTGGATCTACCATTCTAAAAATGAACATTTTACTTTGGACTGATGCTATGATGCTAAACAGAATTTTGATTTTAAAGGGGGACGCACTACACTATACAAACTTATAAAATTAATGGGATACAAATTTAAAAAAGTAAATGGACGACATATTTTATGTGAACAACGACACGTTAAAATTAGTAAAATCACTCTCATTCGGAAATATAAACTACTAAACAGTCTTACTGAGAGAGTTACATTCCTGTACCTAGATGAAACATGGATCTATCAAAATGGTAGCTCAGAGCGTCAGTGGGTACACGATTCTGACCTGAAAAGTAATCCAGCTCGTGTAAAATCCGAAGTAAAGCGATTTACTATTTTACACGCTCACACGACACTGGATGATTTTTGGCGTAAAGTGCCACTTTAGCGCCCGTGGACTACTTTACCGCCCGCCGGGCGATAAAGTGTAAATGGCGGGCGGTAAAGTAATTTTTTTGTCTTAAATATTAAAATACTTGCAATCATCTAAACTGACAATGAGTCTAAATAAAAATGGCCACCACCTATTTTGACTTTGTTGTTAGGGTAACGACAACATAGGTATATAGATTATTGTTTTAAAATATTATCTCTAGCCTCTGTGCATATTACTTTCAATCAAATTATTTATTTTAAATAACGAATGAATACAAATTATTAGGTGAATGGTTATACAGGGTAAGTTGTTAATAAAATCGAGGTTCGAGATATAAATTTAATGCAAGGTGAAATGGCATTTATATTAAATTGTTCACAAAAAATAAAAAAAAAATATCCTTTATAAGTTTTATTATTAAAACAATCGTTGGCATTGGCAGTTGACAGCTGACAGATAATATTTTACATGTGACAGTAGAGATTTGACATTTCAAATTTGGCATTTGACAGTTGGAACTTGACAGTTGACGTTTGATATTTGACCATTGACATTTGATAGTTGACATTTGACAGGTGACATTTGACAGTTGACATTTGACAGTTGGCATTTGACAGTTGATATTTGACAGTAGAATTTTGTCAATTGACAGTTGACTTTTTTTAATTGACAGTGCAATTTTTTTTATAAATGTAAATCGGTCGTGCATAAAAGTTTGTATGTATTTCGGGCGTAAACAGCGTTTATGGATCTTACGTGTTAATAGCCCTCGCCTGCGGCTCGAGCTCTTATTTACACGTTGCGGTCCATAAACGCCTGTTTTTCGCCCTTGATACATAAATAACTATTTTACCACTACTTGTATAATTTAAAAGTTTTATTATACATTTGTAAAAATGATTTTTTTTTACTTTTGCTTGATTAATTTAAAAGTTGTATTAAACGTTTTTAGTTAATATATGTATATGTGCTACATTTTGAATTGCACTTATTTACTTGTAATAAAATGTAAATATAAAAGTACCTATATTTTTTGTTATAGACCAATAAAATAATAATTGAATATAAACAGGGATCTGTTCTGTGTAAAGGAATGTGTTATTTTGAGTATCAGTCAAAATTCATGTGAATTCAAATAGACCATTCTTGGCTATTAATACTACTTGCAGCGAAAACTGACATATCTACTTTAGTATTCAATTTAATATTAAATGTATTGACTTATTTGCTGCAAGTTTTAAATTTGGTTTGCAAATTTAATTAAGATATTTGTACTGAATACACAATATATTTTTATTGAAGACGTGACAACATCGTACTTACAATTAACAAGACCACAGAACAGTAAACTCACACGTGTATTATACAGGGCGAAATTCATGTTACTAACAGAGCCTACTGAGATTGGAATAAAAAGTGAACGGATTATAGTAAGTGTGTTATTACTTAGATGTCATATAACTAAACAAAATAAATTATGAATGTTTAACACCATTATTCATTTTACATGGATTCATTATGTTCTTATCAGTAAAACTTCGCTTTGGGGGAATCAACAGTAAGTAAAGTGTTTTATCTATACTAATATTATAAAGAAGAAAGGTTTGATTTTTTGTTTGTTTGTTTGTTTGTTTGTTTGTTTGTTTGTTTAAAATGAATAGGCTCCGAAACTACTGGACCGATTTCAAAAATTCTTTCACCGTTTGCAAGCTACACTATTCCCGAATGACATAGGCTATGTTTCATTTAAAAAAAAATGGGGATCCTTACTAAAATGCCATTAATGTAACCAAAAATGACCTTAAAACCCTTACATCGCGTGCGCTGAGAATACTAGCCTCAAGGTCAACCCTTCCAATTAGTAGGGATCGGTTTTTCTCATGGCCAACCGCCTAGGGCGGGTCGAGTTCCTGAATATCAATTTATTTTGTTGCCAGAAAATAAAACAACATGTTATATTGTTTACAGGGAAGCGTTGACCCAATATATTTAGTGGCGAGGAAAGGTTTGTTTGTTTGTTTATTTGAAATGAATAGGCTCCAAAACTACTGGACCGATTTCAAAAGTTCTTTTACCGTTGGCAAGCTACACTATTCCCGAGTGACATAGGCTATCTTTTATTTTCAAAAAAATAGGGATACTTACTAAAATTCCATTAATGTAACCGAAAGTGACCTTATAACCCTTACATCGCGTGCGCTGAGAATACTAGCCTTAAGGTCAAACCTTCCAATTAGTAGGGATCGGTTTTTCTCATGGCCAATCGCCTAAGGCAGGTCGAGCACCTAAAAATCTATTTATTTTGTTGCCAGAAAATAAAACAACATGTAATATTGTTTACAGGGAAGCGTTGACCCAATATATTTAGTGGCGAGAAAAGGTTTGTTTGTTTGTTTGTTTGTTTGAAATAAATAGGCTCCGAAATTACTGGACCGATTTCAAAAATTCTTCTACCGTTGGCAAGCTACACTATTCCCGAGTGACATAGGCTATCTTTTATTTTCAAAAAAATAGGGATGCTTACTAAAATTCCATTAATGTAACCAAAAATGACCTTATAACCCTTACATCGCGTGCGCTGAGAATACTAGCCTCAAGGTCAAACCTTCCAATTAGTAGGGATCGGTTTTTCTCATGGCCAATCGCCTAAGGCAGATCGAGCACCTAAAAATCTATTTATTTTGTTGCCAGAAAATAAAACAACATGTAATATTGTTTACAGGGAAGCGTTGACCCAATATATTTAGTGGCGAGAAAAGGTTTGTTTGTTTGTTTGTTTGTTTGAAATAAATAGGCTCCGAAATTACTGGACCGATTTCAAAAATTCTTCTACCGTTGGCAAGCTACACTATTCCCGAGTGACATAGGGTTGTTGTATTTTCAAAAAAATAGGGATCCTTACTAAAATGCCATTAATTTAACCAAAAATGACCTTTAAACCCTTACATGGTGTGCGCTAAGAATACTAGCCTCAAGGTCAAACCTTCCAATTAGTAGGGATCGGTTTTTCTCATGGCCAACCGCCTAAGGCGGGTCGAGCACCTGAAAATTAATTTATTTTGTTGCCAGAAAATAAAACAACATGTAATATTGTTTACAGGGAAGCGTTGACCCAATATATTTAGTGGCTTTTAATATTTTTCTTTAATCCCCGTGCAAAGCCGGGGCGGGCTGCTAGTTATAAATAATTGAACAACTAACATGGAACCAAAACTATAAATGATCAATGGTTAACAACATTTTTTACGTAAATGATTTTTCATAGATTAACTATGTTCTTATCAGTAAAACTTCGCTTTGGTAAAATCTGTTCAATATTATTTGTTTTCTCATATCAAATTCCCTAATACAAATAATGTTCAAAGTAAAATGCTTCACTTTTCAAAATGGTATCCTTTATAAAATGATCATCCCTATCTATTCTTACTGTGCAACTACCGTTTTCCACTGGAGAATAAACAAAAATATAGCACAGTGTCATCCCAGTGTCCCAGTGTATTGGGATTGAGTGTCTTTTCTATCTTACCATTAACAAAATCTAGATATTTCACATTACACAGTTTACTGGCAAAATCCACAACAGCTTTTTTCTGGCATGATAATGGCCATTTAAACTCCACCAGTTTTGTAATACATCCATAGTGTAACGCAACACGCACCAAACTATCAATTAATCTTGATTTTTGCACTTTTATATCGTGTACATTTTTGTACTGGATAAGATTCTTAATCTTCTGGCAATATACTCTTTGCACTCCGACTCTTTAATAGTTTTACAACACAAATCAATTATTTCCTCATCTTCTTGTTTTATAAAACTCCTTTAATTAAATTCCTTTGATTAATTTGTATGTAATTACTTTTATAAACTTTAAATTTTTCTTTAAAAATACAATTTTTTTTAAATATTTAGTGCAATCTTTTATTTGTAAATTAATAACAACATTGGCAACACTTTCATCTTTCATATTAGAATAGGAAGCACCAGCCTCCATTATTAACTTCAATGCTGACTGTCACTTCAGTTCCTAAAGATTCAAAGACAAGGGATCACAATTAATTTTCTTTGGCGGTGGATACATTTCTTCAAAGTATTTTCTTTTTTAATACATTTCTTTGGCAAACTGTTTGGAATTATGTCTGCTTCGTTGCTACTCTTCACTAGTTTTCGAGAAGCTTTCTTCGTACACACAATCACATTTTTTACTAGTAACAGAACGACTAGAATTAATCTGTAAATAATAAATTATTTCTTCACTTTCATTACATTATTACAGTATAGTATGTATGTATTGCAAAAACCAGCTTACATTTAAGGATGTTTTGTATGGCGTCAATGTCACTAAAGTTTTCCGAATTACACGCATTTCTATTTTACTTCTTTTACGTCTTGGACATGTTAAGCTAAAACAAATTCTTTACCTTTGTTGATTGTTTAAGGTAGGAAAGTTATGTCGTGAGTAATAGTTTGAAACCCAGTTTTATGTATTTGCTCATGTTTAACTGAAAAAACACAAAACATCTGCATTATTAACGACATTATACTTAGTCATATTATGATCGTCTACAATGCGATAATCATTAAATTTGTTTATTTCTTTAATTACTGCCCGTAAAGTCCGCCTTGATAAAGCCCGTCTATACTACCCAAAATTAATTGATTGTGACATTTTAGACGGGAAATAAAAAATAGTATATTACGTAACAAGAGTGGTAAGCAGGACATTACGTACGAGTGGAAAAGTTACGCACGAAGCCGCGTAGCGGCTAGTGCGTAATTACACGAGTACGTAATACGATTCAATATTTTAATTTCAATTCTACATATTTGACATCTCTAAAAAATATATGACGTACTGTTATCTACGCCTTTGACAGTAAATGTCATTTATACTCATTGTCACCATGCAGGGTAAGTAAGCTATAACGCACAGTTGTGCGTAATGAAACGTCATTCCAACATGAAGGAGTAGATAAAAGATAATTATTATCCACGCTATAGATTTACATGATTAATACGTTTAGGTAGAAAACTAATAAATTACGATGTTTCATTGGAAATAATTGTTTTTATTTACTTATTTTTTGTAATAACAGCTAGCCATTTGACATTTTAAAATCCGTAAAATCCGTCGTAATTCTAACCGCTAGGTAGCGCCAGCGGATACCAATTGTAAAAAAACAAATTATCAAAAATCAAACATTGAATATCGAATACCAAATATTACATATAAAATATCAAATATCAATTACACAGTACATAGCCAAAAATAGTAGGATCACTATGTGCACTGCCTTTTAACTTATTTGTACCACATTTCGCTCCGGTTTGTCTACGTTTTTTTGTGGAGTTTTGTGAGAACCAGCGATGCCCACTCTACCGATTTAGAAAGTAATGTACCGAAATAGCGTCATAATTATCTTTATGCACGATCGGGCAATAAAGTACAGATTATTATATATATTTAGCGGGCGTAAAGTGCCACTTTATCGCCCGTGGACTGCTTTATCGCCCGCCTGGCGGTAAGGTGTAAATGGCGGGCGGTAAAGTAATTTGTTATCTTAAATATTGAAATATTTGCAATCATCTAAACTGACAATGAGTCTAAATAAAAATGGCCACCACGTATTTTGACTTTGTTGCTAGGGTAACGAGAACATAGGTATATAGATTATTGTTTTAAAATATTATTTCTAGCCTCTGTGCATATTAGTTTCAATCAAATTATTTATTGTATTTTAAGTAACGAATGAATACAAATTATTCGGTGAATGGTTATACAGGGTAAGTTGTTAATAATATCGAGGTTCACAAAAAATAAAAAGAAAAAATATCCTTTATAAGTTTTATTATTAAAATAAATATAGTTTAAAAAAACTAAAAAACACGCTTTTATAAAGCATGTTTCTGAAAAACATCGAACTAAAAAGTTAAAAATAATTTTCAAAATAAAATTAAAACTAAAATAAATGAAAAATACTAGTATTTTTGTGAAAAAAGCGTGGGTGCTTGACATTCGAAAAATATGGTATGCAGCGCCCACGCTTTTTTCACAATAATACTAGTATTTTTCATTTATTTTTGTTTTAATTTTATTTTGAAAATTATTTTTAACTTTTTAGTTCGATGTTTTTCAGAAACATGCTTTATAAAAGCGTGTTATTTAGTTTTTTTAAACAATATTTATTTTTTACTTTTTAGTCCAATTTATTTAATTTCAATAGATTCGTTAATTTGCTGTGACGATTACAAGACCCACACTCCATCATTATTCGTTTATTTAGTTGGAAATGCTTTGAAAGCGTGTTTTTTTGATTTCTCAAATTATATTTATTGTATTCATATTGTTTATAATTAAACGTATTGTTTTCAGAACTTGGAAAAAAAATTACTATTGTGAAATCTAAAGAATTGTTAAATTAATTCTAAGACAATTTTATTCATATTGTTTATAATTAAACGTATTGTTTATTACCCACTCCCGGCACGGGGAGGTAGTGACTAAAAATAACGATATGGGACTCACCCGAGGCAGCAGCCGCGGAGTGGAGAGTTACAAACAAACAAACATTCATACATACATACATACATACATACAGGTGAAGTTAATTAATAATAATAAAAAGCGTGTTAAAAACGATAACTTTTCGAGATATTCACAAAATAGTGTTTATTTCGAAAACTGTTAATATGGCAGCTGTCGTAATTTGTTTGACAGTTGATGTAAAATTTAATTCTAAACAAAAAAGTATTCTTGTGTTTTTTCAAAAAAACGATAACTTTTCGAGATATAATTATATAACGGAGTGGAGAGTTACAAACAAACATACATACATACATACATACATACATACATACATACATACATACATAGATACAGGTGAAGTTAATAAAAGCGTGTTAATAAAAAAGCGTGTTAAAAACGATAACTTTTCGAGATATTCACAAAATAGTGTTTATTTCGAAAACTGTCAATGTGACACCTGTCATAATTTGACAGTTGATGTAAAATTTAATTCCAAAAGAAAAAGTATTCTTGTGTTTTTTCAAAAAAACGATAACTTTTCGAGATATTCACAAAATAGTGTTTATTTCGAAAACTGTCAATATGACAGCTGTCATAATTTGACAGTTGATGTAAAATTAATTCTAAACAAAAAAGTATTGTTGTGTTTTTTTGAAAAAATGATAACTTTTCGAGATATATTTATATAACGGAGTGGAGAGTTACAAACAAACATACATACATACATACATACATACAGGTGAAGTTAATAAAAGCGTGTTAACAATCGTGCAATTTTTTTAATAAATGATTAATAAAACGGTCGTGCATAAAAGTTTGTTTGTATTTCGGGCGTAAACAGCGTTTATGGACCTTACGTGTAAATAGCCCTCGCCTGCGGCTCGGGCTCTTATTTACACGTTGCGGTCCATAAACGCCTGTTGTACGCCCTTGATACATAAATAACTATTATGCACGATCGGGCGGTAAAGTACAGATTATTATATATATTTAGCGGGCGTAAAGTGCCACTTTAGCGCCCGTGGAATTGAAAAAGGTAAAACAATTAACTCTGAATATTACTGCAAACTTTTGGACCAGTTAAACAAAACAAATCGTGAAAAAAGACCTAGTTTAAAGAAGGAAACAATATTTTTTCTAAATTGAACAAATTAAAGTACCTAAGAATTGCTTGAACAACCACACTATTAACCAGATTTGACTCCTTCCGACTATTACCCTTTCAGAAACTTGAAACAAGTCCTTTGTGGAAAGCGTTTACCGTCGAATAAAGAAGCTATTGCATACGTGAAAATTTTTTTACGGAGCTTACCAAAAATCATTACAAAGATAATAGGTATATAAAATTAATGGAGGATCATTGTAATTCGTGTGTTCAAACTGAGAAAGATTATATTAAAAAAAAAACAATTTTATTGAAAAAAAAACTAAATTTTTTATCCACCTAGTACATGTATGTTTTCGTTTTTAAAGTACTTAATCAGGTTAAAATTTTTATTTTTGTCCTAAATGAAATGCATGTTTAAGTTAAATGAAAGAGATTTCCCTTTTAAGCTATTTTATAGGATTTTTATGCATTCAAATTAGAGTTAAGGATTACAAATATGATTTAGAATGAAAGAATTTAACGGTTTTCTTTAAATATGACAGCTGAGATTATAGAAAATATAGCAATTCACTCTAAATTGGGAAACTGGATTTTACGCAAGAGATTCCTTTAGACATGACTCCCTCCTATTCTACGATAAAAATCACAACCTATGATTTGTAAATCTGTTTTATCAATTTTATGTAGTAAAAATTTAATTATAAATTCTTATTTACTTAAAAATTACATTCGAATAATTTGAAATATCACAACTATCTTATATCATAAAAATATTCAAATAAATACCGCACCATAAAAAGGCATTAGAATACTAAAATCACGTGTACTTAATGATTATTATCATCAGTATAAATATTTTTAGTTTTAAATGACTTTTATGACCAAGTAGAACTCCAATTTTGGTCGTTATTGCCCAATATAACAGCCCAATGTGACCGCAGCGACTAAGTACGACTATTCCACTAACCGTAGTGTTAATTCCGATGTTTAATTATCTTGGCTAGGCAATATTGCTGGTAATATGTAAACAAGAAGATGATCTGGCATATACAGGCGTTTAAATTATTATAGAAATATATTTAATTACATGGAAAATATTTTTGTTTAATACCTATAATAGGCATAATTATAATTAGATTTTTTAACAAAGAAATCATATTATGTTAAATATATGAACATTTTTAAAAATTATATTAGTGTAGGATTATTATTTATGTAATTTTGACGATTGTTAAAATTTAATAACACAATTTTCCAAAAATTTACAAAAAAAAAGGAAAAATTAAAATAAAAATTAATTTTCTTTCGTAGTTTTCGTAGGCGGCTAACAAGCTTATAACAATTTTTATCTTGATAATTCTAATGAACCACGCAAAAATATAAATTATGTTTTTTTTTTATATTTTTTTTGTCGTTAAAAAAAGTAAAAAAGTCAAAAAAGCGAGATAAACAATTTTTGACACAAATATAGATAAATGTTTGCTGTTTGTGTACAAAATAAGTTAAATTTTGCTTTTAACCAAAAACGTAAAAAAAGAGGAAAAAAGTGAAATAAACACTTTTTAACGCAAATGAAAACAAATTTAAGCTTTTTTGTGTATCTACAATTTTTGTTAAATATGGCTTTTAAAACATTTTTTAATGTTTTTTTTTAACGGTTTTTAACAAAAGTACGTCAAAAAGGCAAAAAAGCAAATATAGACAAATATAAGGTGTTTGTGTACAATTTGCGTCAAATCACAAAATTAAGTATCAAAAGATGAATAAAGAATAAATGTAAGATCATGTTTTATATTGGTCAAACTTTGTATTAAGTGACCATACTCTTACATAATTTTATTAGGTACACTTCTAGACGCATATTAGCATCAGATTCATGTTCAGCTATATGATAATCAAATAAAAAAATTCGAAAAGAAGTTGACTTTAAAGACCATCCTCGCAACTTACCGCTAATTTTAACCGCAAAGCTATAGTAACGTGGCGTATTTTGAAGTTTTTGAGATTTTTTGGAATGTTTAAAACCTTTTTAACACTTTATTCGATTTTGATTTTCAAGACGGCATTCGATGCAGTTTTTTAAGACCTAAAAATCTCAAAAATTAAAAAAACAAACAATTTTTGAAAATTTTTCGACAACGATATCTCACGAACGAATTAACCGATTTTAATTTGCAAAACGGCATTAGACGTGGTTTTTTAAGCTTGAGAGCTGATTAGGTTATGAAATTGATCGATGAAATAGCCAAAAAGATATGCCCAAAAAACATAATTTTTACAAATAATTTTTTTCGTTTTATTTTTTTATTTTTCCAAATCTATCAGTCCGAATCGGTTCAAACTTACAGGGAATCTAAGTTAGATGAAATTCTTTGAAACGCTTTTTAGCTTATTCCGATCGGTCAAGCCGTTCAAAAGTTATAAGAGGTTTACATACATCCACCCACACACACACACACAAATCCACACATACATACAGACATACAGACACCCTTGTAAAAATAGTCAGGGAAGGTTCCAAAGACCTCAAAACGTTGAGATCCGATGAAAACTCGATTTTCGAAAAACGGGGTAAAACCAATAACTTCCCGATTTAAAAAAAAATTAATTTTTTTAGCGGGAAGTTAAAAAGTATGAGGTTCGTTTGAAAAGTCCGTGCAGTCAAAAAGATAGCACTACTGGCGCGTATCTACGAGTAGGTAATGTTCAGTTGGTAAAATATCTCCTAAACGAGTACGCCAAGTTTTAGCCAGATCGTTCAATTTCTATTTTGGAATTTTTTTGATGTAAAGAAGTGATTTTATAGAAATGGACCACAAAAGATTTCGTGTGGTGCTTAAAAATTACGCTTTAAAGGGCAAAACTACTAAATAAGTAAACAGAAACTTCATAAGCATTGTAGTGACTTTGTATCTTTGATAAGAACACTTTATGTTTTTTTTTATGTTCGGACATTCTGGACGTTTTGTTCAGGTTACCATTCCATAAATCATTGATAGAATCCATGATATAGTTAAAGATAAAAGAAGAGAGATTGCTAGTGATGTGCACATTTTGAAGGAACGAGAACATGATATTTTTCACCAATAAAAAAACATGACAGGACCATCCGCAAGATAGGTACAACCAGAATAATAGAATTATTCTGCGCACTGCCTTTAATGTTCTTTAATCCATATTTTGTTTTGGTTTGACAACGTTTTTTGTGGGGCTTGGTGAGAACTGGCAGCAGCGATGCCAACTCCACCGATTATTCGGTAGATTTAAGAAGTAATCTACCTATACCGTTATTATTTTGTTTTCAAGTAATTTAACTTTTTTGTATCTTAATTTAAAGTTACCTTTTTTTATTAAATAAACACTTTTTAAAATTTTTTACCATTTTTTTAAATCTACTGATTTTTACTTATTTCCTTTGGTATCATTCTACCGATATCAGAAATTTTAGGTTGGCAACCATTCTGGTGAGCATCAAAGATACAGACCGAAATGCAGACCGAGAGCTTCGTCTGCATGGAACCAGCTTTGTATGCGGTGGCACCGCGATTGCTCACGGTTGACTGAAACTGAAATCATGTAAAATTTTGCAAATTTTGCACCAATCAAGGTGAAGACCAATTTTTTTTTAAAATTTGCAAGAAATAACTCTTATCAACTATCTGAAAAGGGTAAAACTACATATTATATATGTATATTGTTCACCCATATTAAGTGGTTTAAAAACAAAGCTGTAAGAAAAATGCCCACTATTGGCTTACAAGAAACTCCTTTTTATTACTAAAACCCACTCACGTTTTAGCAAAATTTATGAAAATATGGTTTCAACTCATTTCACATCCTCTCTATTCTTTAGACTTGGCTCACTCGGACCACAATTTGTTCCGCAATTTGCAGAAATAGCTGGAGGGGATAATATTTTATTCAAACGAGGATGTGATTGCAAAAACGAATAAGTAGTTTTTACATTATTTATATTATTCAGAAGGGCTTAACAGCCTAGAGCAGTGTTAGAAAAAATAAGCCTAGGAAACCTTGTAGAAAAATAAAAAAAGTTATCTCCAAGCAATTAAAGATTTTCTATTTTGGCACATTTTTTTAACCAACCTTCATATTGAAACACGTATGGGGGCTTTTTACACAATTTATTTACAAAATTGTTAAGATACACTGAACTCTGCTGGATAACGTCTAACTACTTGACAATACAATGAACTCTTGTGAACACTTGACTTGAACTGACGTTAACTGCCCATGCATCCCCTTATATACAACATTATTTAATCTAGTCAGTGTGTTTAGAAGTTTCTAGAATTTTACAAACTTCTAAAAATCAACTGTCAACAACAATCTTTCAAATTAAGGTCCCTTCCTTTACGGTTATCTCGTTAGACTGCCCCCTCCTTAGATTCATTCCTCCTGGAATGTTATTTCCTACATCGGAATCCCGCACACTCCCTGAGCCAGCCAAACCATCTTCTTGGAGTTGCTGCGCATCTCCACTGTGGTTTCCCTGGTAAGGCGCCAAACGATCATAATGGACCACGACGGGTTTCCCTCTGGGAATTTTCACGATCCGATAAATGACATCGTTAATCTTCTTCTTGATGGTGTAAGGACCTTCCCAGTTCTTTTGTAATTTGGGACAAATACCTCGACGCCGTTGGGGGTTATAGAGCCAGACTAAATCTCCAACTTGGTAACTCTTTTCCATTGTCCGTGTGTCATAGTACCTCTTCATCCGATCACTAGATAATTGTAGTTTTTCACGCACCAGGTTGTGTATATTTTCCATTCGATTCTGAAGGTCGGCGACATATTGTTCACGTGCCATTTCTTCACCAGGTTGACAACCAAACACCAAGTCACATGGTAGCCTCATTTCTCTACCGAACAGGACCTTCGCAGGCGTTTGGCCAGTTGATTCGTTGATGGCCGATCGAATTGCCATTAGAAATAGTGGAATATGTCGATCCCAATCCCTCTGACAATCTGACACCACTTTTGACAGATAGTTGGTTATAGTCCGGTTCATTCGTTCCACCATTCCATCAGACTGAGGGTGCATCGCTGTGGTTCTCGTTTTGTGGATGCCTAATCTTTGGCAAACTTCTTGAAACAGCTTGCTCTCAAAATTTCTTCCTTGGTCTGAATGTAATTCTAATGGTACCCCAAATCGGCTTACGAATTCTTCAACCAATATATCTGCTAAAGTGGTAGCTTCCTGATTGGGAACTGCATATGCTTCAACCCATTTAGTGAAGTAGTCCATTACAAAAAAGATATACTTGTTTCCTACATCGGTCTGTGGAAGTGGCCCCAATACATCTACTGCGATTCTTTCAAAAGGACTTCCAACCAGGTATTGCTGCATTTCCGCCTTCGGTTTTCGGTGCGGACCGTTACTGGCAGCACATGTAGTGCATTTACGACACCAATCTTTAACATCATTAGCGCAATTTACCCAGTAAAATCTATCTCGGATCTTTTGCAGCGTTTTCGTGATACCCAGATGTCCTCCAGAACTATCATTATGCATCTGTTTTAAAATTTCCGGTACAGCATTTCTTGGGACCACTATTTGTTTCCTTGTTTCTGTGCCCTCGGAATTTTCTACAAGTCTTTTAACAAGCCCTCCGTCCAAAATTAAAGAGTTCCATTGGGACCAGTATGCTTTTAAAGCAGGAGAGGATGAGGATATCTCTCTCCACAACGGACGACGGTCCATTCTCTTCCACTCCCTAATCTTTCTCAGAACGGGATCGTTTTCTTGTTGCTCCTCCAGCATAGAGCTCTCGTCTTCTGGCACAACCTTCACTAAGGCAAGTTTTTCCTCGTTCTGCTCCATACGGGTACAATGGGGGAAATCAGGTCGACATGGTCTTCTGGAAAGTGCATCAGCATTACGATGTCTGGTTCCAGGTCTATGCTCGATTTCAACATCATATTCCTGCAGTTTTTCGAGCCATCTTGCTATCTGTCCTTCTGGGTTCCTAAAGCTAAGTAGCCACTTTAAACTAGCATGGTCTGTTCTGATCAGGAATTTTCTGCCATACAGATATTTATAAATTGTTCGACGGATTTTACAACTGCTAACAGTTCGCTCCGAGTTACACGGTAGTTCTTTTCAGCTTTCGATAAAGTTTTGCTGAAGTAACCAACCACTCTTTCCTTGCCGTCTTGTAGGTGTGACAAGACGGCTCCAATTCCCACATTGCTGGCGTCGGTGTCCAGAATAAGCTTACCATCAGGAAGTGGATAAGCAAGAACAGGTGCTGACGTAAGCTGTTTCTTCAATATTTCAAACGCCTTTTGACATTCCTGATCCCAACAGAAGGACTTATCTTGTTCTGTCAAACCTGTCAAGGGTTTGGCGATGTCTCCAAAATTCTTGACATATCGTCGGTAATAGGAACAAAGACCCAAGAAACTCCGGAGCTGATGTTTGTCGATAGGGATTGGCCATTCCTGAACGGCTTGTATCTTAGCGGGGTCAACAGCAACGCCATCCTTGCTTACGTTATGTCCTAAATAGGTGACCTGTCTCTGAAACAAGTGGCATTTCTTAACATTCAATGTTAGATTAGCGTTCTGTAATCTTTTAAAGACTTCTTCCAGGTTAGATAAATGTTCCTTAAAGGTCTTGCCCATTATGATGATGTCGTCTAGATAAACTAGACAAGTTTCCCATGACAAACCCCGCAGGATGTTCTCCATTAGCCGTTTAAACGTCGCAGGAGCATTACAGAGGCCAAACGGAAGGACTGTAAATTGCCACAATCCTGATCCACTGGTAAAGGCAGTCTTTTCTTTGTCTGCAGGATTCATTTTAACTTGCCAGTATCCACTTTTAAGGTCCAAGGTAGAAAACAAAATAGAACCCGCCAAACCGTCGAAGGCATCATCAATCCTTGGCAGAAGATAACTGTCCTTCTTAGTGACATCATTTAGCGTTCGATAGTCGACACAAAACCGCATTGATCCGTCTTTCTTTCTCACTAATACCACAGGAGAAGCCCACGGACTACTGGATGGTTCGACTATGCCATTTTGAATCATTTCTTTAAGGGCTCTGTCTGCTTCTTTCTTTTTAACTTGAGGCATCCTTCGGGGTACCTGTCGAATTGGACGTGCATCACCAGTGTCAATTCTATGTTGTACAACATCAGTTCTTCCCAGTTTACTTTTAGAACCAAATACAGGTTTATAACGGTAAATTAGATCTCTTACCTGTTTCTTTTCTAATTTTGACAAAGAGGGGTCTAATTTTGTCATTAATTGTTCAATTTCGTTGGTCTCTTCTGTTTCCGTAACATTTATCTTGTGAATTATGGCCATTACTGGTTCTAAACTTCCCATTTCCGTATCCTTTCGGAAAAAAACTGGATGATCGTTCAAGTTGATAACTCGGATGGGTACCTCTTTGGCGGATCTAACAAGAGTCTTACCCACAAGGAGTCCTTTTCCCAATTCATGGTCATGGTTCTTCGGCTCTATCATGGCTGGGGCACCATCTGGCTCCAGTCAGTCCAACCGCGCTGTGACAACACATTCGCAGCTTGCCGGAAGTTCGATATCATCGATTAGCTTAATCGAGGCATTGTCAACTTGTTTTCGGTGCAGGAATATTTCTTCATTACCAGTACGAAGGATACGTTGGCGAAGATCCAAATGAAAACCACAGTGGAGCATAACATCCATGCCCAGAACAACATCTTCATCAACGTCAGCCACCAGCACTGAGTGAACAAGAGAGGTTGAACCAAACTGTAGCGTCACCTGTATCTCACCGTAGACTCTAGCAGAATCTCCGGTAGCGGTACGCAGTCTCCAACTGGTAGGCAACATCTTATTTCGCATAATGATGGTTGGTCGGACGATGGTTTTTTTAGCTCCAGTGTCTACCAGCATGCTAATATTCTTCCCATCAAGGAGGCCATCTACATATAAGCTGTCCACGTGATGTCGCAGAGTTGCCAATTTAATGGTGTGAGGGACTTCGGGAATGTTTGGGGTCGATGTCGCCCTCCAGGAGTCGACCCGTTTAAAGTTTTCCTGCGGCAGGGTACTTCAGCAGGAGACTTTTCTTTATGTGGGCAAGTATTTCTTATATGGCCTAGTTCTCCGCAGTTCCAGCATCTCACTGGGCGCCTTCTTTTAGGAGATAACTTCATAAACCTCTCTACTACCGCTTCAACGTCGCTAACGGAATGAACGGCATAATCGTAGTTACCGGTGATTTCCCTTAGTCGAGCAACTCCACGTGAGGCCTCCGTCGCCGCCTTAAACTCCAGGGCAATGGTCAAGGCGTCTACAAGAGTCTTCGGCCGCGCCAACCGTACAGCGCGCTGCAACTCGACGTCTCGAAGACCATCGGTGAAGGTTTGGACTGCTAGGCACTCCAGGAAATCCTCCGCTGCATTTGAATACGCAAGTCGTACCATTCTTGCTACATCCGCCTCAAATTCCTGGACAGTTTCTCCATTTTTCTGTTTTTGACTCTTTAACTGCATTCGGTACACCGGTTGTAGATGAGTTTGACCATAACGCATCTCTAGACGATTCACCAATAACTCGAAGTTGTCAGCTTCATCCGGTGTCAATGATTGCAAGACGTCTAAAGCTTCGCCTCGCAGAGCTACGGTTAGGGACAATGCCTTCTCCTGGGATGACCATCCATTAGCTCTGGCCGCTGCGTCGAATTGTTTCAGGTAATTTGGCCAGGAAGTCTTCCCTTCAAAGGTCGGGGGTTTCATCGTCGTTCGTACATGGGTCGTCTCCTCGCTTCTTTGTCGTTCGACGTCTGCGTGGCAGGTTTCCATCCTTCCTGCATCTCCGTCGCCATGATGGATGGTTTGGTTTTGTAGACAAGCTTCCAGTACTCGTTTAAGTCTTTCTATCTCGGATTGCATTTGCTGGTTGATCTCGTCTCTGAAGTTGGCAACTTGCTGATTCATGTTGTCCACTTGCTGATTTAAGTTGTCCACTTGCTGATTCATGTTGTCCACTTGCTGATTCAAGTTGTCTACTTGCTGATTTTGCTCGTCACGGAGATGTGATATTTGCTGGGAGAAGGAAATGGATAACTCTTCTGGTAGGGTAGACATCCGTTGTGATAGCTGGGACACCTCTTCGCGCTGGGTTCTTATCTGACTGGATAGCTCCACTTGTTGGTTCGTCATTCGCTGTGATAGCTCCTCTTGTTGGCTCTTCATCTGACTGGACAGCTCCTCTTGTTGGTTCGTCATTCGTTGTGATAGCTGGGACACCTCTTCGCGCTGGCTTCTTATCTGACTGGATAGCTCCTCTTGTTGGTTCGTCATTCGTCCTGTTAGCTCCTCTTGCAGCCGGGAAAGTTGTTGAGTTAGTTCAGAATTTGCTTTTTGAACTGGGTCTTCAAACTCTACAGCGTCAGGGTCCAAATTATTATTTAGGTAGTATTCACGGAGCCTTCTCAACAATACGGATTTGCTCCCAGTAGTTTCCAATTCTAATTCTTCAAGCTCTCTTCTGAGCTCAGCCACCAATAGTTCATTTATCTTTTTTCCAGGCATTCTTGTATCTTCACCCCACACCTGACACCAATTTGAAACACGTATGGGGGCTTTTTACACAATTTATTTACAAAATTGTTAAGATACACTGAACTCTGCTGGATAACGTCTAACTACTTGACAATACAATGAACTCTTGTGAACACTTGACTTGAACTGACGTTAACTGCCCATGCATCCCCTTATATACAACATTATTTAATCTAGTCAGTGTGTTTAGAAGTTTCTAGAATTTTCTAGAAACATTATTTAAAATGGTCAGTTGATTTTTTTACAAACTTCTAAAAATCAACTGTCAACAACAATCTTTCAAATTAAGGTCCCTTCCTTTACGGTTATCCCGTTACACTATTATTGAAGAGTCGCACTTTATTGTGCACCGATCAGTTATTGTTTTTAAAATATAGTCACGTGGTGTGAAATAAGGATAGATAGATAGATAGCTTTATTAAGTAGGTACAACCTAATATACAAGTATAAATAAGTATTAAATATTAACATGAATTCGGTAAAAAATATAAACAAAGTAAAAACTATTAAGTGTTTGTTTTTAGGTACTAAGATATTAAAATTACATATATTCTATAATCTACATAAGAAATTTGGTATCTTAATTATTGATTAAGTGGTCCAATAAATTCTCCTTGAACAGAAAAAGGCTTGTAGAAGATTTTATATTTTCAGGTAGACTGTTATAATTAACGAGTCCCTTAAAAATTAATGTTTTAGTATTAAACGTTTTAGTTTGATTATTTACATATAAATTATTTCTTATTCTAGTATTATATTGATGTATTTGATTATTGAAAACTACAAATTTGTTAAAATATGATGGTAAAAGATTATGTAGCATTTTGTAAATATATACCATAGTTAAATATGTCAGTCTACTTTCTATAGGTAACCACTCTAGAGTATTTAACATTAAAGGTATCGGAGTATACCTGCTACATCTCTAAATAATTCTCATTGCACGATTCTGTAGTTTCTGTAAGGTTCTCATTTTATTTAAATCAGATGTATACAAAAGAGTGGGACAATATTCGAAATGCGGTTGGATGATGGTTTTATATACTGTTATTCGCGACTGTATCGTTAAATGCTGAGACACTCTTGAAAAAAAATACAATTTCTTTAAAATCTTGTTCCGTATGTAATTAAAGTGGCTACTAAGTGATAAATGATTATCTAACATGAATCCTAAATATTTAAATTCAGTTACAACCTCAATTTGGTCATTGTCAATTTTTATTTCTAATCGATTTAAATCTAATTCTCTGTATTTAAAAGGTGTAGTAATTATCATAGCCTTTGTTTTATTGACATTTAGTTTTAATTTATTAATTTTTAAATATTCTGCAATATTATTTAAAGTATTATTCATTTTTTTAACAGCTACATCTAAATTTTTATCACTAACTGATGCTAGGGCGTCATCAGCAAAGAGATGTTCATAATCGCATTCACTACATTTATTGATATCATTAATATAGATTAAGAAGAGCAATGGCCCTACAATACTTCCCTGAGGAACTCCATGTGCTACATCAATCGGTGTTGAGAGAGAATCATTAATTTTAGTTATCTGTTTTCTGTCTGTTAGGTAATCGGTGATCCAATTAAGTACTTTGTCTTTTATGCCATATTTTTTTAATTTTTTAAGTAATATTTCACGATTGACAGTTTCAAATGCACGTTTGAGATCTAAAAATACGGCTACAGTATACATGCCTTTACTTATCTTATCTTTCCATTCAGTGACAGTTAGTTGAAGTGCTGATTCACATGAGTGGTTGGATCTAAATCCAGATTGGTTAATGAAGAGTATATTGTTTTTATCAAAATATTCCAATAACTGTTGGTAACAACTTGTTAACAGAGATCCCAATTGTGCATTCAATATAGGGTCTAGCTCTGGTACAGGCTACGATAAACCAAAAGCCTAATCACTCACTGAATCATTTGGCATGAGCGCCTTCGTAAAAATGGAGGAAATAGGACGGTTTTCTGAAATAAAAAGTTCATTTTGCTGAAGAGCGTTATAAAATATAGAATCCTTAAAGACTAAAGGATCTTTTTTTTGTCTGCAACAACGTTAATAGTTATAAATTTATAGTTGGAATAGCATATTGCTAATAATAGAAAAGAAAAATAATACCTGTAATTGTAATATTAGCTATTTCATTAAAAATCTATTATTAATAATACATCTAAACATATTGCATTTGAAAATTTTATTATCTAATAAATAATTAACCTATATAGAATATAGACAAGTAATAATAAGATTCTTATCTCTACATTTCAACATCTATTTTAATAACTGAAAATCTGTTAGTTTATGTTTCTCATAAATGTCAGGTATAATTATCCAGTACCCTATTAAGCTGGCAGTGAAAAGTCGGCAGAAACCATCGAAATATGAGTGGGAATTTGTAGCTAAATAGTTGCTAATTAGTTGCTAAAATCACGATTTTGTAGCTCTATTCAGTTCCACAAAAAAAAAAAAACTGCTATCTTTACAACAAGCTAGCAGTAAAATGACAGGACTGACCCAGAAAAAATGGCTCTGCTGATGCTTTTCGCGTGTGTGTGTGTGTGTGTGTGTGTGTGTGTGTGTGTGTGTGTGTGTGTGTGTGTGTGTGTGTGTGTGTGTGTGTGTGTGTGTGTGTGTGTGTGTGTGTGTGTATGTGTGTGTGTGTGTGTGTGTGTGTGTGTGTGCGCGCGCGTGTGTGTGTGTGTGTGTCTGTGTGTGTGTGTGTGTGTGTGTGTGTGTGTGTGTGTGTGTGTGTGTGTGTGTGTGTGTGTGTATGTGTGTATGTGTGTGTGTGTGTGTGTGTGTGTGTGTGTGTGTGTGTGTGTGTGTGTGTGTGTGTGTGTGTGTGTGTGTGTGTGTGTGTGTGTGTGTGTGTGTGTGTGTGTGTGTGTGTGTGTGTGTGTGTGTGTGTGTGTGTGTGTGTGTGTGTGTGTGTGTGTGTGTGTGTGTGTGTGTGTGTGTGTGTGTGTGTGTGTGTGTGTGTGTGTGTGTGTGTGTGTGTGTGTGTGTGTGTGTGTGTGTGTGTGTGTGTGTGTGTGTATGTATGTATGTATGTTTTTTGGGCATATCTTTTTGGCTATTACATCGATCAATTTCATAACCTAATCAGCTCTCAAGTTTAAAAAACCACGTCGAATGCCGTTTTGCAAATTAAAATCGGTTGATTCGCTCTTGAGATATCGTTGTCGAAAAATTTCAAAAGAAGTGTTTTGTTTTCAATAACTTAGACATTTTTTAACTAATCGATTTTGCACTCCTAGTAACGATTTGAGATCTCAAAAAACTGCGTCGAATGCCATCTTGAACATCAAAATCGAATAACTCGTTAAAAAGTTATGGCTTTTTAAACATTTCAAAAAAAGTCAAAAACGTCAAAATACGTCACGTTACTATAGCTTTGCGGTTAAAACTAGCGGGAAGTTGCAAGGATGGCCTTTAAGATCAACCTCTTTTCGAATTTTTTTAATTCAGAAACAACCAAAAGTTGTAAGGACTGTAAAAAAGTTGGCAAAGCAATACGATACCGAGCTAAAAACGCTATACAAGACGTTGGCATATAATCGTGGCGGAACCAAAAATGTGGTCGTTTCTCACCTACCTGTTTCAGAATTTTAACACATTAATCTACTGACCTGTTGTAGGTGCATATTAGTGGTAGAGAAAATCTTCTTGGTAAAAAACACAATCTTTGAGTTTGGACTGTTTTAACTTTAACTTGTTTTTTTTTCTAACATGGCTTCGATGACAGCTTTTACAGTAAAAATTGTTTTGCTTTAAAATTATGTATAACTATAAATTGCACATAAAACATTTCTAAACGATCTCTACACAAAGCATTTTTTGCTCTGTAATTAGCAATTTTGAAATTACCATCACATATGCATGTTAAATCTAAATTTCTCTAATTGTAGTCTCAGGATTTCAATATTATCTTCAAATTTGTGCTCAGTCAAACGACAGATAATTTAACCGCAACTGGCACGATTTCGATGTTTTTCGGCCAAGATCGGGCAAAACGAGAATCATCACTATCACGTTAGTTTTTATACAATGCTATCACCACTAAATTTGCCGCTTTATTTTTAAATTTACCGATTTCTACTTATTTTTATGTATCAATTTATTTATTTCAAAAATCCTGCTCGTGAACGACAATGAATGCGGACCGAAAGCAGCGACGGCATGGAACCAGTTTTAGCGAGAGTTCTCCTACTATTTTTGTGTATATATGGTGACTATACCACTCTTTTATTTGAGAAATAGAGCAAACAAGGGTTTTACTTGTTATAACACATAGTTAAAAATCAATGTAAATATAAAAAATATTATGTTAAATTATTATCTTCCTTATTATGTTGGAACTTTACCCAGTGGAGGAGGTTCTGACTGAAGTTGCAATTAGCGGTACCGATTTTGAAACGTTATATTTTCTAATAGCAATTTACATGCAAAAATTATCGATTTTATTTTGTAGTTGTAAATTTATACCTTTGAATTAATATACAAAAATTTTCATGTACCGTCACTTACTACAAAATTTCGCATTCGATTAAGTGCGATCTAAGCTCAAGCATGTATATGTTACCTGTAAACTGAATACAAAGGACACCCTTATACAGCCTTTCAGTGGTGACAATGATTTGTGATACTGTATTGTATTTTATCGTGAATACTAATAATAGGTCAGGTTTAATCATTGAAATGTATTGAATTTAAAGCAGCTAATAACGAGAACCGAACTATGTAAGAGGAACAATGAAAATAATTATATTAGTTAATATTTGAATAAATTTAAACTTAACCCTTATTTTGCAAAATACGATTTAATTATTTTCGATTTTTTTTATCCATAAATAAGTTTGAAATCCTTGTTTTTTTGTTAAATTTTAAAAATCAAATAACTTTTAAAAAATCGTATGAATACAAATTCGTCTTACAGGAAAATTACTTTATGGAGACTTTATAACTTTGTATATTGTAATTTTATTCCACAAATTTTTGTAGTTCACTGTCAAACTGTTTACCTTGATCTAACATAATTATACCCAATTTTTTTTATCCATAAATAAGTTTTAAATCTTTGTTTTCTTGTTACATTTTAAAAATCAAATAACTTTTAAAAAATCCTATGAATACAAATTCTTCTTACAGGAGAATTACTTTACGGAGCCTTTATAGCTTTGTATGTTGTAATTTTATTCCAGGAATTTCTGTGGTGCACTCTCAAACTGTTTACCTTGACATAATTATACCTGATGTACCAAAACAAGAAATCCATTGATTATAAAGATGTTTTGTCACTGCTTCTGCAGTACTATCATAAACTTGGGCTTAATTCCGTTCAATTTTTAAATCGATCTATGATTGTTACACAATATCAAAAACCGTCGGATGGTGGTAAAGGACCAACAATATCTATGTTAATAATCATAAAATGTTTCATCCGATTCTCGATACACACATAAAAGTGCTTGAGTGTGTTTAATAACCTTATTCTTTGGACAACGAATGCAGGCTTTTGTCAATTTTGTAATATCGTTCTTTATTTATGCCCAAACATATTTTGATGTCACAAGTTTCACAGTTGCTCGTACTTCTAGATGAGCCAAATCATGTATTTGATAAAAACATTGCGATCTAAAAGCCTCAGATATAAATGGTTTAATTACATTTGAATTTGGTATATCGCTACAAAGATTTATACCTGATGGCCCTAGAAGTGGACAACACATAAATTTTAAGTTTTACTATTTTTCAATTGTTTTAACTCATCAACGTTTTCTTGAACTGCAGCTATTTTGTCAAAATCTATAACTAAAATAGCTTCGATTCTAAATAAATAATCATCTTCATTTTCCCAGCCACTAATATGTCGTATTTCTGTTGATAAATGTGAAATGTACCGCAAATACCGTAATTGACGTGATGATGCTTTTTCATTTTTCTGTTTGTGATCCGTGTATATTACAACTAACAAGTACATTTTTACTTTACTAAAAACTACAAAAACGTTTATTTTGTTTAGTTTCTTTGTTTAGATGCAAGATACACTAACATACTGTAACGGGATAACCGTAAAGGAAGGGACCTTAATTTGAAAGATTGTTATTGACAGTTGATTTTTAGAAGTTTCTAAAAATCAACTGACCATTTTAAATAATGTTTCTAGAAAATTCTAGAAACTTCTAAACACACTGACTAGATTAAATAATGTTTCTAGAAAATTCTAGAAAGATCTAAACACACTAACTAGATTAAATAAAGTTGTATATAAGGGGATGCATGGGCAGTTAACGTCAGTTCAAGTTCAAGTATTCACAAGAGTTCATTGTATTTTCAGGTAGTTAGACGTTATCCAGCAGAGTTCAGTGTATCTTAACAATTTTTTAAATAAATTGTGTAAAAGTCCCCATAAGTGTTAAAAAATAACTTTTGATTATTAAATTTTACATTAAGCAAGCTATCGCGAAGAAGTGCTCGGTACCCTTCACTACTACTGGCTTAATTGGTATTCTACGGTTCGAAGTATCCCATCCATTAAGATGCCTACAGATATGACATCTCTCAAACAAGAATTCTAAACCACACTAAATGTTAGTATTGAAACACGTATGGGGGCTTTTTACACAATTTATTTACAAAATTGTTAAGATACACTGAACTCTGCTGGATAACGTCTAACTACTTGACAATACAATGAACTCTTCTGAACACTTGACTCGAACTGACGTTAACTGCCCGTGCATCCCCATATATACAACATTATTTAATCTAGTTAGTGTGTTTAGAAGTTTCTAGAATTTTCTAGAACATTATTTAAAATGGTCAGTTGATTTTTTTACAAACTTCTAAAAATCAACTGTCAGCAACAATCTTTCAAATTAAGGTCCCTTCCTTTACGGTTATCCCGTTACACTGCCCCCTCCTTAGATTCATTCCTCCTGGAATGTTATTTCCTACATCGGAATCCCGCACACTCCCTGAACCAGCCAAACCATTTTCTTAGAGTTGCTGCGCATCTCCACTGTGGTTTCCCTGGTAAGGCGCCAAACGATCATGATGGACCACGACGGGTTTCCCTCTGGGAATTTTCACGATCCTATAAATGACATCGTTAATCTTCTTCTTGATGGTGTAAGGACCTTCCCAGTTCTTTTGTAATTTGGGACAAATACCTCGACGCCGTCGGGGGTTATAGAGCCAGACTAAATCCCCAACTTGGTAACTCTTTTCCATTGTCCGTGTGTCATAGTACCTCTTCATCCGATCACTAGATAATTATAGTTTTCCACGCACCAGGTTGTGTATATTCTCCATTCGATTCTGAAGGTCAGCGACATATTGTTCACGTGCCATTTCTTCACCAGGTTTACAACCAAACACCAAGTCACATGGTAGCCTCATTTCTCTACCGAACAGGACCTTCGCAGGCGTTTGGCCAGTTGATTCGTTGATGGCCGATCGAATTGCCATTAAAAATAGTGGAATATGTCGATCCCAATCCCTCTGACAATCTGACACCACTTTTGACAGATAGTTGGTTATAGTCCGGTTCATTCGTTCCACCATTCCATCAGACTGAGGGTGCATCGCTGTGGTTCTCGTTTTGTGGATGCCTAATCTTTGGCAAACTTCTTAAAACAGCTTGCTCTCAAAATTTCTTCCTTGGTCTGAATGTAATTCTAATGGTACCCCAAATCGGCTTACGAATTCTTCAACCAATATATCTGCTAAAGTGGTAGCTTCCTGATTGGGAACTGCATATGCTTCAACCCATTTAGTGAAGTAGTCCATTACAACAAAGATGTACTTGTTTCCTACATCGGTCTGTGGAAGTGGCCCCAATATATTTACTGCGATTCTTTCAAAAGGACTTCCAACCAGGTATTGCTGCATTTCCGCCTTCGGTTTTCGGTGCGGACCATTACTGGCAGCACATGTAGTGCATTTACGACACCAATCTTTAACATCATTAGTGCAATTTACCCAGTAAAATCTATCTCGGATCTTTTGCAGCGTTTTCGTGATACCCAGATGTCCTCCAGAACTATCATTATGCATCTGTTTTAAAATTTCCGGTACAGCATTTCTTGGGACCACTATTTGTTTCCTTGTTTCTGTGCCCTCGGAATTTTCTACAAGTCTTTTAACGAGCCCTCCGTCCAAAATTAAAGAGTTCCATTGGGACCAGTATGCTTTTAAAGCAGGAGAGGATGAGGATATCTCTCTCCACAACGGACGACGGTCTATTCTCTTCCACTCCCTAATCTTTCTCAAAACGGGATCGTTTTCTTGTTGCTCCTCCAGCATAGAGCTCTCGTCTCCTGGCACAACCTTAACTAAGGCAAGTTTTTCCTCGTTCTGCTCCATACGGGTACAATGGGGGCAATCAGGTCGACATGGTCTTCTGGAAAGTGCATCAGCATTACGATGTCTGGTTCCAGGTCTGTGCTCGATTTCAACATCATATTCCTGCAGTTTTTCGAGCCATCTTGCTATCTGTCCTTCTGGGTTCCTAAATCTAAGTAGCCACTTTAAACTAGCATGGTCTGTTCTGATCAGGAATTTTCTGCCATACAGATATTTATAAAAGTGTTCGACATATTTTACAACTGCTAACAGTTCCCTCCGAGTTACACAGTAGTTCTTTTCAGCTTTCGATAAAGTTTTGCTGAAGTAACCAACCACTCTTTCCTTACCGTCTTGTAGCTGTGACAAGACGGCTCCAATTCCCACATTGGTGGCGTCGGTGTCCAGAATAAGCTTACCATCAGGAAGTGGATAAGCAAGAACAGGTGCTGACGTAAGCTGTTTCTTCAATATTTCAAACGCCTTTTGACATTCCTGATCCCAACAGAAGGACTTATCTTGTTCTGTCAAACGTGTCAAGGGTTTGGCGATGTCTCCAAAATTCTTGACATATTGTCGGTAATAGGAACAAAGACCCAAGAAACTCCGGAGCTGATGTTTGTCGATAGGGATTGGCCATTCCTGAACGGCTTGTATCTTAGCGGGGTCAATAGCAACGCCATCCTTGCTTACGTTATGTCCTAAATAGTTGACCTGTCTCTGGAACAAGTGGCATTTCTTAACATTCAATGTTAGATTAGCGTTCTGTAATCTTTTAAAAACTTCTTCCAGGTTAGATAAATGTTCCTTAAAGGTCTTACCCATTATGATGATGTCGTCTAGATAAACTAGACAAGTTTTCCATGACAAAGCCCGCAGGATGTTCTCCATTAGTCGTTCAAACGTCGCAGGAGCATTACAGAGGCCAAATGGAAGGACCGTAAATTGCCATAACCCTGATCCACTGGTAAAGGCAGTCTTTTCTTTGTCTGCAGGATTCATTTTAACTTGCCAGTATCCGCTTTTAAGGTCCAAGGTAGAAAACAGAGTAGAACCCACCAAAGCGTCGAGGGCATCATCAATCCTTCAATCCTTGGCAGAGGATAACTGTCCTTCTTAGTGACATCATTTAGCTTTCGATAGTCGACACAAAACCGCATTGATCCGTCTTTCTTTCTCACTAATACCACAGGAGAAGCCCACGGACTAGTGGATGGTTCGACTATGCCATTTTGAATCATTTCTTTAAGGGCTCTGTCTGCTTCTTCCTTTTTAACTTGAGGCATCCTTCGGGGTACCTGTCGAATCGGACGTGCATCACCAGTGTCAATTCTATGTTGTACAACATCAGTTCTTCCCAGTTTACTTTTAGAACCAAATACAGGTTTATAACGGTAAAGTAGATCTCTTACCTGTTTTTTTTCTAATTTTGACAAAGAGGGGTCTAATTTTGTCATTAATTGTTCAATTTCGTTGGTCTCATCTGTTTCCGTAACATTTATCTTGTGAATTATGGCCATTACTGGTTCTAAACTTCCCATTTCCGTGTCCTTTCGGAGAAGAACTGGATGATCGTTCAAGTTGATAACTCGGATGGGTACCTCTTTGGCGGATCTAACAAGAGTCTTACCCACAAGGAGTCCTTTTCCCAATTCATGGTCATGGTTCTTCGGCTCTATCATGGCTGGGGCACCATCTGGCTCCAGTCCATCCAACCGCGCTGTGACGACACATTCGCAGCTTGCCGGAAGTTCGATATCATCGATTAGCTTAATCGAGGCATTGTCAACTTGTTTTCGGTGCAGGAATATTTCTTCATTACCAGTACGAAGGATACGTCGGCGAAGATCCAAATGAAAACCACAGTGGAGCATAACATCCATGCCCAGAACAACATCTTCATCAACGTCAGCCACCAGCACTGAGTGAACAAGAGAGGTTGAACCAAACTGTAGCGTCACCTGTATCTCACCGTAGACTCTAGCAGAATCTCCGGTAGCGGTACGCAGTCTCCAACTGGTAGGCAACATCTTATTTCGCATAATGATGGTTGGTCGGACGATAGTTTTTGTAGCTCCAGTGTCTACCAGCATGCTAATATTCTTCCCATCAAGGAGGCCATCCACATATAAGCTGTCCACGTGATGTCGCAGAGTTGCCAATTTAATGGTGTGAGGGGCTTCGGGAATGTTTGTTCGATTTCGCCCTCCAGGAGTCGACTCGTTCTAGTTTTCCTGCTGCTGGGGTACTTCAGCAGGAGATTTTTCTTTTTGGGGGCAAGTATTTCTTATATGGCCTAGTTCTCCGCAGTTCCAGCATCTCACTGGGCGCCTTCTTTTTGGAGATAACTTCATTAACCTCTCTACTACCGCTTCAACGTCGCTAACGGAATGAACAGCATGGTCGTAGTTACCGGTGACTTCCCTTAGTCGAGCAACTCCACGTGAGGCCTCCGTCGCCGCCTCAAACTCCAGGGCAATGGTCAAGGCGTCCACAAGAGTCTTCGGCCGCGCCAACCGTACAGCGCGCTGCAACTCGACGTCTCGAAGACCATCGGTGAAGGTTTGGACTGCTAGGCACTCCAGGAAATCCTCCGCTGCATTTGCATACGCAAGTCGTACCATTCTTGCTACATCCGCCTCAAATTCCTGGATAGTTTCTCCATTTTTCTGTTTTCGGCTCTTTAACTGCATTCGGTACACCGGTTGTAGATGAGTTTGACCATAACGCATCTCTAGACGATTCACCAATAACTCGAAGTTGTCAGCTTCAGCCGGTGTCAAAGATTGCAAGACGTCTAAAGCTTCGCCTCGCAGAGCTACGGTTAGGGACAATGCCTTCTCCTGGGATGACCATCCATTAGCTCTGGCCGCTGCGTCGAATTGCTTCAGGTAATTTGGCCAGGAAGTCTTCCCGTCGAAGGTCGGGGGTTTCATCGTCGTTCGTACCTGGGTAGTCTCCCCATTTCCTCGTCGGTCGACGTCTACGTGGCAGGTTTCCATCCTTTCTGCATCTCCGTCGCCGTGGTGGATGGGCTGGTTTCGACGACAAGCTTCGTGTTCTCGTTGAAGCTTCCTTATTTCGGACTGCATTTGCTGGTTGATCTGGTTTTGCTCGTCTCGCAAGGTGGCGACTTGTTGATTTTGTTCGTCTCGCAAGCTGGACACTTGCTGATTTTGTTCGTCTCGCAAGCTGGACACTTGCTGATTTTGTTCGTCACGAAAATTGTACATTTCGGAGCGCAAATGCGATATTTGCTGGGAGAAGGAACTGGATAACTCTTCTGGTAGGGTAGACATCCGTTGTGATAGCTGGGACACCTCTTCGCGCTGGCTTCTTATCTGACTGGATAGCTCCTCTTGCTGGCTCGTCATTCGTCCTGATAGCTCCTCTTTCATCTGGGAAAGTTGTTTAATTTGTTCTTCTTGTTGGCTCGTCATTCGTTGGGACAGCTGGGACATATCTTCGCGCTGGCTCTTCATCTGACTGGATAACTCCTCTTGCAGCTGGGAAAGTTGTTGAGCTAGTTCAGAATTTGCTTTTTGAACTGGGTCTTCGAACTCCACAGCGTCAGGGTCCAAATCATTATTTACATAGTATTCACGGAGCCTTCTTAACAATACGGATTTGCTTCCAGTAGTTTCCAACTCCAATTCTTCGAGCTCTCTTCTGAGCTCAGCCACCAATAGTTCATTTATCTTTTTTCCAGGCATTCTTGTATCTTCACCCCACACCTGACACCAATTTGAAACACGTATGGGGGCTTTTTACACAATTTATTTACAAAATTGTTAAGATACACTGAACTCTGCTGGATAACGTCTAACTACTTGACAATACAATGAACTCTTCTGAACACTTGACTCGAACTGACGTTAACTGCCCGTGCATCCCCTTATATACAACATTATTTAATCTAGTTAGTGTGTTTAGAAGTTTCTAGAATTTTCTAGAACATTATTTAAAATGGTCAGTTGATTTTTTTACAAACTTCTAAAAATCAACTGTCAGTAACAATCTTTCAAATTAAGGTCCTTTCCTTTACGGTTATCCCGTTACAGTATTAACGAGTGTAAGTTAACACAAAACGAAATTGTCAAACTTACAAAAAGACTTATACTTATACTGATGGGTCTAAAACATCATACGGAGTAGGCATAAAAGTTGCAAACTCTCAATAGCCCTGGGAAACGATCCACTAAACGAAGCTATTACTTATAGAGTTTTGTGATCAGAAGTGAATTAAAAAACGCCTCAATTTAACCAAAATATTTATTGCCTCCGGTAGACAAGCTGCTTTAAAGGCTCTACAATATACAACGTTCGAGTTCAAAACAGCTTGGAACTGCAAATAATCCCCTAAGCAACAGGCTTAAGAAGGCTTAAGAGATCGTCGACAATGAGATTGCTGATAGTCTCGCAATAGAATAAGCTAATATTTCTTTGATAGGACCTGAACGTTTGTGTTGGATCTCGAAATGCTGCATCATATTTCGAAATAAAGAAAAGGACTACTGGCCAAATTAAGCAAAAAAGTTATAGTCTTAAAGTTTCAGAAATCTTAAATCAGAGTAATTACAGAAATTAACACTGAGTACTTTTTAAGGTACCATCTCTGTAAAATGTAAAGTGGACAGTGAAACAAGCAAAAAAAAAACGACAAATTATCTGTAACTGCAAAGTAATTGTTCGCCAGCGACATAATTATCTGAAATAGGTCTTCTTCAACCTCGTTCAGATTACAAACGACGTTCTAAGCGACTTTCTTAATTCTAGAACTTCTAATCTAATCTAATCTAAGTAACCTGGCATGGTCTCACCTATGGAGCCCCATGTTTTAAGCACTGCTTCCTATGGGAATATTGTGACCAGGTTCGGCACCAAGAGTCCTTACATGCACCCGTGCTTGCAGGACTCTAGTTTGTTCAGCTGAAAATCAGCATCCCGCTGATCCTCAGGAAGGCTTGAATCCAGTTGTCCTAAATTCCTTGAGTCACTGTTGCCACAGGGCAGTTCCCTTTATAAGAGATTTGAGTTCTGTGACCAGCTCCTCAAGGTGGTGATAGGATTCAGGATTCGTGTCACCGAAGATGAGGAACCGTTTATAGTCCAAGGCCTTACACTCGAATAGAATGTGAGTTGCCGTCTCATCGTCCATGTCACACAGTCGGCACAAGGTGGGTTCCTGTGTCAGAATCCCCATCCTCCGAAGGTGTAGTCTGAATCGTCCATGCCCGGTGAGCAGGCCCACTAGCACTCTGATCTGACTTCTGCCTAGATCCAGTATGTCAGACGTGAGTTTTTTGGAGTAGCCTTTGAGCATCAGCTTCGAGTGCCTCAGCCCTACAGTGTTACTCCAGTGCTTGGTAGACTCTTCCCAGACCCAGTTCCTGACTTTGGTCAGAATATCCGCGGTTTCATTTCCTTCAAAACCTTTATCCATTACAAGAAGACACTGTTTTGTCTAGCCAGTTCATTGAGGTTTTGTATGCACTCCCAGATCAGCTTGGAACTAACCCGGAATTGTTTTAAGGCCAGCAGTGCAGCCTGGCTGTCTGAGAAGAAGGTTATCCTCTCTCCTCTCCAGCCACGGCCTCGGGCGTGGTCAACAGCCTTTAGTAAGGCGTATACCTCAGCCTGGTACACGGTTGTCTCCGTTCCCAAGCTGAAGTGCTGCCTAAGGTTGCTTGGACCACAGACCCCTGCACCGGTTCCTTCTGACGTGCGAGATCCGTCAGTAAAATTCTAGAACTTAAAAACTCATAAATAGATGTAGAGTCTACAGAAAAGATCTTCTAGGTCCAGTGTAGTAAGGTCATCTGGGCCAACCGACCCACTTATAATCTACAGTCTACTGGCTTGATTTGAAATATTTTTTATGAAAATTGAATAGAAAGTTCTTAGAATAATACTTAACCATATACTAGATCAACAAAAATATCTATAAGTAATAAATCACAAAAATATAATTTGATGGTATCTCAGGCCCTTGTCCCCTCCTAAAATTAAGTATTTATCTTAATTGAACATAAAATAAAAGTAGTTTTAATCACAAGTTTGATCTCTTATTTAGTAAAATATATTTAAGGTACAATCAGATAACAAATATATACATAAATATATAGAGAAAATCCAGTTACATATATTTTTAGAAATCTATCAGCATTTAACACTTTAATTTAAACGATGTTTTAATTACCCGATCAAATATAAATAAACGACGATGATTTAAATTAATGCGTTTCACAAATATATTCAAATCAATATATAAAAAAAAGAAAAATTTAATCTGCACCAGAAAGCGTTAACATCATAAATAACGAATTAATTTACTTAATAGAAGATTACACATGGCAAGATTTATTGGTTATTTAAATGAATTTTTTTACAAACAACTATTTTATAAATACTATTTTCTCGTGGATACTGGCATTAGAATCAAAATTTTATTTATACGCGGCAAGCCTTTCACCAGTAATTTTTTGAGATGAGGTTAATTTATCATCGGTTTTGTACAAGAGTCAACTGTGTAAACATAATATGTTAATTTCAGGTAAGGTATTTGGTTAACATAAAATAAAATATAATCAGAAGTTATATCGGTACATATAATTTGTTGAATAGGAAAAAATCCTCGATGAAAAAGAATAGCTAACATCTATGGTAACTTTGTTATATCTTCATTTTTATTATTAATGCTTACGTAATTTATGTAACAGTCTAATATTAAATATTACTGTAAGCTTATAATATATTAGAAAAATTTGCTAATTACAAAAACCATTGTATAAAAAACATTACAGAAGTGATAAATATACAAAATAGTTGCAGTATAAAAAGAAAACCCCATCTGTTAAATACTTAAGGCCTCCGTTCGGTCATTTGCAGCCATGCGGCTCCAGTCTCACTAATTTGCTTATCCACAAGTAAAACTCCCTTGAACCAAGAGGAGAAACTCTATTGCTAAAAGAATTAATTGTACCAAAATTCTTATACAGTCTTTAAACTTGCGCGGTCACGTTTAAAATATTAAGGTCTACCCTAAAATTGTTTCCAGATTAGTATTATTCGTTCCAAGTTCGTACGGATTGACCTATCTGATCTTAATATTTGTTAAACTACGGCTGGTTATCGCTTCCATTATATTATATTACCTGTAACTTTACCGGTTTGGGTTTCATTTTGTCATAGATTCTTCGACTAGAGCTTTTGACAAATTGTTCTTATCTGGTGTTGATGTTTATTCTTCTTTATTTGTTAATGTTATTTTATTTATTGGTCTTATGTTTCTTGTTTTATAATTAATCTTTTTTTATATTACTCATCATTTTTGATCAATATATGGCAGCCGTGGCTTACACCAAACACTTAAACTCAGAAGAATAATATATGGCTGCGAGTGATTATGATGTCGAAATAAATTAAAGAAAAGTTATCGGTTTTTATAGTAAAGATACTCAGCACATGTTACTCGAATCACCGTATATGAATTAATAAAAAATAGACTTTAGAAGAAAAAAACCGTATTTATTGCGTTTCTTTAAGTGTTATAAAAACGCATCATTTAGGAGATATTATATATAATATGTCAGCTAAAAGAAATTATCCTAGTTTGCGTAGCATTTAAATTGAATGGGGAAAAAAAGTGATAGATTGTGCCCGAACAACTTTGTGGCGTTTTCGGAAGAACAACGAAATGAAATTTAAGACTATCGATAAACGTCAGTCTATCATGAAGAGCAAGACACTGGTAGTATGGTAAAACGAATATTTACAAACCATCACAAAATATAGAGAATGCGGAGAAGACGAGTTTATTATCTGAATGAAACTTGGTGCAACACACCTGTAACGGTGAAGAAAGAATGAGCTGATTAAAACCAGTAAAAATGCATTGTAGATGTTCATTCTAACAAAGAAAAAAGAATTAGCATTCAACATTGTGGCAGTTCTGGCAGTTGGGTTGAAGGAGCGCTTGTTCTCTCCGTTAAATACTTAAAAAAATGTTTTTTGGATTACGATCAACACACGGATGAGAAATTGCTATTGTTATGGATAACATTATTTATTTTTGAAAAAAATTACATTTACTTTGAAGTGTGCTACACAAAAAAATGGCCCTTGGTAAGCCAGGCGCATCAGTAGTTTTTTATTAATTGAATTAAATATTTAAAGTATACGTTTCAGACAAAAATGTTTTAGATAAAAGTTGTAGGTCTCTTTAAGAAAAACAAAAAAGTACCCTAACATTTTTTTGTACAGAATGAAGTAAAAAAGTTACGAATTTTTTTCCATTTTGATTTGATGTCACGCCCAAACGGCCGTACCGATTTGGCCCATTAACGAACTTGACCTAGAATTTGGGACGATTGATTTTTGTACCAAATTTCATTTTGATCCGTTAAGAAATGTGACCGCTATCGTGTCCACAGATTTCGTTATATCGGAACTATACATATATACATACCTACATACACATTTATATATATATATATATATATATATATTGTAATGGTTTCTCTTCTTAACTCCGGCTTTCTGGGATGGGTTCCTTCTTATTTCTTTTATTCTTTTTTAATTTTATTTAAAAAAATTTACTATTCAATTAATTATAACTCTATATTAAGATCAACTTTAAATACAAAATGACAAGTTCAAATTATCCATCAAAAATCCGCAATCAATTTTCGTTTCCATCGCATTTCACCGCTTATATACATAAAAAAAATAATAGTCACTGGTCTATGTCGTCACACTATACAGTAAGATATTTTAATTTACACAATAGACACAGTGATACCATAACTTTTTTTTTTTTTTATAGTTTTAAAATTTATTTTTAATTTTCAATTAAATAATTTTAGTTTTATAATTTATGTTTAATTGTTTTAATAAAATTTTCCCCACAAATCACTGCGTCTATTATATAAATGCAAATATCTTACCTATCTGTCAGTCCCGTCTGTCAAAGTCCTTGGAGGTGTCTCGAATTTGCAGTTCTAGGTGCTAATAGGTGTCTCGATTTGCAGTTCAGGTACTTGTAGGTTTCGAATTTGCAGTTCAGGTGCTTGCAGTGGACTCGAATTTGCAGTTCTGGGTGCTAGTAGTTGACTTGTATTGGGCCCCACGTTGGGCGCCAATTTTGTAATGGTTTCTCTTCTTAACTCCGGCTTTCTGGGATGGGTTCCTTCTTATTTCTTTTATTCTTTTTTAATTTTATTTAAAAAAATTCACTATTCAATTAATTATAACTCTATATTAAGATCAACTTTAAATACAAAATGACAAGTTCAAATTATCCATCAAAAATCCGCAATCAATTTTCGTTTCCATCGCATTTCACCGCTTATATACATAAAAAAAATAATAGTCACTGGTCTATGTCGTCACACTATACAGTAAGATATTTTAATTTACACAATAGACACAGTGATACCATAACTTTTTTTTTTTTTTATAGTTTTAAAATTTATTTTTAATTTTCAATTAAATAATTTTAGTTTTATAATTTATGTTTAATTGTTTTAATAAAATTTTCCCCACAAATCACTGCGTCTATTATATAAATGCAAATATCTTACCTATCTGTCAGTCCCGTCTGTCAAAGTCCTTGGAGGTGTCTCGAATTTGCAGTTCTAGGTGCTAATAGGTGTCTCGATTTGCAGTTCAGGTACTTGTAGGTTTCGAATTTGCAGTTCAGGTGCTTGCAGTGGACTCGAATTTGCAGTTCTGGGTGCTAGTAGTTGACTTGTATTGGGCCCCACGTTGGGCGCCAATTTTGTAATGGTTTCTCTTCTTAACTCCGGCTTTCTGGGATGGGTTCCTTCTTATTTCTTTTATTCTTTTTTAATTTTATTTAAAAAAATTCACTATTCAATTAATTATAACTCTATATTAAGATCAACTTTAAATACAAAATGACAAGTTCAAATTATCCATCAAAAATCCGCAATCAATTTTCGTTTCCATCGCATTTCACCGCTTATATACATAAAAAAAATTATAGTCACTGGTCTATGTCGTCACACTATACAGTAAGATATTTTAATTTACACAATAGACACAGTGATACCATAACAATATATATATATATATATATATATAAATATATATATATATATATATATATATATATATATATATATATATATATATATATATATATATATATATATATATATATATATATATATATATATATATATATAATAAACAAAGTGCCAAGAAAACGCGTATTAATATAAACAAAAGGGGAAAACTATTGGGCATGTACGCAAAAAAGGATCAATAAGGCCACGAGTAGAAATGGTAACCGCAGACATGCATGTTTCTGGCTCATTATGGTTATGCCGCACTGATGACGGCTAATGAGCTAGAAACATGCATGTCTGCGGTTACCATTTCTACTCGTGGCCATATTGATCCTTTTTGCGTACATGCCCAATAGTTTTCCCCTTTTGTTAATATATATATATATATATATATCTATAAACTTTTGAACGAAAGGTGTTTTTGAGGTCAGGGGGCCCAAAACGAAAAACTGTAGTGAAATTTTCCCGAAGTCGTGACCTGCGAACCAGCTGAATAGTAGACATAAATCTACTAAAAACAGTGTTGCGTATAAAAACATTCAAAAACGAGTATGTCATTGACTGTTTGGCAAAACAAGAAAGCTACCTTCCTTTTACTGTGTTCTAAATTTTATATAGCTACTTTGGGGTCAGTTGAAAGAGCTTTTTAATTAAAAAATTTAATAGTATCTAGTCTTTTATGGGGTTTACAAAAAAAACATCTTTGCTTTCATGTCGCGGTTCAGTAAAATAGTTGAATAGAACAGTCGGTACCTGCTGGTATAATATAGATCCTATTACGGCCCCGAGCTTTAAAGTGTCGCCTTAGGTAGCTTTTAGGATTAGTCACTCCGCTTAAAACTTGGAACGAATAATACACGAATTCTGAGTAGAACTTAATGGCGTTTCATGACACAGAGGAATACAAGGCAACAAGCAGATTGATAGACTTGCAACAGAAGGATAAGGAACAATATATTACTATTCAGAGCAAGCTCTAGGTATATCAAAAAGTACGATGCACTCCTTAAACAATACCGCCAAAACTGGTCAAGCACACAGCATATGCGTATTAAACAGAAGAGTGCAAAAAAAGCTTAAACAATGCTGAAAACCAACGAGCCATTATAGGGTTAAAAAAGTAAAAAAAAATTATATAAAGAACTAAGCAATATTTTTTAAAATTAAAGAAAATTTGTTAGTCCGGTATTTTCCACCTCTAAACAAAAAATTATAAAAAAAGTTTTAAATTACTTTCCACATACACCCAAACAATTAAAATAATTATTTTTCTCATCACACGCGATAAAACTTATAAATATAAAACCGCAAAATTCTAATTTTTTACCAAAATTCTTTATATTATAGAGTATTGTTTAGTCGACGAAGTTTATATTCCACATTAAAAAACTTTCCCTATTTTCATTAATTAAGTGGGACTATCAAAAAGCGATCAAATAGAGCGAACTTTCCCAAAAATCCCTTGACGCAGTCTATTCCTCAAATAAATGAGAACACAGCTGTAACATGTGCGGCTTTCTAATAGACGAGACTGGTCTGTTATTAGTCATGCCAGTAAGATCGATGGCGTTAATAGCGCCCTCTTTAATCAAGCACAATACCATATGCATTGTGGCACCTTATTGGGCTGGTATATAGACAGGTAAACAGGAATTATACAGTAACACATATATATCCACCCTTCAATCCATCTTTATTACTGGTGTAAATGCGAGGGTTGTAAAGTTTTGGGAATCTAACGGCTTATGCATGTTATAATTGTTTTTACGTATAAAAACCGTATTTTTTTTTTTAATTCTGTCTTAATAAAACATTAAATATTTAAAAGTATAAATAAAAAATACAGCTTCAATAATTTCTTTGACTCCATATTCTCTTAAGTAGATATTGTCACTAATAGAATTATAGATTAGATAGTTAAACCAATCAAAACAGGGAAGAATATTTGTCAAATCATATAATATATAACATTTCGGTCTGCATTGTTATCGCTCACCAGCAGTGTTGCCAATTTAAAATTTTTGTAGACCAACACAAAAAAATAAGCAGAAAAAGGTAGATTTAAAATAATGGCGGCAAGTTTAAAAAAGAGTTTATCTATTAAAAAAATAAGTTTAATTTAAGTTACAAAAAATTATAACGGTATATCAGTAGATTACTTCCTAAATCAGTAACTTGGCATTACTACTCACCCGTTCTCACAAAAATCCAAAACAAAAAGTTGGCAAACCTGAGCGAAATGTAGTACAAATAACTTCAAAGACGACGCGCAGAGTGATCGTACTGTTCTTGTGTACCTATATACGGTGTAATAGGGTTTTATTTTTCATTCGATCATCATTCATGATAGGAATTAGAAAAATAGAGTTAAATTCTATTTTAAATCAGATTTTTTTTATTTTCATATAAAAATTCTATTCCGAAAAAAATATTAAAACTATTTCAAAATTATACGAGGGTAACTCAAATATAAATGGTAATTTTACTGTTCGTCTTAAAATTCAGTTTCAATCTAAATGAAAGGGGCTAACTGCGCGTGCTGACTTGTATTTTATCAGTAGTACAGACATGATAGGGCAAGAGTTACCTTTGTCTATGGCACTAATGAAGGCGTTTACAGTCATCAGTTTAACCCGTTTAAAGGCACAGTTTGGGGGCAGTGCACTGTCTCTGAATCATGGACAAGAAAATTTTATGGGCTGACAACAACGGGTTAAAAACTAAAGTCAGACTCAACGCCTAAGATCAGGCCTTACCAATAACAATATCCGTAACATTAGGCATCCTACTGAAGGTAACCACCAATTAACCGTTAAAAAACTTCATCAGCTTTGAAAGTGTTCAATCCATAATCACTTATAAACTTGGCATCAAAAAAATTTGTGTTTAATAGGTTTACTAATCATTTTTCCGCTCAATAGACGTAAATGCGCCTTACTACTGCCGCAAAGCGACTTTAAGAAAGAAAACCCCTAAAAAAATGGGCTGGCAATTACTCGAGCAATTTTCTTACCTATCTTCTTGTGAAGTAAACTTTCGAATTGATAATGTGTGACACTATTTTAAAAAATTCTGAATTAATATTATTTATAAGGTTATTTAATAAACATGTAAAAAAGATTACCGTTTATATTGTATTTTCTTTCGTATAGTAAAACCAAATAGATTTACTTACAACTAAGTTCAGTTCGAATGTATATAAAATTTTCTGCTTAAAATATAATTACATTAACACCAAGGAAATATCTCGAACTATAATGAAGAAAATATATTTTTCTTCAAGCGTATAATAATAACTATATTACTTTTTGCAACACAGACCGTAGAAATATCCCATTATTTTACTAGTACAAAAATGAATTTTCATTATTGTACTAATAAAATAATGGGGCGTTGTAATCAAGTAGGTAGGAACTGTCATTTTTAAACTTATTTAATTTGACGTTTGTCTGTTTTGAAAATTTTGTGAAAAATGTCTCAAGAATTGCAATGTACGCCTCCGGAATTAGTTGAAATAGCTAATTCCAGTATTGAAACTCTAATTCCAACGAAGTCGCGTAAACTGTATGATTTTGCATACGAAAAATTTCTAAAATGGTGCAATGAATATAATGTACAGCAATACACGGAAAACGTTATGCTTGCATACTTCACGAATTTGTCCAGAAAGTTTAAAAGTTCTACTCTATGGGCACAGTATTCAATGATTAAAAGTCAATTAAACATTAAACATAATGTTAAAATAGAAAAATATAGCAAATTAATTGCATTTATAAAGCGCCAAGGGGAAAATTATACACCGAAAAAATCAAAAGTATTAACACAAGATCAATTTGATAAATTTCTCAAGGATGCACCAAATAATGTTTATTTAGCAACAAAGGTAGGTACTTTCTTATTTCTTTTTAATCATTATTACGTTTATTAAACCGTTGACAGTGATATCTACTAGCAGATCAATATTTAACTTGACAGCAAATATTACCTCATTTCCTACTTATAACATTTAATGACGGTAGCTCAGTGGCAGAGCTTTTGTCTTCGGTCGCAAAGGTCAGCGGTTCTAATCCCGGTGCTACCAGCTTTTTTTTTATTTATTTCAACGTTTGTTTTAGGTTATATTAATATTTGGAGTCACAGGAGCCCTTAGATGCGATGAACTTGTTAATTTAAAGTCTAGCGAAATCCAAGATTTGGGAAATTTAATTTTGGTTAAAATCATAAACACAAAAAACAAAAAACAACGGTCGTTTACTATAATTGGCGATTTTTATTTGAATTTGGTAAGATAGTATACGGCTCTTCGTCCGGATGATATTGGCCTGCAGCGATTTTTTATTAAATACCAGAATGGTAAATGTCACCGTGTGGTAATGGGTATCCACAAAATATCAAACGTACCAAAAGACGTTGCTACGTTTTTGAAATTAACAAATCCTCATGAATATACAGGACATTGCCTTCGGAGGACTTCCGCAACTATTTTAGTTGACAACGGAGGTGATATTACCGCTTTAAAGCGGCATGGTGGATGGAAATCCACCAGTGTTGCTGAAGGGTACTTAGAGGATTCCATTTCTAGTAAAACACAAACTGCACAAAAAATACTTAATTGGCAAGAACAACCAAGTAATAGTTCTGGAATCGCTGACATAATAATCGACAATCAACTTACTAATAATATGATGTATACCAATGACAAAATTGTAAATGTCGAAGCTGAAAGCGGTGGCAGTGGCTTAAATTTAAACAACTGCAGTATACAAAACTGCACATTTAATATTACTGTTAATAAATAGGTAACACTTTATGTAATTTTTCGTTTGTATTAATTAAATAGTTGAGATATAAACAAAGCCTTTTATATTTTTTATAAAATGCATATTATTATTACGCTTGAAGAAAAAATAGTATATGTTACTCGGAGCAGAAGGCCCATTATATGTTTCGCCCAGTTTGCACAGCCTCGGCTAGCGCCTCGGCAGTGCAAGAATCTGGGCTCAACAATAATGTTGGCCTTCTACTCCTAGTAACATAATATACTATTCAAACAATAGTGATATAAAAACCAAAAAAAAAATCTACATAATATGCATTCGCACACCATTTAAAAAAATTTGAACATTTGAACATAAATTTAATTTTACCAAAGTCAGTATTTTTAAAATGGAGTAAAATGGACATAAAAAATGATTTCTAGAAATAACGCACATAATGAAGTACCATTGTGAATCATGAATAAAAAATTATTTTTAAGTTGAATAAGTCTCCACCTCTTCCTTGTCTTAACCTTATCCAAAGCTTAAATGGTATCCGCGTTGCGTTAGCCTTTCATATCATTGGGTCCCATCTATCTCTATTTAATGCATCCTCGCTTCTAATTTTTTTCTCTTTTATGTCCTCATTTATTATATCCATCCAGCTCACATTTAACTATTCTTTTACTTACATAAATGTTAAGTCTCTTCTCTACATGACTAAACCATCTCAACCTGTTTTCCTAGATTTTCTTGCTCAGCTGTTTTCCTCTTATTTATAACTTTATCTGTCCTAATTAATTTAAAAAAAAAATGTGAGCCGTCACGGGACGCCTGGCAGATGTGAAACATCGACATTAACCCGTGCCTAAATCATAAGACATTTCCAATTTAAATAACATGGCATTTTTGCACTTTTTGTCGTTAATTTTTTTTACTGAAACAAATGTAGCTAAAAATAATTAAATATCTATTTCTTGTAGGAAATTTGCAATAAATTTGTCATCAGAGTTAAATTAACGATTTTTTTTTTGTACAAAATACAAAATTTGGATACAAAATAAAGTATATTATCGCTTATAAATAATAGTATCACAATGGTATCACAATATTTATTGTACGTTTTCTCAGATTGCTCACAGATGTCGTTAGATTACAGAACGAAAATAAATTTAAAACGTGATTTCGTTTAGCTTTTTATTTAATTGCCTTAAATTCAATAATCTTAAAAAAGGAAATTATTAAAACACAAATTTATATAGAAGTACGTTACTATATTAATATAATTGTAGTTACTTCATAATTTTAGTACAAACAAAAAGCGATAGTAAATAAAAAATAGGAAAATGATGAATTTAACTATGAATACAACTTTATCGTTGAATAACTTTTAAACGGTATTTAAATGGGAAATGTATTATGATTTAGGCACGGGTTAATGTGAATATTAAGGGCTGGTTTGGGTCTGATAATTTTTGTTAGGTCATAATCTAAAAATTTGATGGGTGTTTGGAGAACAAAACCAAATTTGGGAAATAACGGACACCCTAATGTATATATCATTTTTATTCAATATTTTTAATCACTTTCTTTACTAACACTTTGTTTATTTATATTTAAAACAAACACTTTATACACAAATTTTACAGGGACTATTCACCAACAATCTATTTTGATTAACAAGCTGTCAATTTTACAGGTCAGCAAAATATGTAGGTATATTATGTTGCCTATACAAACAAACATTTTTATATATATAGAATAGATAGTAGGCGGAATCGAGTTAGGTTTTTATGAAACAATTCATACCCTGTCCCGCCAAATTTTTAAATCGATGAGCTTCTTCCCCCTATTGTTGGCGCGCCACCGTCGGCGTCGCTCAAAACATGAGACCAATTTCATATAAGGTATCAGTACATCTCTTTATTATATATTATCGATGCGTTAGGTTCTTTACGTCATACAAATCATACGTCACCGTCGCCACGCGAGAAATCTGATTCACGTGCGGCTATAGATGTTTCACATCAAAAACAATCATTTTACAGAGGGTAACCATAGTAAAAAGAAACTTTGGACATATGGACAAACATTTCATACTTGTAATGTAATCAAAAAATATTGTATTATTTGCAACATAATTGATTATAGAAAAACTTTCTTCCATATAAGTTTTTGGTTTCAGTACATCTACAGATTATGAACATCTTTTGCATTTTAGGATTTTGTTGGAAAAAGTCTTAATCTATACCTATTAATGTTGTGGCGATTATTATTATTGTTGACAAATTGTGTTTCAATAAGGAGATTGCTACTTCAATGTTTACTATTTTCAAAGGTTTCTCACAAACGTAAACAGCTTTCTTTTTGCAAGAATTTTTGATAGATTTTTAGCTAATTTGGGTATGGTTTATATTTCTACACCAAAATGTAGAAATATAAAAATTTTGTTTTATTAAATATAAAATTACTGCTAGATATTTAGTACAAATTATTGCTTTTTTAAACATCCTAGTAATTTTATGCAACACTACTTGCAGGTGACTATGAATATGTTTATCTCATTAAATAAATAGATTTTAAATTATTTTTATAAAAAAAGAACAGAAAAGTGGTTCTCAATATCAAAGTAAATTTTCCGATTAGCCGTTTGTGAAACGAAGAACTCTTATAACGGAGGTCGAGTTCTATTGGATTTCGTATACAGTCAGAGTAAATCTGAAAAAAGGTTTATTAAGTTTTTTATCGGAACTAAAGTGAAGCCAATGCGAGTCCCAGACCCGTCCAACTTAATAAACTTCTGAATCTGATAACTGAGAATCGGCCTCAGTTTTTACAATTTAAATTTAGAAAAAGAAGAATGCAACGCAGAGTTTGTCAGAGCTTATTTCGGTAAATGAGTTTTATTTTGCAAGAATAGCGGAATTTTTTAATTGAAATAAATCGCTTTAGACTTTCTTAAAGATTTGCGATTTTATTAAAAAGGCTAATATATTACATATGTATAAAGAAATAAATAAAAATTCCAATAATAAAGTGGACAATAAATAAATTACTACTTTGGAAGCTTCTCACTCAAACACCAGAGGTATAGTGCGCATATATTCTTTTAAGATATGTAGATTTTAGATTAAAAGTAAGGTCGATAGTTTAATACCAAACTGCGACTTAATAGATCTTTTATATATCTATATCTTGTAGCGTTATTATAACCTTGCTAGCTCCAGGGTGGTGGCTTCCTTCTGGGTTTTCTTTTGACTTTCCCCAAACAAATAAAAAGGGCGCCAAAATACAGACATACAAATGAAAGAGGTTAAATCAGTTTAAAATCGTTTATTCAAGAATTTCAGAATTTGAAAATTTTCAAGATATTAGTTGATTAAAAGTGATTAAATTATTTTTCTTATCTTTTTTATTGGAATCTTCCTCGAGACAGAGGTTCGGTTCTGGACACAGATGTCGATGGCAAGATGTTTTCTTTAGTAACTCTTCCAGATTCGGTTCAGGACACAGATGTCGATGGCAAGATGTTTTCTTTAGCGACTCTTCAAGATTCGGTTCTGGACACAGATGTCGATGGCAAGATGTTTTCTTTAGCAACTCTTCAAGATTCGGTTCTGGACACAGATGTCGATGGCAAAAAAAAAATAGTTTCGGCTAGGCCAAAGCTTCTTAGACAGAAAATTGTTTTCTGGTTTCAAGTCCTATCATAGGACCCTTCAAAATTTGGCAATCGGCCTATGAAATAAAAATGAAAACCGTCAAAATTCCGTCTCACTAAACCTTAATTTCGATTACAATCATTCAAGGTTTCTCCAAGTTCGAGATAGAAAAAAAGTTAATCACTTGAACTGTTTACTTATTTTTAACACAATAAAAACTGATTTATAACAATGATTGTAATCGAAATAATTAAATGTTAGAACAATATAACTATTATATTCAATAAAATAAATTCACTAAGTTTTTGATTACTACTAAATATTTAAACAATTTAATTTTTACTCACCACGAAGGGAGAAGGTATTTGAAAGGACTGAATACCTTGAAGCACAAATTGTAAAGAATAAAAATAGCGACACTATTCACGATTGAACTAAAAATTCCCCTCTCATTACTGAAACCAAGTCTGCGACGACTCTATAGACGCGGAATGGTAAAAATTAAATAGTACGTAGGCCAGGCCAAAAAATAACGTTGCAAAATAGCCGAGATATTATAGAAATTAAATAATATATAGGCCAGGCCAAAAAATAACGTAGTAAACGTTACACCACGGTAACCTGACGAAAAAAAAAAGAATTGCAAATTCTTTTTTTTTTTTTTGATTAAAAATTTAAACTATTAAAATCCAAAAACAATTAAAAAAGTAAATAATCAAAAACTGGTGAATAGGTAAAAAAATATACAACATTTAATAATTAAAGGTAACCACAAGGATTTGTGTAATTCTTGAATAATAAAAAAAAAAATTCTCGATAAAAAAATTTAAGAACACGAAACCTTACTTAATATTAACCATCCTAATCAATGTCGTCAACAACAAACGAGATGTCAAAAAGAACAAAAGATAATTTGTTCACAAAGCAATTGTGAACAAAGCGCGAAAACAAAAATATGTCTCCAAAATAACCAAAACAAGATAAGACTGACATCAAGAGAATCATTGAATACAAACAAAAAAATACTCCAAAAGAGTAATCAAATAAGCCAATGGCCAAAGGACTATTCAATGAACGAGAAAAAAGTTGAAACCAAATATCAATCGAACGAAAATGTGACCAAACACTAAAAGAAAAAATCGATTGATATTCAGAACCAAACAAAACTTGACAGTCTTATCGCTGTTCAAATACGACATACAAACGAAGAAAAGATAATTATTCAACGGTAAAAAGACAAGACATCGCAGAAATAATGAAATCCAAGTGAAAACACTAATATAGGACAGTTAATAAAAGTAAAAACGACGAAATCATTCAGGAACAGAAAACAAATACTCAAACGCTAGAAACACTAAAAGGCAATAATCAATAAGTAAAGAAGGAAAAAAAAATTTGAAAAAGGAACAAACTAAGAATTCAAAAATACAAATTTTTTGCTAACGTGGTGGTGCGGCACAGAGGAACAGCGACAGCCTGTACTCGCAAAATAATGCTATCCCTAAGGTACAGTACTGACCTGAACTCACCAACCCTTATAAAATTTTTTTTTCTTTAAATAAAAAAAAAAATTAAATGACAATCGAAGTTAATTTAAAAGGTTGAAATGAATTTTGAAAAAGTTTTTAAGAATTTAAAAAAAAATCTAAGAAATAGAAATTGAAAAGTTAATAAAACTAATGCCTTCAGTGAAGTGACTCCAGTGTAAAGAAATCCAAAAAAATTCAATCAAAAGTAAAGAATTCAAACATGTCGAGAAAAGATAAAATATATACGATATCAATATATTTGTCACAAACAATTAACTACAAAAAAATTACAAACAACGAGACATAAGAAAAATCACAAAATTTTTTATCAAAATGTCCTAGGTATGTGAAGAAACAGTCCTAGATATTAAAAGGTATTTCTGTACTTGGTGTATCACAAAATCAATACAGATAAAAAAAATGAAAGAATGGTATGTGGAAAACAAAAACCCCGAGTAGGTACAAAAACATAAGGAAAATCTATTTGTTTCAAAAAGGTAAACCCTAACGGTTAAAAAAAAGAAACCAAATAGAACAAAATCCCCAAAATAAACTCCTATTGTGATCCATACGAACAGAACACCAATAGAGCTAAAAAGAGCAGTTAAACCTAACTGCTACACAATAAAGAGGTCTCACAGACCCCTACAAGATACTAAGGTCCCACAGACCTTACACGGTAATAATGTGGTCATCCAGACCACATCCAAAATGCCCACGGCAAACACTATAGGTACCCACACTCAAGATATAACAAAATTTCCGATAACCACTTTTCAAATTCTTTACTGGAAGAAATGAGATAAAAAGAGAGAAAAGAAAAAAACCAAAATACAGAAATGAAAGGAATTCAAATAAATTTTGACTGTAACTCTCACAATCACAAAATGAAGTCATATTAAAAACAGACAAAAGCTTAAATAGCAACGAAAAAAGGACATATTGATAAAACGGTACAAACACATTAAAATCTGCCAAGAAGCCGACATCAGCTAAGAAATACCGCCATAAGATAAGAAAGAAACTCTCTAACACTAAATTCAATAATTAGAAATAATAATCTTAAATGTTGAGAAAATATCCCAAGAGACATTCTGTATAGAAAAATTTCTAAATGGGAACGCAACATGATTGTAAGGTAAAACAATTTAATAAAAGATAATAATAATCTTCGATAAATAAACCAGTTAAAGTTATAAACGAAATATACCAATTCCATAGTGGTTTACCTTGAATCTATCGATACTAAGATCCAACAAAATAAAATAAAGATAAAAAGTATTAGATGTTAGTAAAATATTTATAAAATATTTGAATGTCTGTATTTAAATTGATGGAAAAAATTTAAAATTACTTTAATTTAATGTGAATGCTAGGAAAAGCTTCAAAAAAACCAGAATACTTAGTTGGGCGCCAAATTGTAACGTTAATTAACCCTTAACTGTCGCCAGTTCGTAGCCAAAACAATCCCTTTGAGAAAAAGATATAAAGATAAAGAAAAATCTCAAAGAAATTGCTTCAACTACGTTGGGCGCCAGTTTGTAGCGTTATTATACCCTTGCTAGCTCCAGGGTGGTGGCTTCCTTCTGGGTTTTCTTTTGACTTTCCCCAAACAAATAAAAAGGGCGCCAAAATACAGACATACAAATGAAAGAGGTTAAATCAGTTTAAAATCGTTTATTCAAGAATTTCAGAATTTGAAAATTTTCAAGATATTAGTTGATTAAAAGTGATTAAATTATTTTTCTTATCTTTTTTATTGGAATCTTCCTCGAGACAGAGGTTCGGTTCTGGACACAGATGTCGATGGCAAGATGTTTTCTTTAGTAACTCTTCCAGATTCGGTTCTGGACACAGATTTCGATAGCAAGATGTTTTCTTTGGCGACTCTTCAAGATTTGGTTCTGGACACAGATGTCGATGGCAAGATGTTTTCTTTAGCAACTCTTCAAGATTCGGTTCTGGACACAGATGTCGATGGCAAAAAAAAATAGTTTCGGCTAGGCCAAAGCTTCTTAGACAGAAAATTGTTTTCTGGTTTCAAGTCCTATCATAGGACCCTTCAAAATTTGGCAATCGGCCTATGAAATTAAAATGAAAACCGTCAAAATTCCGTCTCACTAAACCTTAATTTCGATTACAATCATTCAAGGTTTCTCCAAGTTCGAGATAGAAAAAAAGTTAATCACTTGAACTGTTTACTTATTTTTAACACAATAAAAACTGATTTATAACAATGATTGTAATCGAAATAATTAAATGTTAGAACAATATAACTATTATATTCAATAAAATAAATTCACCAAGTTTTTGATTACTACTAAATATTTAAACAATTTAATTTTTACTCACCACGAAGGAAGAAGGTATTTAAAAGGACTGAATACCTTGAAGCACAAATTGTAAAGAATAAAAATAGCGACACTATTCACGATTGAACTAAAAATTCCCCTCTCATTACTGAAACCAAGTCTGCGACGACTCTATAGACGCGGAATGGTAAAAATTAAATAGTACGTAGGCCAGGCCAAAAAATAACGTTGCAAAATAGCCGAGATATTATAGAAATTAAATAATATATAGGCCAGGCCAAAAAATAACGTAGTAAACGTTACAATCTACTCAAGAATTCATATGGTCTAGACGTTAAAGAAAGTCTATTATCCGCTTAGGGCGTACGTTTGTAACCAGATTCGGCTCTAGCAAGAGTTGTCTCAGATATTTATGTCTCTGTCAGACAATAACCGTGCAGTAACAGAGAATATATTCAGCTGTTTCATCTGTATGCTCTTAGAATCTGCATATTCCACTGTCTGCATTGCCTATTTTACAACTGTAGTAGCTGAATGGAGAACGTCTGTGTGACCTCCTGCACATGAAGGCGGTATTAACCTTTTTACTTTTCTGTGACCTGAAGTGTTTTTCCAATATGCTGCACTAAGTTAATGTTCCTAATTTTTAAGTTAATCCAAAATGCGTATTTCTTGATGCCACAAAATGGTTAAGGGCCGATAAAAAAAGTATCAGCTTTTTCTTTTGCGGAACTATAAGCAATCTAGTTTTCAACAATCCCTTTATGCCCTGGAACTCACAACAAAAATACTTTGTTGTGTTAAACTAGACTTTTGCCAGTTAAAGGCATTTTTGGACTCAAACGTGGTAGATTGTAGAGCCTATTGCTTATAATTGGAATAGTAATGGGGTAGTGATGCGCAACTTGTGGTCTAACCTACCTAACAGTCAGCCTCACCTACTACTTGGTCTACCCTGTTTTCGCAAACGCATATTAGCAAGCAAGCGAGTAAATCTCTTATTAGTTGTAGGTCTCTTTAAGACAAACAAAAAAGTCCCCTAATATTTTTTTGTACAGGGTGATGTAAGAAGTTACGAATATTTTTTCATTTTGATTTGATGTCATGCCCAAACGGCTGGACGGATTTGGTCCATTAACGAACTCGTCCAAGATTTTTGGACGATTAATTTTTGTACCAAATTTCATTTTGATCCGTTAAGAAATGCGACCGCTATCGTGTCCACAGATTTCGTTATATCGGAACTATATATACATACATACATATATACATATATAAATTCTTTCTTAGGGGATGCTTACGTCATAGTAGCTAAAGGTATGCATGCTAAATCTCAGCCAGATCGGTTTAAAATTGACAAACTTTCATCGCCTATTTTATCCCCTTAGGAGTAAAATTTATCAAAATACTTTCTTAGGGGATGCCTACGTAATAGTAGCTATATGCATGCAAAATCTCAGCCTGATCGGTTTAAAATTGACAAAGTTTCATACAAACTTTCATCCCCTATTTTATCCCCTTAGGGGTGGAATAAATCAAAATCCTTTTTTAGGGGATGCCTACGTCACAGTAGCTATATGCATGCAAAATCTCAGCCCGATCGGTTTAAAATGAACAAACTTTCATACAAACTTTCATCGCCTATTTTATCCCCTTAGGGGTGGAATTTATCAAAATCCTTTCTTAGAGGATGCCTACGGAATAGTAGCTATATGCATGCAAAATCTCAGCCCGATCGGTTTAAAATTGACAAAGTTTCATACAAACTTTCATCATCTATTTTCTTCCCTTAGGGGTGGAATTAATCAAAATACTTTCTTAGGGGATGTCTACGTCATAGTAGCTATATGCATGCAAAGTTTCAGCCCGATCGGTTTAAAATTAATAAAGTTTCATACAAACTTTCATCCCCTTTTTTCCCCTTGGGGGTGGAATTAGTCAAAATACTTTCTTAGCGGATGCCTACGTCATAACATCTACCTGCATGCCAAATTTCAGCCCCATCCGTCCAGCGGTTTGGGCTGTGCGTTGATAGATCACTATGTCAGTCAGTCAGTCACCTTTGAGTTTTATATATATAGACTATCGATAGAAGGTTGGATGAGAGAGCACGGGTATCAGATAAAGGCATGTAAACGAAAACTAGACACTGTTAAATGTCAGAACTTATGTATGCAGATGATTGTTCATTAATAGGCTGTTCTCAAAACCAACTTCAGAAAATAATTGACGTTTACTAGGAAGCTTATTAAGCCCTTGGTCTTAAATTGATTTTATTTAAACCTAAGATTCTGTAAGTGGTCTAGGTCATTAGCGATGACACTTGAAACAAAAATGGCTGTATACCAATCAGCTGTCCTGTCAGCTTTACTATACGCATGCGAAGCGTTGGTTCTATATACAAGATATATTAAAACTATTGAGCGCACACAACAAAGACAATTACGTCAAATGATACGCGTTCGCTGGTACCATCGAATATACAATCAAGAGATTCTTAGGAGAGCTATTTGTCTACCTATAGAGACTCTGATCTCTTGTGCTTGCTTACGTTGGGAAGGTCATGTCTATTGATTGGATGACAATCGGATAGAAAAATGTGTTATTTTTTGAGAACTAAGCGAGGGGGGCGTTTGACAATGAGTCAACTTAGCAGGCAACTGAAAATGCCATGAAACTAATAGGAGCAATGGGGGACAAATGGTGTCGATCTTCCATTTTCCAGTTAACTGGAAATTTTTAGTGTCCTGACTGTGACCGCGTAATTTCATCAATAATAGGACTTTGTAGCCACAGGCGCACGCACATGCAATAATGGAATCGTGGAGAACTTTATTGGGTATAATTCTGAAATTCTTACCTACAAGACTATTTTTATTAACATTATATTATTTTAAAGCAAACTTGAACAGCCTTTAATTTCAGTACATATGGTAGAATAAGTAATACTACAGAATTGCATGTTGTTAATACAAAGTTTCCAAGGTAAGGATAGCAAATCAAGCCATAAAATCAATTGTTATATATATATATTTAATGTCAATAAAAAAAATTTTAAATCATAAGATTGTCAAGAAGAATTCATATATGAATAATCTTTCCCGAATTTTGCTGATTTTCTGTTTTATATTAATCTCAACGTAGTAAGTTTAATAATATACATTTATATTTTTTCTGTTTTCCATTATATTCCATTTTGTTTATTTGTAGATTCCTTGAAAAAGAAATAAAATAAATTTCGAAAGCTTGGAAATTATATAAGAGTTTTTCTTAATAAGTGACTGCAATCCCCAAAAAATTTCAAATTGTTTATATATATATATATATATATATATATATATATATATATATATATATATATATATATATATAGGATAGGAATGATTGGGTTAGCAGCAATGAAACGATAGATTATGTGTGCTCATTTATCATACCAAGCTTTCGGCTACGATTGTAGCCATCTTCAGGGATCTACAAAAAGTGTTATTCAGTACAACTTATATAAAGAAAAAAATGAAAAGATTGTTTACCGATAGTCGAGATTGTATCTTTATGTGTTCTAATGGAATGACTATGGTGGTAAGTATTGTTCAAATACCCAATATTATAGTTACAATTATTGTTATAATTATTATTATTAATATCCAGGTACACAGACCAACAAATTCAAAAAAACGAAATTTAGTATTATTCGAAAGCCAAATTCTATGGTAATATAGTTATAGATCTTCTTATCTCGGTACACAGACCAAAAAATTCTACAATGAACTATAGTAGTACTATAACTACAATATAACAAGGTCCAAAAAGCGGAAAGCTTTCACAACAGGTATGCCGGTAAGGTACCTTCACAATTTTCAGGTAAGTAATATCAACAATAATTCTTTCCCTTAATACAGAAAATTATAAGTATTTCTCGATAACAGTTCTATTATCTAACACTATTACAATATAACGCAGCACGAACTTAATTTTAAAACACGTGTAAATCTTATTCTTTTTTTTAAATTAAGTTCGTGCTGCGTTATATTGTAATAGTGTTAGATAATAGAACTGTTATCGAGAAATACTTATAATTTTCTGTATTAAGGGAAAGAATTATTGTTGATATTACTTACCTGAAAATTGTGAAGGTACCTTACCGGCATACCTGTTGTGAAAGCTTTCCGCTTTTTGGACCTTGTTATATTGTAGTTATAGTACTACTATAGTTCATTGTAGAATTTTTTGGTCTGTGTACCGAGATAAGAAGATCTATAACTATATTACCATAGAATTTGGCTTTCGAATAATACTAAATTTCGTTTTTTTGAATTTGTTGGTCTGTGTACCTGGATATTAATAATAATAATTATAACAATAATTGTAACCATAATATTGGGTATTTGAACAATACTTACCACCATAGTCATTCCATTAGAACACATAAAGATACAATCTCGACTATCGGTAAACAATCTTTTCATTTTTTTCTTTATATAAGTTGTACTGAATAACACTTTTTGTAGATCCCTGAAGATGGCTACAATCGTAGCCGAAAGCTTGGTATGATAAATGAGCACACATAATCTATCGTTTCATTGCTGCTAACCCAATCATTCCTATCCTAAATAGTGAACCAGCAAATATTACTGTCTATATATATATATATATATATATCTTAGTATTGAAACGGAATACGGTAGTTTACTACTATATTATAATATTCAATAATACCACTTAACCAGAGAATAAATATTATTCATTCTAACATAATTTTCATCATATTAATGAAATGAAATATTATATGATTAAAACCTACTAATAAATATATTGCAAATTTAAACATGCGGTTTATTTAATTCTATATGTTTTGTATTGCATCATTTACCTAAATAATACGAGGTCTGTTTCAAAAGTATTCTACTTGGTTTTATCTCTACGTGCCTGAGTCTTTGAGCAAGCTTATAAAATATTAATGTCAACAGTAAAGCCTCGCGAACTTGTGTCTTGCTTGCCGTCTCTTACATAACATATAGTGCATGCTCAGCATCAATTTATTTACATTTGCATTCATAGGGTGCTACTATTCTTAAATATGCTTAAAAATTGATATTAACACTAATAAAAGAGTGGTAGAATTGTTCCCACTTTGACGACAACAGGATTGGATAATATCAAGCGCGTGCAACTTGCGATTGAAAGAAACTATGCAAAAATTAGAAAACGATCTTTGAACACGAAAACAACAATTTGAAATAGAAATAGCCCAATATTTCGTAAAATTATGACTGACTTCTGCATCATAATAACAAGCCATTGCTTTCCTTGAGTCTGTGTGTAATCACTGTACTCAAACACAGTATCGTACTATTTCTATTACTCGGCACAGTCACAGTACCTATATGCTTAAAAAACCTTAACAAGCCTTTACAAATTTAAACATATGGATAGAGAGTTTAACTTGATTTATGTACGTTTACAAGGGCTTGTAGCTAATACGATTGAGTGTCGGTTTCAGCCAAACGTTTGTAGAGGTTTGGAGTTCGTGATAAGTGGTGAGCGTGCAGACGTGGCATTAGTTGTTCTTGAATTGGAAAAAAAAACATTTACAAAACATACTCGTTTTAGAGTTACTGTGATGGGTGCACTCAAGGCTACTTCTGAAATAATCTTATTTAGTCAAATAGAACAAATACCGGTTTTCCAAACACGAAAACTAACGCAAGTTTCGAGTTATGAAGGTAAGTTCGATACTTTTCAGACAGGCCTCGTATAATAAATATTGTTTACCCGCATCATTTGAATGGCCTCAAGTTACAAACAGATAAAGTAGAGATCTTGTATGGTTATAAATTAATATAATAGCTATTGACTGAAGATATTCTCGCCCACTTGTTTTTATATACTGAACGTTTTGCAAAATGATTATTAAACTGACGTCTCAATTATTCCGTATATTATTTTCTTGATCAAAAACTACCCACGTGTAGATATGATTTATATCTACTACTATCGGACAAAATAATTTAAGGGACTTTACGATCTGTCTGTTCATCCTTAATTTATATTTAATTACACTACCCCTATGTTAGAACAACCATCCATCATATAGCGATAAACATGTCTATAAACATGTTTTATTTTATTAATTACATTACATACAAAATTATTAAAAGAATATAAAAATCGTATACTTCTAAAACAACTATCAGGTATAATTGTAAGAAATGAAAAAGTTCTAAAACAGTGAGTGTGTGTGTGTGTGGTTGTGCGCAGGTGCGCGTTTGTGTGTCGTGTGTGTGCATGTGCGTGGGTCTGCGAGCGCACGCGTGTGTGTTTGTGTACGTATGTACCCACATGAAAAGTTAAAATTTTTTGCAGTAGCGGTTCGTGAGTATTGGAAATTGGTGTTCTGCATTTCCACGTTAATGCCAATATGTATATAGCAGTATATAGAGACAAATCATAGAGATGCAGGTGGGCCTGGATTGAAAATATATTAGCATTCATTTTGATTAACAAAAAACAGTAAAAGTGTAAAAGTATTTATAATAACTTAAAAAAATCTCACCGAAATATTATACAAATTGATTGTTGGCATTTTCATCCTTGGAAATAAAGCAGGCAATTGGATATTGTCTGTTGAGATTTTTTTAAACAAAAGCTGCAAGAACAAAACTACCGTTAATTTAAAAATTGAAGAATTGTTAGCAAATATAAAAAGTACTTTAAAACTTATTCTTTTTTATGTTTTTCAATTTCATTTTTTCATTAAAAAAATATTTATGAAAATGTCTTACAGTAATTATATATTATTTTTAAAATCAATAGCACACATTTTCAATAAAAAACAAAATACAGAATAAACAAAACCACTAATAAAGAACGAACAAGTATACCGGATAGGCGACAAGCGACTCGGCACGCGCTGCATAGAAATGATGTAATATAATAATATATTATTATATTGTTTTTGACGCTGCATGAAATGCAGCTTAAATATTACATAATTCAAGAGTTAGGTACAGCCTTAAAAACAATCATAAAGTTTAATCTCATGCCGAAATAGTAAAACGCCACTCTTTTATTTCTTTAATATGACAAGTTTGGCAGTTTGTTATTGTTATTATTAAATTAGGTGTTTTTGTTAATAAATCTTAAAATAAAGTTTTAAGGTTTTTAAAGAAAATAAAAATGGACTATAGTGAAAATATTAATACAAGCAGTTTAAGTGTGTTTACTGCGAAGAATATTTTGTAACTGTGAGTCTTGATAAAATTTTATTAGTTTCTGGTCTGATTTGTCAGTTTTTTTATTTATGTTCTCAATTTTACTTTTTATGTATTTATTTTTAAAATTTATAACAAAAATTTAAGGTTGACTTACAAACTGTTACTGCTGTTCGATTTTTTATGACGGTGTGCTTGCGCTTCTTAAAAATTTACCCTCATCATTTTTTGCTAACGGTAAGAAGTATAAATTAAAAATTTTTATAAAAACAAATAACCTTTTTTTTGGAAATTTATTTATTTGAGATATCGCTAACTCATACGATTTTTATAATTTTTGAATTTATTAAATGAAAAATTAAAGTAAGGAGAAATTGAAAATATGTTAAATTTAAAAGAATTCGAATCTACAGTTGCTTTATGTATAATATTTTTTTATAACAATTTCACATAACAATTTCCCATTTAAGCCATAAAATTAAAACATTCCTAACTATACTAAAGAATAATCCGTATCAAAGTAGGAAATTCAATTTCAGAATACTTTACTCCTGTTTCAGCAGTTTCATAAAAGTCCATCTTTACCACTTTTCTCTACACTATCTACGCTAGCGATATTCTGCATCTCTAAAATATCCATTTATATGCTGATGACAAGTCCATATGCACATCCACCACGACGATTAAAATTCTCAACCGAAAAATTCAAAGACTGCTGGACCAGTTCTCCACCTAGTGCAGCAAATGCAGAGTAACCCTCAACCTCACTAAAATCCAAACTATCATCTTTAGACGTTCAAACCTCAGTCGACAAGAAAATCTCACTTTCGGCAATATCAGCCTCTTACTATGAAGAAAAAAGGTCGTTCCTTAAGACGATTCACTCGAACACTCAGTTAGGAGGGACACCGATGTTGAACTATCAATAAAAAAAGAAGGTAAGCGTCCCTTCTAGGTAGGTACTCTGGGTGGTGTCATACTCTGCTTTTCCTCAGAGACACCTTTACCCAAGCCGCCTTGTCTACCCAAATACAAAAATACTTCCCCTTCCTTCTTAATTTCAGGCACTACAACAACGATACCGGAATCTTCGCAGAACCAACATTGCAGTCCTGAGGACCATCCATAGCCACTAGAATAGAGGACTCCAGAGAATCCCAAGAATTTCGAAAAATAAGATTCCCTTTCCCTCCCAAAGACTCCTTCAAACCGTAGACAGGGACTTTCCTACAGATCCTGAGGAGCTTCTTGACGAGACCACTTCTCTTACAGGTAGAAACATGGAAATAATCACAATTTAAAAAGAACTTTTTATAGTAGAAAGTTTTTTGTATAGGACACATTACTATTAAATAAATTATTTTGTAATTTCTTTAAATTGTGTCAAAATCTCTATGTATATGCTTGCACACACTTGAAACATGCATTGTTCAAAGTTGATTTCTCAAAACATGATTTTAATAGCCTCGTAAGGTGGTAAGAATTGTTATCTATGTGTTTTCCGTTTAACATACGGTAAAAATGTTATTAGGCGATAAATGAAGAGAATACGGCCAAAGAGATATGAATCGATTTTTTGACATGCTATATGTAATCTGCCAATAACATGATAAAAATGTTGTTCATTAAAAACAATTTTTTCGCATAAAAGTTAAACAAAGCGATTTAATGGAATCTTTTAAATTATACAATTCTTGTTAACATTTTTTTTTTTTCGAATATTGTTATAACAAATTTTAGTAGAGCCATTTAATAGTCATTTGTAAAAACAACAGCCGCATTATTTTTAAATTACATTTATAGTATCCATCAATTTTTAAAGTTTTATTTAATAAAAGTAATAATCAAATATATATTTGTCACCGCTTATGTGCTTGTTTAGCTTGTTTGAGTAAACCTTAAAATAGTAAAACAAACATAGCTTTTAAGAAATTTCAATATCTTAAAAGCTAAATTATTTCCTTCTACAGCAAAGTTCAAACTCCAAATGCGACGCCAAACGAAAATAAAAATGTAACACAACTCAATTTATTTGTCAATTTTAGAAAACTGCTACTTTATAAATTGGCTGTAATATTTAAGGCTATTAAAAAAGGCATTTCTCGATAACTTTATTTGCTATAAAATGGGTTTTCGGGGAGTCAATAGTTTCAGAAGCAGTTGATACACGAACGCCTGAAATATTTCAAATGTATTTGAACAACGTCGTTTTCCAAACGACTCTATTTTCTGTAATTTTTACTTACGGAAGCATTCTTAATATATTATTAAATAAAGGGGAAGAAGTTCTTAAAACAATGCTAACTTATTTTGTATTGAAGGAAAAAACCTTTATACTACATATACACGAAAAAAAACTTCAAAAAGACGAGAATAATTAAAAAATGTAAAAAAACACGTAGAAAAAGAATATGAAACCTCGTATAAAACCACTTTGGGGCAAAATCAAAAATTCATTATTATTCGTTATATCCTGCCCTGTTCTGTAGTAAGGGCATGAAAAGAATAAGGGCGCCAATGGTATACATTTTTTTTGAGCCAGGGGTATAAGTTCCTAGCGAGTGCAGGAGGATTTATTAATAAGATAGCGCGAACAACGAAATCCCACATGTGCTCAATTGGATTCATGTTTTTTGGCCACAGTAGTCTTTAAATAGAGCATTTTTATTTTCAGATTTACAATTATGTTTTACAAAATATTTATTTAATCTAGGCCCTGTTGTAGAGTTTTCTCTTTTTAGGTTATTGTTGTTTGTCTTGCCCCTTAAGAACTGCTGAAACAGCTTCAGTCTTCTAAACGATGCAGTGCATACGTCAAGGGTCTGCCACGTATGTACCATGCCGAAGACTCACCTGTGCTTCTTTTTGACGTGGGCAAATGTGATTGCGTGGACAGAAATAGTGGTGTTTAATGTCATCTTGATAAGAAGGCGCCGTTTTTAAGGATGTGTTGGATATTTAGCGTATGGTGCTTGAAAGATCTTTAATGTGGGCATTGTTAGTTTTTGAAAATACAATTTTCTTCAATCCCACTCTGAAGATGATAAATAATAGGTTCAATAATGTTTTGAAAATACCCATTTCTTGTTCTAGTGCCTGAAATAAGAATAAGCTGCGTACGAAAACCATGCATTATGCCTCCCCAAAAGATTACTAAACCTCCTTGGTATGAAGCAACTATTGCTATGAAGAACATGTCGTCTTTAAGCTAAAATCTAGTCTTTGTGTTTTCTGCCCACTATAAACAAGTACTCTGCGTACTCTTAATCGTGTCCTGGATAGCAAGTTCTCTCTATGAAGGCTTCGGCGTACTGTGATACTGGAAATTATTCGCCCGCACGTTCTTCTTAAATGAGTTTGGACAGCCGGGACTGTTATAGTTTAATTCCGACGTATATCACTTGATAGATACCGATCTTCTCTTGCATTCTATGACGCCCATTTCCATGTCTACGATAGTCAGCGCTGTTAGTTTCCTGGTTTAAACGTATTATTCAGATAAGTGAAAAGCGGGAAATTCTTAATCTAACCGTTATTCGATGATTCAAGAGACCCTTATATATTCTTGTTCTCTGATACACTGAAATTCTGTTACAGACATAATTACAAAAATTCGAAAAGAGGTTGACCTTAAAGGCCATCCTTGCAACTTCCCGCTAGTTTTAACCGCAAAGCTATAGTAACGTGACGTATTTTGACGTTTTTGACTTTTTTTGAAATGTTTAAAAAGCCATAACTTTTTAACGCGTTACGATTTTGATGTTCTAGATGGCATTCAACGCAGTTTTTTGAGACCTAAAAACGTTACCTGGAGTGCAAAATCGGTTAATCAAAAAATCTCTAAGTTATTGAAAAAAAACACTTTTTTGAAATTTTTCGACAACGATATCTCACGAACGAATCAACCGATTTTAATTTGCAAAACGGCATTCGACGTGGCTTTTTAAGCTTGAGAGCTGATTAGGTTATGAAATTAATCGATGCAATAGCCAAAAAGATATGCCCAAAAAACATTATTTTTACCAATTGTTTTTTTCGGTTATTTTAAAATTTCTTGAAATCTACCGGCTCGAATCGATTCAAACTTACAGGGAATCTAAGTTAGATGGAACTGTTTGGAATGCTTTTTATTTCATTCCGATCGGTCAAGCCGTTCAAAAGTTATAAGAGGTTTACATACATCCACACACACATCCACACGTACATACAGACATACAGACACCCTCGTAAAAATAGTCAGGGGAGGTTCCTAAGACCTCAAAATGTTGAGATCCGATGAAAACTCGATTTTCGAAAAACGGGGTGAAACCAATAACTTCCCGATTGTAAAAAAAAATTTAATTTTTTTTAGCGGGAAGTTAAAAATAACTATAATAGTAAGGTTTGATCCAATTTGAGATTATTTCATATTTTTATGAAATTGTGTATTCTCTGTAGTTTTTGCTTTTGTGCATAATGGAGTCTGTAGTCATAAGCGCCAGATTTGTTATATCAATTTTAATAATTTTGTTTAAAATAGTTTGCCAGTATGTATATATAATTCTTATTTTGCAGTGTTTGTGGTTGAATTCCAGCGAAACGGCTCGACCGATTCTGATGCAATTTGTCAGTATATCGGGTAGGTCTGAGAATTTGCCAACATCTATTTTTCATACCCCTAACTTTTAAAAGTGGACCACCCCTTAATATTTTTTGTTTTAGTTGCAAAGTTTTTTTTTTAGGATATAGCATTGAAAAATATATACAATCCTAAATTGTTACTCTTCGACGATCAACTCATTTGGAAACTTTAGAGTATTTATTTTGCAAACTTTGGTATGTCGAAAATCAAAAAAATAAAAAAATAGGAAAAAAAATAAAAAAGTGTACCTATATGAATTTGCAATAGCTAAAATAAAATTTACGAAATAATAGGAAAAAATCGAAAAGTTAGAAAAAGAAAATAAAAATAGGAAGAAAAAAAATGAAAAAAAAAACGAAAAAATAGTTAAGTACAAACATGAAACGAAAGCACAATAAAAAATAATCAAAAAAACAAAAATAAGAAAAAATAAAACCGGGAAAATAGGAGAAAAATGTATAAAATCGTAAAAAAAACATCTAAAAAATGACAAAACCAGAAAAACTACAAAACACAAAGAAAAAAAGTAAAAACCTAGAAATGGACAAAAAATATGATAAAATTGACTATAACAAACAAACGAAAATTAATAAAAATAAACACAGAAAAATTCTTAAAATTGAAAATATAAAGAAAAATGAGAAGAAGAAAATAGTATATTGTAATACAAGTGTTACAATGACAGAGGTTTCGTAGTACGAGTTCAGTTTGTGAAACGAACCGCGAAGCGGTGAGTTTAGCAAAGAACGAGTACTACAAACCGTCATTGTAACTCGAGTGTTACATACTATTTTTTATAATGAACTTTTAAAAGTATAAAAAAAGTAAAATGAGAGTTTTTCGAAATATTTATTTATGTTGGCAATCTTGACAGTTTTGACACTTGTCAGTTTTAATGATTTTAAATTAGAATGTTTGTCAAATTTGTATAAAATATTCCGAATTTAGCAATAACGCTGATAATGTAAATAATAATTTACTACAACATACTTCTTGATTTACTACCTGAACTCTTTCGTTGAAAATCAGTGCAGTGCAACCAATTGTGTAAAACAAAAAGTTACCAAAAACAGTGTTACAATGAATCTATTTCGATACTGTTTTTAGTGTCGAAATAGAAACTTTGTGAACGTGAATTAGAAAAAATTAATTGCGAAGCTGTACGAAGCCCGCCGGAAAAGCTCGTATTTAAGCGTATTTAGGTAACAGCTTTATTTCCTTATTAGCTTGAAAACTCATGAATTGTGTTCGAAAAGTAGGGAAATCAATACAAAGCGGTAAAATAAAATTCAAGTATGCTAAATTACGAAACGAGGAAACAAATGTAAAAAACTTCCACAATTTTAGTGAGACACTTATATGGCGTTGTTCAGATTCTTATATTGTTCCTGAGCGCTGAATACTATATATGACTAAGTTTTTACCTTTGAAACGGGTGTACGCCATATGCTTCTGATATATTCGTGCTGAGAAAATATTCTTTTCGATTCATCTGTATGCAGAGCTTCATTTCAAACGAATTACCAATAAAATATTCGGAAAGGGATATTGATAATACACGTATTTTCAGTTTGCTGTTTTTTTGTAGTTGATTTGTTTCGTTTTTAAATCTCTGTATGGTATTCATAGCATAGATACGACTTTAAAATTTGTTTCGTATATTTTTGCCTTTTAGAATATTACTTATTATATACAAAGTAAATAACTCTTTTTAAGTGCGAATTTTTTTGTAATTTCTGAATTACTAGATTAATAAATTAAAATTGCGTTAAAAAATTACAATTTAGGAAAGTTTTTTCTCAAAATATTTTTGAGTCAAAATCCAATATAGATTTACATTTAAATCATGTTAATATTTTTACATAATTTTTAAATTTTTCTTTCTTAAAATGATATGATTTCGTTACCGGTATAGAGGAGAGGGTGGCAATATGGGGTACTTAAAGTTTAAAGTTTTATAAAAGAAAGCTATATATAAGAAGAGAATTGTAATTAAAGAAAGGCGTTTTTTCCCATTTTGCCTCATGTTGCTGGTAATACAATGGGGTGGTAGGTATTATAGGAACAAATTATGATCTAATTGTGATGACAGAACTCGCCCATGTGAATGGATTCGAGATCATCATTGACGATTCCTGTACAGCTGTTATAGGTTCATTTCCCACAATTTATGCACGCTATCCATTACTCGATAGAAGCGAAATCCAACTCCATAATTACATACATGGCGTGTCATTCTCTTTTCCACTCTCATTTTCAGATGATAAAAACCCTGGTCGTTTTGCTGTTTTGCTCTTATTTCGTAAGTTTTTTTTTTTGAGATTTTTCACCAGATTGTTTCTGCCTTTTTAAATTATCTCTTCTTTTGGAATCGCTAATCGTGCGGATTTCTCAGTCACGATGTCGCAATGGTCGAGTTAGCATCGTGCTTTCACCATCCAGGCATTTTTCAAAAGTAATTAATCAAACGTATTTTGTCCACAGTTCAATATTCGACGTTTAAGTGATGGACCAACTGTAAATTTAATTCGTTCTTGAAAGCAGAGATTTTGAGCAACTGCTTCTGCTATCCAGGACCCTGTCAGTCTTTAAGGATTCGCAAAACATTAAACTGGTCGAAATCAGCTTACGTAGAAATTCACAACTTTTAATTTGAAAAAAATGACTTCCTATAGCGATCATTCATGAAATTTTAAAAATGGCTCCAAAATTTTATCCTTTTAAAATTCAAATCATTCCAGAATTTTTAAAAAAATCTGTGTTTTATACAAAAAATTGAAACAAAAATATTTTGGATTGACAAGGCTCATTTTCACTTAAACGGCCACATCAATAATCAAAATTTCCGTTGCTTTTAGAACTAGCAACCCTCGACTAAAACACCAGAAACCATTGCATTGTCCCAATAACATTGTGGTGTGCCTTATCCAAACATGGAATAATTGGACAATATTTTTTTTAAAATTCTTAAGACGAGGCGACGAATGTAAACAATGAGAATTAACAACGCATGATTACGGATTGTTTTTGCCGAATTTTCGAGCTCATTCATCGTACTCATCATACACGTGGTTCCAATAATTATTTACTTATTTATTACATTAATTGCTGTAATAAAAATTATTCACTTTTCTTGATGGTCCGACTGCACACATAGCCAGGGCATTATTTTTAATTATGCAACATCTTCTACAAGCAAAAGTTTTATTTGTTACGTTTTGATATAGCAGCCTGGGGTGAATTGTAGCTCATTGACTGGGATGTTTTTCAAAATGGTCGACGCCTTTTGGATGGCTTTTACGTCCTTTCAAGGACAAATGTCGTCTTCCGAACACGGTGCGATATCGGAGAGTATGAGGAATAATTGATGGTTACAATGCCATTTTTTGTCAAATAAAAACATTCTTGTGATGTTGCATTATCGTGCAACAAGCACCATTTTCCTTCTTTGCTATTTTCTGGCCGAACACGACGAACACGCGAGAGCCAACGCCTCATAACACCAAGATAATACAAAACTTTAACCGTATGGCCACTGGAACAATTGTAGGTAATTTCTTTTAAATCGTAAAAACAAATCAAAATTGTCTTTACTTCTGACTTTTCCAAACGGCTTTTTTCGGATATGGCTCGCTTGTGTGCTTCCATGCGGATCGTTGACGCTTGGTTTAGCGGTCGTATTAAAAAAGCCACGTTTCGTCACCAGTCACAATGTTGTACACAATTTTTTTATCTTTCTTTGCCATTTTAATGATGTCACTCGAATATTGATTTCGAAGCCTTTTTTGGTCATCCGTAAGCTTGTGCGGAACTAACCTTGAACACACATTTCTCATGCCCTCATTCGCGGTCAAAATGCGATAGATCGAATTTCTGAAAATATTTAATTTTATTTACAATTATCTTAACGAAGATTTTAACTTATTTTTAATAAACAGACGCACTTTTTTATCAGTTTTTGGCGTAATCACAAATTTCGGCAGGGCAACATGTTTGTCGGACTCACGACCCTCTTTGAACCGTGTAAACCACTCGTGGACTCGGCTATCGGATAAACAATCATCACCAAAAACTTGTTACCAAATCAAAGCGTTTCCCCAGATGTTTTAGCAACTTTAAAACGGAACTTAATATGGGCTCTTTGTTCGGTGCTTATATTTTGACCGAGGTTAAAGAGCACTGTAAGCACGATAATTTGGCGTAAAGTGGTTTGATCGCTATTCAATTTTGACAGAACATCAATAATAGATGTATCTAACGATTGCTAGTCCCAATAAGAGATGACGTTACCTGAATCGGATATTTCTTAAAAGTCCTATTTACTTAGCGACATACATCCTATATATACCGTTGCGTATAACTATTTGTTTGGTTTTCCTTAATAAAATGTAATATAAATCCTTTTCCTACTGATTTCTATGCGAAAAACTGTAAGAAAGGAATAAGTTTAGCTTTTTTAATTTATTAAATTTTTATATTTACACCCAATTTCTATTAAATGTTATCCCTGATAAATCAATTCGTCCTCATAACCGGTTTGTTTTAAAATATTCGAATAATTGTGGAACTGATTATATCTGGTTCTATATTTTTAAATTGTCGCCTGTTTTATTGTAATTATCAAATACCTTAAATTACACAACTAAACAAAACAAGATCAGAAGATTTCGAGCATTGAGGTTTTCACCACTTGTAGATCTTTGAAATTTTACTCGACCTCAAAATAATTATTTGTCAAAGCGCTGACTGCGCTCGTTCTGAAAGAAAAATACCAGATAGAATGTCGTCAAAGGAAACGGAAAAATATGAGGGTATTTAATTAAAATTATCTTTGAATTCTTCATATTCTTTATTTGGTTTTTGATACATCGCGGTAAAGTAAATTCATTTTTATGTCGTGTATTTTTTAATACTAACTTATATATTGTTAGAACAGAGTGAACTTTTTAAATAGTTTATAATAATAATAATAATAATATATTTATTAATCCATAAAGACATTAATACAAATGTATAGGATAAGTCAAAAGAGACAGGTACATTAATATTGTTAAAATACATTTTAAAATTTCCATAATAAGATAAAGTAAAAAATACACATAAACTAACGTAAAACAAAATAAAAATAGAACAAAGTATTCATATATAGGTTTACAGAGTACCTATCTTCAAGGAACTCTCTGACTGAGTAGTAGCATTTAGTTAACAACAAGTTTTTTATTTTCTTTTTAAAGCTGCTGAAGAGAGCAACATCCTGCAGTTCAGAAGGCAGTTTATTATATAACTTCATTCCCATAAAATTAAAACTATTTTCTAATTTTGATGTTTTACACTTGGGTATTCGAAGTATGTTAAAATTTCTTGTGCTATAATCATGTCTGCGATAGTTTCTCTCAAAATGGTTTAAATTTCCTTTAACATATAAAAGAGTACGATAAATATAAATAGCATAGAATGGCATAATCTTGTGTTTAATAAAAGTGGGTTTACAAGACTCCCTAAATTTTAGCCCAAACATTTTCCGAATGATTTTTTTCTGGGTTACAAAAATTTTGCTGCTATTAATAGAATTTCCCCATAATAATATGTTGAAACTTAAATGACTATAGACAAGCCCATAGTAAACATTGATAAGTGCTGCAATTGGCATAGTATCTTTTATTCTAGATATAGCATAAAAGGATTTATTTAATTTACTGTTAATCTCATTAACTTGTTCCGTCCATCTCAAACTACTATCTATATATAACCCTAAAAATTTTGTTGGTGGAACAGATTTAATGACCGTGTCATCAAATTCAAATGAAATCGAATGTGCATTGTTATGGAAGGGTTGGGTATGAAAATATATAATTTGGGTCTTATCAATGTTTACTATTAACCCGTTTGCTCTTGACCAGTTTACAAAAGATTCGAAAATAATTTTTATTAATGACTTCAGTTCCTCCTGACAAGATGCAGAGATCGCTAATGCAGTATCATCTGCATATATAGTCATAATACGAGTTGTAATGTGATCAGGGTGATCGTTGATAAAAAGAATAAATATTAGTGGTCCCAGGACAGATCCCTGAGGAACTCCTTTGTGAATATTGTAAAATGATGAAAAAGAATTCTGATACGAAACTAACATCCTTCTATTGCTTAAATAATCCACTATCCAGTCCAAGAAAATCCCTCTGAAACCTATGTTGTAAAATTTATTTTTTATAAAATTAAAATCCAAACAATCGAAAGCACGCGATAAAACAAAAAACAGACCTACCACGTGCCTTCCCTTATTAATATCTGTATATATGGACTCAAAAAAATGGCATGCAGCAGTCAATGTTGACCTTTCCGACCTAAAACCATGCTGATGCGGAGATATAATATTAAAATTATTGAGAAAACAAATCATTTTATTAAGTACAACTTTTTCAAATATTTTTGATACAACGCTCAGCACTGCTACTGGTCTATAATTTGAAATTAATTTTGGGTCATTTTTTTATGGATCGGAATAACTCTTGCATTCTTAAGTACGTTAGGAAATTTGCCCTCAGCAATAGATAAATTTATCAAATAACTCAAGGGAGCAGAAAAGGAATGTATTCCGCATTTTAAAATTTTTGTGGATACATTGTCTAGTCCTGTGCTGGACTTATTTTTCAAATTCATAATTGCGTCTTCCACTTCCTGGTACGAGACTGGTGTAAAGAAGAAAGTATTTTCCAAGATTTTAGAAGCTGTACATGTTGTAGGTCTCGACAAACCAAAATGTGATAGAAGATTTTTTTCTGTTATGTGTGCAAAATATTCCGCAAAAGTATCAGCGATCTCGTTATAAAGAAGTATTATTTTGTAAATATAAGTTGTTTGAAAAAATTGTAAGACCAGGTATTTTTTATTAATTATTAAAATTTTTAAATTAAATTTATCTTTATATAAATACCTCTATCCTACGGATTCAAGACAATTAAGTATTCAACAAGAGCCCTTTATTTTATTAAATTAACCTTCATTTATTCCATGTTCCGGAATTTATTCAGTACAAGTTCATTCTATTTAAATGAAATGGATTTGGTAACTAAAGGGAATTTGTAACAATTTAAACAAAGAATTGATTAAGTGTTTCTTTATCGTAAACATTTGCTACATAAATCAGATTTACAAAATTTGTTTACAATGCTTATGTCTTTAAACATTTATTTATAATTTTATTAAAAATGTGAACTATAATACTATAATAGTTTAAGAAAGTCAGGTGAAAAAAAATTGAATTGGTAAAATACCAATAACTATTAGTAGGAGATCTGACTGCAGAATTAATGTAGGTACTCATCGAGTATATGCTAAAAACCAAATTGTACACACATTTATGATTAGGAAAATATTTATATTTTTGACCAGCGGCCAGATTCTGTAACTCGTTATCTCTATAACGACACGGAACGTTATCGCTATAATACCGACAGTCCAAACTTGTAACGACAACCAAATAACGACGGTGGCATTCTGTAACTACGAATAACACTTTTCAATGAAATTCCTCTTAAACTGGTTAGTTGCTTCTTCCAGAATACTGACACTATTGTAATCGATATTATGTGCACTGGAACATACATGCTGACTCAAAGCGGTTGCAGTTGGTTTTTTAACTGTATCACTTTTGTGTAGAGCGATACGTTTAGCCAGTTTTTGAGATGTTTGCCCAATGTAAACTTTCGGACAATCACTGCACTTAATGGTATATACCACATTGGATTTTGATAAAGTAGGAGTTTTATCTTTAATGTGAGTAAAATATTTGCCAAGTCGATTAATCACTGAGTTCGCTATAATAATATTGTACTTTCGTAGAATGCTGGATATTTGTGGTGTTAGATTCTCAATTAAGGGCAATTTTGCATAGTGTAACTCCACAAGATTGTCCACTGGGTGTTCTTCTGGAAAATGAGGACGCGGTGGTGGTTTATCAAAGAGAAGTTTGTTAAGCATTTTCTTTGGATAGTAATTTGATCTTAGTATATCGTATAACACTCTAAGATTTTTTCCGGTATTGGAAGGATGGCAAATTCTCTGTATTCTGTTCTTTAGTCTCAGGATTATATTAACCTTTTGTTCATAGGGATGGTAAGAATGAAAAGGTATGTATCTTCCGGCATAAGGCTTCTTTCTATACCAGTCAATATATATATATATATATATATATATATATATATATATATATATATATATATATATATATCCAAAGATGATACATAACGTATCTAGTGCCATACTGTCAAAAGTAATAATTTCAGTTTTGAACTAAAATGGTGTCGGTTAGAATTTTCTAAAACTTTAATAGACACCTTGGATGCTGCGATATAAATAGATATAAATATCATTCAACCTATATCAGGGCAAAACCAAACTACAGACACTTGTTTCGCTCTTATTTTGAGCTCGTCAGTGTAGTATAGGCTATGATATTTATATCTATTTATATCGCAGCATCCAAGGTGTCTTTTAAAGTGTTAGAAAATTCTAACCGACACCATTTCAGTTCAAAACTAAAATTATTACTTTTGACAGTATGGCACTAGATACGTTATGTATCATCTTTGGACATTTTTAGACTGTCACAAAACGCTCTGTTCGTTATATATATATATATATATATATATATATATATATATATATATATATATATATATATATATATACGAAGACGAAGTCTTTGCTGACGCAATAATATGAAAAAAGTCCATTGGGTAAGCAGCAATAATGAAACAGAGTACTCTTTCAAGTGTTTATTCCGAGCTTTCGGCCAATATAACAGCCATCTTCAGGAATCTACAATATTATTAGTAAGCGTACAATATATTAAAATAGTTAAAAATATAAAAAGACTTACAACTTGGGGAGGTTGTATCAATAACGATGTTAGTATATATATATATATATATATATATACTCGTGACCCTATCATCCCTTTTGCGTACATGCCCATTAATTTGCCCCCTTTTATATATATACCTATATATTGGACTGGGCCAAAAAAATTGACTTTTTTTTTAAAAATATATCGAGAATATCATTCAGAATGACAAAAAAACCTCGTGAAAATTTAAACCCCTAATATTAATTTTATAAGGTCTATCATCGCTATTTTTGATTTTTAGTCAGACTTTGATGTTTTGCGTTAGAACTGTCAAAAAATTAAACTGAAAATAATTTATTATTGCTTATTCTTATATAAAATTAAAATCCCTACAAAAAAGGTCTAATTAAAAATTTTCATCAGACAAGCTGTTTCTGAGTAATTGAGCTTAATAAATAGATGTGTTTTTTCGATTTGACTTTTTTACTTTGAAATTTTGTAACTAACGAATCAATAAATATTTTAAAATGCTCATGACGGATTCTTAAAGCAAATTCAATGATCTACAAAAAAGTTGTATTTAAGTTTTCAAAAGTTATTCACGATCAAAATCGAAAAGAATTGAAATTTCAATTTTTTCGTTTTTAACGCAATTTTTTTCACTTAACGGAACGACTTAACTTTTTTGATTATTATTAAACATTATTCATTGTAAATCTAACAATATTTATTATTATTCTGACAATATTTATTTTTATTCTAACAATATTATTACGATTACTTTTTTCTATTATTAATTGTTCATTGATACGATCAAGTCGTCTTTGGAAAATAGTCAATTGGCAGAACATCAAAGTTTGACTAAAAATCAAAAATAGCGATGATAGACCATATAAAATTAATATTAAGGGTTCAAATTTTCACGAAATGTTTTTTTTTTATTTTATTATAGACTCTGAAAAATCATGGTTGCCGTTGCGTAGTGCACCTCTTTGCAGCCAGGTATAAAAAGGTACCATTATGGTATTTATACGTTCAAAACGTACATGTATTATTGTGACATATCAAATTAAAGCTAATTTTTTTTTGTGTATTATAACATAGGTTTGCCTTATTTAATCTAGCCGCAAATAAGGGTTACAGGCTGTTTAAAATGGTAGCCAGCCAGGTATAAACAGGAATGATTATTATGATACATTTATACATTCATAATGTACATGCATTATTGATATATTGAATTGAAGCCAATTTTTTTCTGTTTATTGTAATATACTGGTGCCCACTTAAATTTGGCCATAAATAAGGGTAACTGGATGTAAATAGTAAATATTGATGATAGAGTGAAAGAGAGCTAGCGCGTAACGTTACCAGTCAAAAGAGGATAGAGATTGCCAGCTGTATGACATTTTAAAGCCATTGCGCATGCGTCGCGGATTAACAAATATTAGTAATATGCATAAAATTCATAATTTGCAAATTTGGTTGGCAAACAGTACATTAAAAAAAAGCTAATAAAAAGGACGAAGTTTACAACAGTTGTACGGACTTATGGAGAACGTTAGGTAAAACTTTGTCTTGCTCTTCCCGCTTTTCACGCATACATGGGTTGCGACTACACGACGGCATTCTTCAGCAAAGGGAAAGTTCAGCCCTGAAAGGCATTAAGGCCGCAAGATTTTTATTATTCAAAAAAATCTACGCTTCAAAACAAAAAATGAAAAATTTATGAAACGAATTAAAGGTTTCGATTCAACGAACATTCTACCGTGCTGGAAATCTTTTAAGTTAAAATTGCTGCGGACAATCTTTGTTAATTCAATTTGGTTAAATGCTGCTGAGACAAATTGCATTAAGTTCAGCGCGGAAAATTATGGCTGGCTGCTATTGGATGGTTTTCTAAAACCAACATGGTTCCTGGGAGACGCAACTCCAACACAAGTTAAGAGTGTGCTATACGATTCCATGAACAAATCTTCAGAGAATGACGACGATTCAGATATTTTTGACAATGAAAGTAATAGCTCCGATAATAGTGTAGGTAAGTGATAGCTCCGATGATTCAGATTTTTAAATAAGAGTCACGGAAACATGAGAAGTATTTTTTTATTTTTGATTTGCTTAAATGTTTGATTTATATGCAATGAATTGTTAAAAACTTGAACAAAATCCGATATTTTTTTAAACAGTAATTGCACAACATTTTTTTTGTGCAAGTAACCTTATTTTTATTTTTTATCAATATTAATTTTTTGTAATGATTTTTATATTTGTTATTTTGAAAATGAAGACTTTAGTTTTGAAATATTTATTAAGTTATCCCTGCTACTGTTTAAACTGGCGATTGGGACTACTAGCATCCGATGCATGCGAAATGGCTTTAAAACGTCGTACATCTGGCAATCGCTATCCTCGTCTGACAACCAGTATTTGCGGCCAGACTAAATTAGGCAACCCTATATTATAATAAACAAGAAAAAATAGCTTTAATTTGATATATCAATAATACATGTACGTTATAAAGTTATGAACGTATACGATAATCGTACCTGTTTATACCTGGCTGCAAAGGGGTGCGGCCAACTGCGCAACAGCATCCATGATTATATATATAGAATAAATCAAAAAATTTTTTTGGGTTTATAGGGATGCAGCCAAATTTAGGTATTTTAGAAAGATTCTATTTTTACAAATACCAATCTCTCGCATTTATTTCAAATTCGTTTTCAAGGCTATAAATAAAGAAATTGGTTATAAATTGCTTAAAATTAAAAATGTTAAGATGTACTTACCACTAAAGTGAATCAGTATAAAATTGTTTTTCTAATTTTGACATATAAAATGACACTTTTTAAAACTGATTGACATTATGAAACGTCTTACTTTTTGTAACTAGTTGCATAAAGTAAAATTTTATGCAATTGGTGAGGAAAAATGTATTTCAAAATTAGTGACAAAAAGAATTATTCTATTTATTATGGCGTGTTTACATGATGCCAGTAACTGGCGCCATTCTTACTGGCATGCTAGTGCTTGATTAGGATAGCGCTGGACTGGTACGTTTACACGTATCCAGTAGCTGGCGACAGTCTCACTGGCACCCTAGTCCTACTTGGTGAAGTTTACCCTTCACATGTACGCCAGTCACTGGAACGCTGTGTTTATACGTGTCTACAACCACTGACGCGGGGTTGGAGGGCACGCGGACAAGGGCCACTGGCATGAAAAATAGACCAACTTTTTATTCGAGACAGCGCTGGCATACAGCGCTGGACTGGCACAAGAAAGTGTGTTGTGAACGGCAAAACTGCTACCCGCGAGTTTTCCGTTCCTCAGGTTCAAATTCAGAAAAATTCTTTAAACGAAATTGATGGATATTTTTTTTTCAAAAGTCATACATAATTACATCAAATCAATAAAACTCAAAATTAACAACATAAATTACCGGAGTAACAAAAATATATATACAGTATGTCTCTAACATCACTCCCACCTTGAGGGACTCAACAATCAAAATACCGTATATATATTTAACAAATTTAAGAAGTAAACATAAATCGATCAGGCTTTTTCACTCTTCGTCCATGTCGAGTGACGTACGTACTTTCAGAATTTATTCTTTCCATTTTTGACAATCCCATCCTATCACTTGCTGTGGTAACCTCTTTTGTGTCTTCTGCCTCGCCCGCTACGCTATTAATGCATTCCAGAGGATACAGTCTCTGCAATGGCCTAACTAATTGACCTCTTGAAGTGTCGATTCGAGCTACTCTCTTTTCACCATCTCTTCCTTCAATAAATCCTATTATCTTTCCCATAGGCCAGTTTAATCTTTTATCACGGTCATTACCAATAAGAACTATATCTCCAATGAAAATCTGTTGTTTAGATTCTTTTATTTTCGGCATCCATTTCAATTCAGCTAGATACTCTGATCTGAATCTTTTCCGTAAGTCTTCTCGAAGTTTTTGTTTACATCGTATTCTACGATTGATTGAAGAATAATCTATAGCGTCACAGTCTGGTAAACCACTTTCTACTTGGTCACGTAAAAACATGTTTGGCGTTAGTGGTGCTAACTCTGAAGGATCACTAGACATATAAGTAATTGGTCGAGCATTAATCATATTCTCACACTCGTATACGATAGTCAACAGTTCTTCATAAGTCAGAGACGCACGTCCCAAAACTTTCTTTAATAAATTCTTTAAAATTCTTATAAGGCGCTCCCAGAATCCTCCCCACCACGAAGCAGTTGGTGGATTAAATCGCCATTTAATCTGTTGAACCGATAAAAAATCACTAATTATATCCCAATCAAGTCTATTAAACGCATTTTCCGTACCGATAAAGTTTGTACCATTATCACTATAAATAATTTTTGGTCGGCCTCGTCGCGCAACAAATCTACGAAGACATTGTATAAAATCCGAAGTACTTAAAGACCCACACAGTTCTAGATGTACCGCTCTGTACACAGCACATGTAAATACAGAAACCCACACCTTTTCCCCCGATTTAAGAAGTAAAGGTCTGGCGAAGTCTACTCCCGTAACTTCAAACACTACTGAATCGCAAACCCGATCTGCTGGTAGCGGAGGAGTATCAATACATATCGGTTTAGATGAATGTCTTTTACAAACTCCGCATTCATTTACTACGGTTCTAATATAACGCCTACCTCCCAAAATCCAGAATTTTTCGCGTAATATTCCCAAAAGCATTTGTGTACCGACATGACAAGAAACTTTATGGTAATAGAAGATTAACCGACTCACGACCGCATGCTTTTTAGGTAACACTATTGGAAAGAGAAAATCAAAGCTATCAGGTCTAGCGCTGATAGGCGTTTTAAGACGAATTAAACCATATTCATCAATATATGAATTTAAATGTGAAATACGTTTATCGTCTATACCATTAAAAGTTTCCGTCTGTATAATTTTTAAAACAAACTTTTCCGCGTTTTCGAATTCATCAGCAGTCAGTGGCCCTATCAATTTAGTACGGTTCTTTCTATTATGACTATATCTCTGTAACCAAGCAATCATTCGAACAGTTTTAGTGTAGACTCCAAAATAATTTAAATGAAATTCGTCTGACTTAAGATGGACTAAAGAAGAAATAACTTTTCTTTTCCTCTCTAAACCTATCACAGACTCATCCCCTTCAACCTCATTATTGGGCCACGCACTAGGCTCTCCATACAGCCACTCAGGTCCGTCCCACCATCGAGATTTTAATAAATCTCGAGCGTTACAACCTCGACTTGGCAAATCAGCTGGATTAATGTTCCCTGGAACATGTCTCCACATACTAACATCCGTTAGAATTTTAATTTCTTTCACACGATTCCAAACAAATACACTCCATTCATTCTCTCTTCGAATCCAGGCTAACACCGTAGACGAATCACTCCAATAATAACGTTTCATATTTTGTTTCAATTCAAAACAAATTGTGTTACAAAGCCTAGCTCCAATAGTTGCTGCTAGGAGCTCTAATCTTGGAATTGACATCTTTTTCAAAGGTGCTACCCTCGATTTAGCTCCTAGAAGAAATATTTTAACTTGATCTTCTTTTACAATACGTAAAAATATACAAGTTGCATAAGCCTTTTCACTTGCATCACTTAAAGTATGTAGACTACCAGTCTCCATCTCAGAATTACCAGCACATATCCACCGCGGTATCTTTATATTCAACAATTCAGGCAATTCACTCGACCACAACCTAAATTTATCACTAAGTTGATTATCTAAACACACATCCCAACCAATGTGTAATCCCCATGTTTCCTGCAATAATAATTTAGGAGGCAGCAAAACTGGAGACGTAAAACCTATAGGGTCAAAAACCTTTTGTGCCATAGAAAGTACTATTCGCTTAGTAATAGTTTTATTATTTAAAACCTCTATACACTGATTATTAATTCCCAGTGTATCTTCCTTTGTATCCCATGTTAACCCTAATACAGAAACTATATCAGTTGACGACAAAAATTGACTATTTTCCATTAATTGAGTGTACTCCCACCCTCTTAAGTCAAATTTAGCGTCTGCCATTACAGCCCTTGCTGCTTTCATAAAATTATTCAACTCATTATAACTTGAAACACTTGTCACACAGTTATCAACATAAAAACTTTTTATTAATTGATTTATAACAACAGATGAATTTTTGCAATTTTTAAGATTATCATTAAGATGAAATTGGATAGTAGCACCTAATAAAAATGGACTGCAATTCACTCCAAATACTACTCTTTTATGGCGATAAATCTTCTCGCTCCCTGTTTCATCTACCCACAAAAACCTTAGAAAATCTCTATCAGACTCATTTACTCCAATCATTAAAAATGCTTTACGTATATCTGATACAACCCCTATTCTTTCTATTTGAAAAGGAAGTAAAATAGAAGGAATCATTTCCAGAAGATTGGGTCACTTTTCTAGACAATCATTTAAAGATGGTTTACCCTTTTCATAACAAGAAGCATCAAAAACTGGCCTAATCTTAGTAGTTAAACTACTTTCTTTGATGACAGCCCTATGTGGTAAATAGTGAGTAAAAGCCTTAAATTTAGTATCCTCTACTCGTTCTATAATACCTTCTTTTTCCCACTCCTCAAATACAGTATTATATCCAACTAAATTACCAGATTCTTGTAATTTCTTAAGAGTAACTTGTAGCCTTCTTTTAGCAACACTATAACTATTAGGTAGAGGTGGATGATCATCTATCCAAGGTAATCTAACAACATACCGACCCTCTTCATCAGAGCTAATAGTTTCTAAGAAAAATTGCTGAGTTTCGAAATTTTGTTTAACCTGAGATTTTGTCTGAGATGGTTCCTTAATACCTAGAACATCCAATCCCCACAAATCAGATAAAACAGTCTCACTAACAAACAATGAAAACACCGAAAATGAATTACTATTAATGCTACTCCCTGTTTCGTATGGAATTTTACCCATCATTGTCCAGCCTAAAAGTGTTTCAATGACTACAAGTCCGCCCTGTAAACAGTTTACCAGCTATATCTGCCCCAATTAGTACTTCAATAGGATCTGGCCCTTGTACATCACTCAAGGAAATATTTAATTCTTTCACCTCATCTATCCATGACCCAGGAAAAATTGAAGTAACACTATGACATATATTTTGCTGGTCTAACGCTTCGAATTTACAGCTGTACGAACCACTACATAATCTAATATCGTAACAATTGTGAATCTGTTCTGAAGAACTCTGTCCACCAAATAATAAATGAACAATCGTTTCAGCACGTTTAGATACATACCCTAACTCTTGAGCTGTAGATTTCAAAATATATGATCTTTCAGATCCAGTATCAATTAGAACAATTTTAGTACCATTTTCTCCTAGAAGATTCAACCTCAACGTTTGGAGAAACGTACATCCTCTAACTACATTCGTTAAAGCTTGTTCAGACGACCTTTGTTCATCATTCAACTCAACTCTATTAGAAGAACCTACAATACTTTCTTTTAACCTTTGAAGATTTGAACACATAATAGACAAATGTTGTTTATCACATAACATACATCGCAAATTTCCTTTACATTTTTTAGATCTATGCCCAACATTCAAACATTTATAACAAGCATTCTTAGCTTTTGCACATTCTTTCTTCTCATCGAACGTCATTTTTTAAGCTTTAAAACAACGTTCACTAGCATGTAAACCATTACAAAATATACACTTTGTACGAATGATGTCTTGGTTTACTAATTCAATTGCAGTTGGTATATTTGAAGAGGTATTAACGTCTTTTTTCTTAGAAGTAGTCGGATAAGCAGAATTTTTACTACAGAAACCAAACTTTTTGTTTGCAAGCAAAATGCGTTGTTCATTTTCTACTTCAATTTTTAAAAAAGAAATCAAACCTTTCAAACATTTTTCAAAATTTACCATGTCACGAGTACCTGAATATTCAAAAGATCTTTGCCACGCTCGTAACAAATCATCTGGTAAACAAGATTCAATTAAAGAATATAACAAGGCAGCACTTTTATCCGATGCTACTCCTAAAGTTTCCAGTGCTTGTAACTGGGTTTCAATTTTATCATATAAAGTAAATATATTCGAGATTTGTTTTGTCAAAGCGTTGTTTAGTAATAATTTTAACAATTCTCTTACATAAATTTCAATTTGAAGATCTTCTCTACCAAATCTAGACGTTAAACTGTAAATCATCTTTTTATAGTTTTCCCCCAGTGGCGAAAAGCTTTCAACTACTTGCCTGGCTTTACTTCCAGGCAAAGTAGATTGATTTAAATATTCAATTTTGTCTTCTAAAGCTATATCCGGATCTTCATGAATTTTTTTGAATTGAAACCAAAATTTAAACCAATCTCGAATATCTCCATTAAATTTGATTAGTTCAATGTGCGGTAATTTAAATTTCCTCATACCCGAAGATAAATTTTCAGAAGTACCTGCCTGCTGACGAACACCGCAAAGTGACCTAACATCGTCCGTAAGGTAACGTTCGCATTTTAATTTCAAACCTAAGTACGTTTTCCGATATTTGTCGCACGTTTCCATCTCCTTGAGCCACTCGTCTTAACTAACGTCGAGTGTCATCAGTTCAGCAACTATTTCTTCATCTTTGGTTTCTAGTTCTATAAATTTCCTTTGAACCAATTTCCAATTTACTATAATCTGTTGACTATCGTTCTGTTTCACCGAAGTTTCAAACTCTTCGACCTTTTTTGAAAAAACTTTTCGAAGAACTTCTCTGTATTTCCTTTTTTGATCCATCTAACAACCTTGGTCTAACCAGGGATATTTTGCAGCAACTCAAATTACAAAACTCCACGAGGTTTGTTTCAGACTAGGGATCAAAAACGTCCTGTCACGGTCGCCACTAAATGTTGTGAACGGCAAAACTGCTACCCGCGAGTTTTCCGTTCCTCAGGTTCAAATTCAGAAAAATTCTTTAAACGAAATTGATGGATATATTTTTTTTCAAAAGTCATACGTAATTACATCAAATCAATAAAACTCAAAATTAACAACATAAATTACCGTACCGGAGTAACAAAAATATATATATACAGTATGTCTCTAACAAAGTGTTTACATGATGCCAGCACAATGCCAGCGCAGGCATGCCAGTGAGACTGGCGCCAGTCACTGGCATCATGTAAACACGCCTTTAAACTGTTATAATAAAAGTTAAAAACATAAATTATATATTAATTAATTATTATAAATATTGATAATTATTGCAATTATTCAAATTAATTCCCGACGACATATTTTTTTCATTGCTCGAGCTTGCTGTTATTTGGGAAGCGGCGCACATTGCATTAGATGTTTCACCAAATATTTCTTGCGCTATAAGTTTTTTATTATTCTTGGAATTTTCAACATATCCCTCCGTAGTAGATTTCCAACCTCCATGCCTCTTTAATTTTAAAATATCAGCGCCACTATTTGCTAGGAAAGTGGCAGAGCTTCTTCTGAAGCAGTGGCCAGTATATAGAACAGGATTTGAAAGACCAAGAAATTGAGCAATAGCTTTTGGCAGACTGCTAAATGTGTTAATTCCCACAGGATTTCCGGTACATTTTCCATTCGCATATTTTACAAAAAATCTGTTGTGTTTAAGAACCTGGGGACGCAACTTAATATATTTTCTTAATATTTTAACAAGATTCGTATTTTCAATGTCTCCATTGGTAATTGCAAACTGCCGTATAACTTTTTTTTTGAAGGTGGGATATCAACACGAAAATGGTTTCCTTCGTCTATAAGATTTTCAACTGGAAGAAATGTTAATTCTGCTTTTATGCATGCTCCTGCCATTCCAATTATCATTGCAACCTTAGCCATTAAGTATTCTTTGTTATCAGCTTCCACTAAAAATTTGGCAAAATCTTCTTTAATAAAAACTTATATATGCTACCAAATTTGTATATTTTTTAATATCAATATTCCTTTTCAGATTTAGTTCAGACCTTAACATTGAGTAAAGTGTCCATAATGTGGAATTTTTTAGATCTTTCTTACCCTCAAAATATGCTAGTAAAACTTTCTCATTAGCATGTTTAATTTTCTTCCCATCACACCACGTAACAAATTTTTCGTATGCCAAATCGGAAACTGCCTTTGACTTTTTGGGAATTACTGATAATAGAGCATTACCTGCTGCCTCTTCAATATCGCTTGGTAGCTCTGCAGAACTTGAATCACTCATTTTTTAAAAACAAAACTACTATTATTACTTTCTTTAAAATTAGAAAAAATCTTGTATGCAATACGTTACGAAATAAAATTTTGTGTAACTTGTAAGTTTTTGCGAAACTCATTTCGTTCGTTCCGCAAAAATTTCACGCGTTACACAAAATTAGGCATTTCGTAACTGATGGCATAAATAGCTATTGTAATGTAAATAGATATAGTTGTTGAGTTGTTACACACATTTTTTTTTAAATATAAACACAAGACTTAAATATTTTTAAATTGAAAAGTATCGTTTTTTTTTTTAAATTGATTAATTTGTCAAATTTTTGAATTTAGGTTGTTTGATATTTATGTTGATATTAATAAATTATTTTTAATTATTGTGTAATACTTAACTGTGTTGTATTTTGACTTGTATTAATGCAATCATTTACTGTTAAAAGATAACAATAAATTATAAATACTTATATAATTATTTTTTTTTTCTTGGGTATGAGGTTCTGTGATAATGAAATATACCATTATTTTTCGACGTTTCGCCTTTCATGGTAGGCTTTCTCAAGATATATTTTTTTCTAAAATTAATAAACATAACACTCAATTACATTTTGAAGCATTTAAATCATCACATTTTGTAAGTACATTTTTGACGGCACAGTTAGAAATTTTTTTTTTAACTAATTTAAAAAAATTAAAACAACTTCAAACACTTACAGTCTACAGGTTTTGCAGGATCAACATTTTGTTCAAAAGTGTCAATATTTTATGTAGTTGATATTGAATTTTATAAAGTACTTTTTTGTTGTTTTTTTTTTTGTTTTGATGAAGATAAAAGATTTTGTATAGTGTAATCGTATAGTTATAATGATTAGTTTTTATATGATATATGTTGAAAAAGTTTTTTGTTGAAAATTTATTTACTGCTTAAACTATTTATGTCTTGACGAAAATTTACTTAGTTTGATTCTTTATTAATGTGTATCATCTCTTTAATTGCTAATTTTTGTTTATTTTTATCTTGATCTAATCTAATCTAATCTAAATAAACCTGGCATGGTCACTCCAGTGGAGCCCCATATTTTAAGCACTGCTTCCTATGGAAATATTGTGACCAGGATCGGCACCAAGAGTCCTTACATGCACTCGTGCGTGCAGGACTCTGGTTTGCTCAGCTGAAAATCAACACCACGCTGATCTTCAGGTAGGCTTGAATCCAGGTAGTTCCTTGAGTTACTGTTGCCACAGGACAGTTCCCTTTATAAGAGATTTCAGTTCAGCGACTAGCTCCTCAAGGTGGTGATAGGATTCAGGGTTCGTGTCACTGAAGATGAGGAACCGTTTATGGTCCAAGGCCATACACTCGAATAGAATGTGAGTTGCCGTTTCATCTTCCATGGCGCACAATCGGCACGAGGTAGGTTCCTGTGTCAGAATCCCCATCCTTCGAAGGTGTAGTCTGAACGGTCCGTGCCCAGTGAGCAGGTCCACCAGTACTTTTATCTGACTTCTGTCAAGATTCAGTATGTCAAAAGTCAGTTTTTTGGAGTATCCTTTGAGCGTCAGCTTCGAGTACCTAAGTCCTACAGTATTACTCCAGTGTTTGGTCGACTCTTCCCAGACCCAGTTCTTGACGTTGGTCCTTACCCAGGCTCTAGGCAGTCCCAATACAGGTTCTGGACCAACGAATCGTGTCTCCGCTCCCTTCCTGGCCAGAAGGTCCGCGGTTTCATAACCTTCAAAACCCTTATGCCTTGGCATCCACTCCAAGAAGACCCTGTTGTGTCTAACCAGTTCATTGAGGTTTTGTATGCACTCTTAGCACTCTTAGATCAGCTTGGAACTAACCCGGAATTGTTTTAAGGCAAGCAGTGCAGCCTGGCTGTCAGAAAAGAAAGTCATCCTCTCCCCTCTCCAGCCATGGCCTCGGGTGTGGTCGGCAGCCTTTAGTAAGGCAAATACCTCAGCTTGGTTTACGGTTGACTCCGTTCCCAAGCTGAAATGCAGCCTAAGGTTGCGTGAACCACAGACCTCTGCACCGGTTCCTTCTGAAGTGCGAGATCCGTCAGTAAAGTACTTGATCCCTGCATCGCCAAAAATTCTTTGAGAACCGTCCTCAGTCCACTCGGCTCTATCTCTTAGTCGGACTTGGTATCGACTCTCAAAGTTGAAACTGGGGATCATCTGGTCAGATGGCAAGCCTGTCAACAATACCTTACAATCCTCATTGAACAGCGTGCGGTAACGATGCATGCTATCACCATCACACCCGTTAACTTTTAGCCTGTGAACTCTCGACATCGCCTTCCCCTTAATGTAAAAATTGAGAGGTGACAAGCCCAGACTAACTCCCAGTGCCGCTGTAGGGGCTGTCCTCATAGCCCAGAGATCTGCAAACATGCAAGCCTCTGAAGCGAGTCTAGCTTCCTCTGAACAGTTGATTGCTTAACCTTGTTCCACCATACGCATGATCCGTAGGAGACCATGGGTCTGACAACCGCCAGGTATATCCAAAATGGCTGTATTTTTAAAATCAAATTCATGTTTCATAGTGGCCTCATGTATATGTAGTACTGGGAGAAAAAAAACAAATGAAGTTATATATATATATAAACAGGGTGTCCAGGAACTTAATGCCAAAAATTCGGGAGCAAATAGAAGAGGTCAAAATAATGTTAGAAGTTCAAATAAATTTTTGTCATACGAGCCTTCGTTTCCGAGTTACTTTTTCTTAAGCCAGTCCCATGGTCAGACTTTAAACGCTTGAACTAAAACTAAAACTGCAAAGCAATTGTTTTATTGCGTTTAAATACTATCTTAAGGAATTTTTAATTATAAGTTGTGACAATTATTGATAGTTCTCTTCAGAATGTCTGTCTTTACAAAATATGGCGATCAGATCTAAAAGTTCAAATTTCTCCTAAACCCTTAATTTTATCGAGTTCAAACAAGAGTACATTTTCATTAGTAAATGGATTGGAAAATTTATTTTTGAAATTTAAATATTATTCAGATGGTCCCTATTAAAATTACGGATTATTAACCAATGGGCACAAGCCGTCTCTGCTTATCTGTACGTAATGTAGATTCATTTATACCGTCAAACACAGGACATGGATGTATGCAATCCGTCACTGGAATTTTATAGTATTCCAATGTATAGTTTAGAAATTATGACAAAACAAAGGTTTTTATTTCGAAACTTTAGAGGTCTATAACTCGGATACGAAGGCTCGTATGACAAAAATTTATTTGAACTTCTAACATTATTTTGACCTCTTCTATTTGCTCCCGAATTTTTGGCATTAAGTTCCTGGACACCCTGTATATATATATATATATATATATATATATATATATATATATATATATATATATATATATATATATATATATATATATATATATAATATATATAAACAAAGTGTCAAGAAAACGCGTATTAATATAAACAAAAGGGGAAAATTATTGGGCATGTACGCAAAAAGGATCAATAAGGCCACGAGTAGGAATGGTAACCGCATGTCTGACAGACACTTTAAATTAAGTGCTTATTAAGTGCTTTTTAAAACACGAAACATAAAATAAAAAATTTAAAAATTAAACGTATTAAAATTGAATATATTGATTGTGTATGGCAAAATGTCACATTTCTTCTTGCACTTTGAACCAAAATAGACATCAGCAGTTTAAGAACAGTTAGAAATCGGTAAAATTTTTTTGTCCCGTAATTTTTTTAATGGATAATTCGGAAGGTCACCACTAAAAAAATTTTTTAATTTTTTTTAACTCGGACCGCTGAGCTGAGACTTGCAACCGGTCATTTTCGGAAATGACCGGTTGCAATACTTCATGATGTGGATCCAGATGTTTCGAATAAAATTATAAAAATTCAGAGATTGGGTAGATTTAATAAAGAAAATTGCAGACCGCTTAAAGTTACCTTTAACTAATGTGATGATGCTATACAGATTCTGAGAAATAAAAAGAAAATACGAGTGACCGTATTTGGAGATCAAACTAAAAAGCAACGTGAGTATTTTAAATATGTAAAAAATAAATTACAACAATTAATAGAAAATGGGGACAATTCAAAAACAATAAAGTACATTAAATCATTTCCTACTATATTAATGAAATCGGATGTTGAAAAGGACAGTGCAAATAAAATTATAAAAAACTAGAAGATCCTAATATGCATAAAAAAATTAATAGGAAATTAATGTTTAATCAAGATATTGTTTATGTAAACATTGAAAGTTTAATTGCACATAAAGACCATTTAATTTCGGATATTGCATCCTATAGCCCATACATAATTATTTTAAGTGAAGCTAGGACTACAGCGGACGTTTTGCAACAAGAAGTGGCGTTAGATAATTATAACATAGTTCGGTGTGACAGTTCATCTAGACATACAGGTGCTGTTGTATATTGATATTGATTTTCGAAAAATAGAAGATACAGTTTTAGATCAAAATTATTGGTTTCAACTAGTAGAGATAAAAATTAATGGGAAAAAATGGCTTATAGCAGGTATATATCACTCACCTTGATAATACTTGATAAATTTTTTTTAAATAGGAACTGTATTTTAGTTGGGGATTTTAACATCGATTTTTAAAATTCAGATTATTTTTATTCAAAAAAAAATTAAACAATTATTTAACTCTTACGGTGTTGATCAATTAATTACTGATTATACTCGAATCACAAATACCTCACAAACTTTAATTGACTATGTGGTTTCAAACTATGCGGATATTATAACATGTGTTTATGATTTTCCAAAAGTTACCGATCATTCTGTAATCTCAATAAGTCTATTTAATACCAAAAAACCGAACATTGACAAATTTATAACAGTTAGAAATTTAAACGCAAATAGCTTTAATGAAATAAACCTAGCACTTTTATCAACAAATTGGAATTTAGATACTAACATTGTTAATATTGTTATTGAGGAAATTCTTGAACATTGCTCAGATATTGTAAATAAAGTTGCACCGTTAAAACAGGTTAAAATGAAAACAAACCAACTTCCTTATTATGATAGTGGCTTAAAAACACTCTCTGTAGAGAGAGATAGGGCGTATAAAAAATTTAAAGAAAGTAGGGTTTTAGAAAGGGAGCAAAATTGGCACAATTAGAAAAATTTAAGAAATAAATATACCAATATGTTGAAACAGAAGAAAAGGGCATTTTATGAAACTAAAATAGATCAAAATAGACAAAGCCCTAAAGTTATGTGGACTTACCTAAAACAGTTAATAAAACCGACTGAATATCAGTCCATAAAATATATGGTTTTTAACTCACACCATAACAGTAAAGTTTGTATTGAACCTTTAGATATAGCAAATAATTTTAACACATTTTTAGTGACTAGCATAAATGATATTGTAGATAGCATAGGAAATAATGCTGAATGGTCACCGTTGGACCATGAAAGCATAAATTGCAATTTAAATGAATTTGCTAAAACAAGTATGAAGGATTTGCGTAAAATTATTTTTTCTTTAGTAAAAACGAATAACAATGAAATTGTAAACAATATTTTCCTTGAAGAAACCTTTGACATTTTCGGTCATGTAATTTTAAACTTTGTAAACATTTCTTTACATGTCGGTGTCTTTCCAAACAAACTCAAAGTTAGTACAATAACACCTATACCAAAAGTAAATAATTCAAATGATGCTGCAGATTTCCGGCCTATAAATACTCTACCAACTATTGAAAAAGTATTGGAAATTGTGGTCCATAATCAGTTATCCGAATATTTTAATAAAAATAAATTGTTTGTTAGATATCAATCATGGTTCAGGAAAGACCATTCCTGCGAAACAGCACTTCAGTATATTATAACTGATTGGAAAAATAATGTGGATAATGGTAAGTATGTTTTAGCAGTATTTTTGGATTTTAAACGTGCGTTTGAAACCATTGATGGGAAGATATTAATAAAAAAAACTATCTTTTTATGGTATAGGTGGAAAAGTACTAACATGGATTACCAGTTATTTGGATAATAGATGTCAAGTAGTTAAGGTAGGAGATCAATTGTCAGACGTCATTTTAAATAATGTAGGTGTTCCTCAAGGAAGTGTTTTAGGACCACTTTTGTTTATAATTTACATAAATGACATTACTTACGTACCTGGCACTCATAAAATAAATTTATTTGCTGATGATACGCTTATTTATGTTTGTTTTGAAAATTTAAAGACAGCCGTAGAAAAACTAAATGAGTCGTTAATAAATATTGAAAATTACTTGCAAATCAATAAGCTATAATTAAACGTTCTTAAAACAAAAGCGATGGTAATAACAACTCCTTATAAACATTCGACTTTAGACAAGACTGTTTTAAAAATTTGTGTATCCAACAGTGAAATTAAAATTGAAAATGAAATGAAATATTTGGGTGTTATAGTTGATAAAAGGTTAAATTTTAAAACTCATGCTGATTACATAATAAAAAAGTTATCGAAGAAACTATATATTTTTTGCAGAATATCTAATTCAATATCTTTAAAAACACGAATCACTTGTTTTAATTGCATCATACGCCCTCATTTTGACTATTGTGCTAGTGTAATGTTTTTATTTAATGAAAATCAGATTGACCAACTTCAGAAACTACAAAAAATGAACTCTATTTTCTTTAAAGGTATAAACAGGTTTAATAATTTACCAGTGGAAATAAAAGAATCACCGTCACTATCAATATTTAAAAGAAAACTTCGACAATACTTATCCTAAATTTTTGTTCAAGAATTTCTCTCTCTTATTTTTATTTTTTGTTTATCAACTTTGTGTTTGTGATATATCTTGTTTGTATGTATAAATGATTATTTTTATTACTCTATTGAATGTAAAAACTTACTTATTTGTATTTTTTTTTTGTTGTTTGGCAAGTGAATAGAAATAGATATATTGTTGTATATTAGGATTACTTCTAAATAAAGATTACTATTATTTATTATTATTAAACGAAATAGGGTTCAAGCTCATATTTTCTAGAATTGATTCTCCAGGAATGAGGAGGTGATTTTAAAAACAAATGACTATTTGTCAGACTTGGACAAATCCTATTATTCGGAAAGGATAAGAAAACTAGAAGAGCGTTGCACAAACTTTATGTCCCTAAAAAGAGACTATGTTAATAAATTAATAGTTACCTTAAACAAGTAGGTAATTTTTATTTTCTATACGAAGTTTTTAAACGACTCTCGTATATTATTTTACTACTTAAAACTGCGTAATATTTTAAAATTAAATAAATACTATTAATAAAAGATATAAGCTTCTGTATTCTGTCTGTGTTTTATATTAATACTTTTTTTTGTTTTGCCCTTTACAACTGTATTCTTTGCTGTAGCCTTCCAAATGACTGGTATTTTATTTTTTGTTTTCGTCTGTAAAATACTATCATTCTAAATGCGTTATATACATAACCCTCATAAGAGATTTCGGATGTCCAATATCTTTTTCGAGTTCGGCTTGAAAATTACGATTCTCCATCTTGGTAACTTATGGATCGTTAACATTTCGGGCACGTAACATCTATATTATTTTAGAGGTTTATGTACGTTTGGATGGCCAACGTTTTTTTTTTTTCATTTTTGTGTGTGTCTTATACAAATAATATATTGCGAACATGAAATCGTTCAAATAAAGTTGATGAAAAATATGTTTATGCAAAATATGTACAATTTTATTAAACCAACGGACAAAGGTTTTTATTTTATATTGATCTTTTATGGTAATACTTTTATTAATAATTAAATAGCTTTAATCTACAAGTTTAAAAGAAATATTTAATTTTTTTATAAAGACTTTTTTAATAAAAACATGAATTCTTTTTTTCAAATAGCTCTTTCCAATTGTTAACATTCTAAATCTAAGAATTTTTAACTATTTAATCCATCGATAGTGTTGGTTATTCAATGTTGAGTTTTGTTGGGTTTGATTTATCACCATGTTAATTAGGCGATTGTCAAGTTACCTTGAAATTGTTTAAAAAAAACCAAGGATCATTTGAAACGTTAGAAGCATCTCTTAAAATGCTTACGCTGGTACACTTTCTGGACTAACTGATTAAAGTAGCAAGTTTGAATAGAGTAGGCCGTGGTCCAAAGCTGGCAAGGCTGTCAAAATAACTATACCCGCAAAAATATTATTCTTTTTGTTTAAAACACCGGAAATGAAAGAAATATATCCGGCGCTATTCCAAAAAGGACAGGATTTAATCATAAATCATAACACATCCGTGTAAAATTTTCAAGGCTTGTTACTGTATATAGTATTGAAAGAGAAGAAACCAGCTACTCCAACTTACATGTGAAGGCCATTAAGTCTCATTAAGAAGGTAGGGTTAGACAAGGTGCTCTAATCCTATTCTAGAGATGAATGGTGTTTACAATATTTCACAGTAATACAGGCTAACAGCGAGAAACAAAATTTTGAGACATTCCAAAGTTAATTATTTTATGTAAATAGAATATATAATACCGATGTATATAAGAATATACCAAGAAAATACATTTTTCTACAAGCATGCGTAACACAACACTTTCCCGCACGCATTTCAATTCAGAAAATATCTATTTCCCGCACGGAGTGCGGGAAATACTTTTTCCCGCACGGCGTGCGGGAAAGAATTTTTCCCGCACGCATTTTTTTTTATTAATTAGAGATGTTTGCCGATAACCTTTTTGACAAATTATTGTATTATTATCTTTATCTTGTTGGACTACATACAAATAGTAAAAAAAATTTAGATTTTACATGAAAATAGGGGTTTTTAAAATGTTTGTTTTTAAATTTTTTTTAAAAAATCATAATTTATTAAATCACCCCTGTTAACCTTACTCAAAGCAACAACAAACTCACCTGTTTAAGTAGGGTTGCTATAGCTACATTCGTGTATTTATTGACACTATGAAAGATTTAATTGTCACAATCGCATCTTTTCAAATATCTAAATAATTTTCGAGGTGATTTTGCTTGTAGAAAAAATATTGATCCTAACTCTTGCGGAAATTAACTTTCCCGCACTTAACTGCTTGCCCGAACTCCGCTTCGCGTCGTTCGGGCATCGGCAGTTCGCGTGCGGGAAAGTATAACTTTCCGCACTTGTTAGGATAATAACTATTTCAATACATCAAACGATACTATAAGTATCTCATGTGCTATCTAGTAAAAGTCAGTACCGTCACAAATGTGAATTTGTATCGGTTTGTCCAATACTGAAATTTTGGTTGCAATAAAACGCTCAAAGAAAAACATTTAAATTTTTAAGTGATCATGAAAGGCGAGACAATATTCGATATAGTTCTTATCTATACTTAAATCGTCGAGAAAAAAAAAGATAAATAAAGCTAGTTTATTTTTATACATACCGCTTATTTAATTAGAAATATTGACAAGGAAATTGTTAAATAAGAACAAAAACAGAAAAAAACATTTATAACATAATATTTCTATTATTTTTGTTTTCTGTTATTTTGTTGTCTGATGAAAGCTCCAAAACATTTAAACATTATCACATTTTAAAAACGTTAGAATACAACAAGCATCTATAATAACTAAAATGTATTTATCAATGAAAAATCACAAAATGAATTAAAAAGTCAATCTTCCTTTTTCCTTTAATGTTGCAATAAGCATGGGGTTTAAAAAAGTACAATTTATCGTTTATTTTCAGAAACGGTAAAAGCTATTAAAAAGTCATTTTTGCAATGCAAGAATTAAACGAACAAGTAAGGCAAATTTTCTTCGGTTTCATCTCTTTTACGATATTTTTTACGAGGAGAAACTGTAGCTAAACATTATTTATTTCTCAACAAGGAAAGTTGAAACAATAATCAAATGGTATGTGAAACTCCCTGAAAAGTTTTTCCCCAAAAATTTAATATGCAAATCAGCAGCCTCGAGCAATTTTTCCGCGGTGAGGTAAATAAGAATTTTCTTAACTTGAGAAGTTTGGGTTGCAAACAAGTTTCTTACCGGACGCCCTATGAATTTAATGTCTTCCCTTTTATTATTTTCTACTTTTAATAAGTTTCACAAGTAGGCCATTTATATGATGTTTATAGTTTCCTAAGAAGTTTTCATTTTTGGTAATAAACCAGTATTTCGTACTCCTATCAGTTTTTAGTTATCCATATAGAATATACTTTATATATTACAGTCAAGGTTTTTAATTTTTATTTAGCAAGAATAATTTATATAAAGTTGTCTAAAATTTTTAATTTCTGCAGACAATCTTGTAGGATCTTTTTTAGGGTAGTGCTATACGTTTATGTTATAACATTTTAATTTCGCCCTGTATCCTATTTTTACATACAGAACAATGTCTTTTTCGTTTATAACGCACTTTTTGTATAGAAATTATTAAAAGGCTTTTTTCATTCTCGTCCTTAACTGCGTGAATAACCCTTCTTTTTTATTTCGGATAATATATCTGCGTGGTTAACGTTAGAATATAGCAGAACCGTTGCGATTAAAAGAATAGATTTCTTAGAATTTGATCAGCTCACTGCGACCGTTGGTCACTTGGTTACTTCTGTTGCTATGCGAATATTTTTTTGGCGTGTAGAAGCATGAACAGACCAGACCACGCATTCAAACTTTAGCGTAAATAGAGCGTTCTCCCGAATTCTACATCCTATCTTATCTTATTGACTTAGATTCACTTCGTTAGAAGTTTAACTTTAGTTTATGATAGTATATATTACCGTTTTTTTTTTTAATTCATTAGTTATTAAATTTCTTAAGAGCTCTGTAAATAACGTAAAGTATCCACTAAATAGAATTAAGTTTGGTGACAAAGTTTTATGATTTTCTGGTAAGAATGCCAATTATCATTTATAAAGGTTGTCTTTTTAGTTTAGCATATAGTCATAAAAAATAAAAATACTTAAAGTACTTTTTAAAATACGTCCCACCAAGATCGATACACTTTTGCAAACGTACAAACCAATTGGTAAAACAGTTATTTCAGTTTTTAGTTGACACCTGCAAAATCGCTGTTTTAAAAGCAGTGATGGCTTCTTCTGTCGACTGGAATCGCTTTCGATGCTTCCGACGAATTCTTGATCTTTGACAACGTGAAGAATTCCTTGGGACTTAGGTCGAGATTATATGATTGTCTTTTTGGTTGTGTGAGCACTTGCATTGTCCTGATGTAGAATGATTCGTCGTTTTGTTGCTTTGTCGGAGTTTGGCGATAACTTATGGTAAACAAACGTTCATAACAATCAAAAGTAACAATGTTTTAATCTTTTAAAGCATTTTTGCAACAACACCTGATTTTGACACAAAAGTTGACACCATTCTTTGTCACACTTGAAAAACAGATGACTTTTGTAGGTTTTTCTTCATCGTGAAACACACACACAGCGGATAGTCGTTTATTTTCGAGTTCGTAGAACGAAATCCAAGACTCATTGCCAATTACAATACTTTAAAGCTTTTTTTTTGCTTGACGTGGACACCTAGTTCTTCATGTAGGATTTGGATCGAGGTCTTTGAAATGCCCAAAAATGCCTCTATCTCTTGGTATGTTACCCGGAGGTCATCCATAATTAGCGCTAACGAACCGCATTAATGTTTCGCTTTTTGATTGCTATTTTGGGGGAATATAGCCTGGATTCGCTAGGACTGATGTGACTTCGTTGAAATTCGCAATACCAGCAAGAAATAGAGAATTGGTGTTTTACTTCATTCTCAAACAGAGAAACCATTTCAGCGAGACATTTTCTATGAAAATTGTAAAAAATTATTGCTCAAAACTGTTCCTGGCTAAAAAGCTTTTTTCAACCGACTTGCAACTTTCAGAAATGTACCTACACAACTTGTTGAGATTATATTTGAGTCTAAGCGGCTATATGCAAAACAAAAAAGACAACCCTTGTATGAGATATTTAACCAACCAGTCTGTGGCTATCAATCTTAGAGAACTTTTAATAAAATAATATTTTCTTTCGCATGTATCGATTTATTAACCCTATTAGCACTTTCATTTTTCTTTGTTTTTATAAAAATAAGATGGCGTGCGCATTTAGTGACCTTCTGATTCTCCGTTTCTCTTCCTATGTATTTATTATCAGAGAACTCAATCTAGCCATTTTTTTATCACTTTTAATAACACCTTAGAAAGTGGAGAAAAAAATAGTACAATAAGTCTTTGCTTACTTTATAAAAATTCGATCCACTGATTTAAAGTGCTGATCCGCAGAAGTTTATTAAAGGATGTGGAGCCGCTATTATAAAATATAGCATATTCACAATTCAGTCTAACTTTTTTCCTTGTTTTTTTTTGTGTTTAGATGTGATTTTAAATGTACCGTTGCAGCATCTCCTATAAGGTTGACTGTTAGCTAGCTTTCATCTCTTTGGTGACATACCTAGTGTTTCTTTTAAAACTATTTTTGCTAATCTGTTTTCCTTTAATGTTTGTGGATACATGTTTTTTTTGTCCATCTTAGTAACTCTTACTTTTAGTTTTTGCTGTTTTCTCTTAATCTTTTATTTTATAGGTCATAATTGGCTTGTCGCGTGTTTTATTCATTTAAATTTTGTTGTCCTTTTTATGATGTGTTTTTAATTGTATAAAGTAGGTATACTAAAAGACAAAATTTTAAAAATCAAAAGATTTTATTTTTAAGTTAATACCAAATATTCAAAGAATTTTAAATGTTAGTAATGATATGCAGATATTTTTATTTTAAATAGAAATAAATATAATCTCAGCGCGGTTACAGTTTTATTTGAAATTTATACGGTAATTTTGAATTAATGACATCTACAAATTTGAGAACAAACAATGAAATGACACAATCAATATTAAAACGAAATATAAATATAACGTAAATAAAATTTCTTCTCGAATTTTATTAGTTTTAAGATGGCAAATTAACTAAAGTGAAAACATTGATTAATGACCATCGCATGCTTCGCGGAGCTTTGTAAAGGATTGTAAATAAAATTTTAATTTAATTCTACATTTTTATTGGTTTTAACTGCAACTTATCATTGATTTACACGTACGTGACTAACATTTTAATCTAATTTTACTGTTTGATATATTTATTTAAATTATGTTCGTATATTGCATAAATATTCTCTTATGCAAGAATAGTTTATCCATTGTCACAACATACACTGTTAAAAATACATACCTTAATTTTGTAAAAAATTATTAAACATTGAAATATTTATAAACTGAATTTTGAAAAAAGGTTTAAATAAACTTCTTACCAAATAAGTTCAAAGCAAATTTTTTTCTTGCAAAAATGAGGGCTTAGTTATATGTATATCTGAAATAGAGTGAAGAAGAAACATTTTAAGGTTTATTCGTATACACATTTAGCTGGTGAGGTAAAGCTAAATACTTTTTATTAATTTAAGACTAAAAGCTCATTGGATTATCATATTAAATACACCACAAAAAGCGTCATAACCACTTTGGTGGTGTCCCACCGGACTTAAGAGATTTAAAACCAGGCATGCTATAAAAGGCTGGTTAAACCAACAATATGTGTCTTTGTTATGGTTAAAGAAATTTAACAAACAAAATTGCAATCATCTACCCAAACAATGTTTATACACTTGCCAGAGGATCCAAGAGGCACTTCGACAGATGAATAAAAGTTATATTAGATCTTCCCCCTCTTGACATTATTGTGAAGAGTAAGGCAAAGTGACTTCTACAAATAGCAAACAATCTAAGAATCAATTATGTTAGAGCAAAACAACACTTAAAAAGGACATCTAAGAGATATTGGACAACATGTTTCTTAAATACCTGCCTAGAATAACATTTTAACAACGTAAGCAATCGAAAAAGCTTTATTGTTACACCAGTCTTAGGACTGAAAGGGGTTAAAGAACAGTAATTAACAGTAGTAAAAATTTGGAAAGTTTTGCTTCACTGTTTTGTTTCTCTATACTCTATACTTTACAGTCCAGAGCCATGAATCTTCTTTTTCGATTTTGGCTATTAAAGCTGATAGGTAGATTTGTATAAGTTTACATACAATTTTCCATAGATTTTGCTGTTTTTTTGGTGCAGGTTCGTCGTTGTCATCTAGAGGACAAGATCTTCCTTGTTCTATAATTTTGAGACAAATAACGGCTTTCGTTGTTCGAATATCAACCAACATTGCGAATCACTGGTGGTTTAGTGTGATTTTAAAGTGACTTAACGAGAAAGGGACTTGATGTTTGGTTTTAGTGGATGCCGCCTTCGAACAAACTCTTTTACGGTTTTGCTACTTTCCTGTTTTATGGAGGGTACCAATCTCACGGTTGTGGTGGGCCGTTTTTACATTAACAGGTTCCAAAATCTTTAGCATCGTAAAAAACGCTATTTTTTGATGACCATTGTCTGCATCGATTAAAGTTTTGGAATATTCTAGACGAAGAGTTGGCCATTGCTAGACTACACTTATCTTCTTCAGATTTCTATGGAATATTCTAGCATTCCCAATGGGTGAATGACAAGGACAGGTGGGTTTAGTTGCCAGATTGATGGTATCAATCTCAATTTTGCACTCGTTATTTTGATTTCCATTTAGATGCATTTTTTCGGAATGCTTTCTGTTGGATATTAAAGGCGTTTTTTTGCGTTAAAGGGTGTACCTGTTTAATTGTTTTTTCAGTGGCTTTGTGGTGATTGTCAAGTTGACGTGCTTAGAACTAAGTAACCAGTCATAGTTCACTTGCTTAGTTTGTGTATTATTGTTAAAGCTTTTTTTGTCTTTTTCTTTATGTTGTGGCCCCGCTTGGAACCGTCTTCATGAAATTACTTCGGACAGGACTAGGCAGGAGGGGAGCAAAAATACTTTATTTGCATCTGATCTCTAGTTGTTCAAGATAAGGTAGTGTGGGATTCCCGAAGAGCTGTTCCCCGAGTACCCACTAAAAAAATCCCTTTTTAGTGGCTGCACTAGTTTTATAGCAGTGGCTGTGCTTGTTTCGAAACGTTATGCCCTTATTATATGATAGCCTGCCTTATTCCACTTTTTCCCTAATTATAAGCTTAACTTTGTTGTGTCCTATATTCCAATGTTTCAATAATCCTACACAGGACTCTATATCAGGAATTACTTCTCTTTTTTTTTTCTTTTCCATTAACTGCAACTGAGTATAGTGTGTCCCGGATCATTTACCTCTGCGCCACAGTCCCTGAATGTGGCCCTGATCCTTTTTTCAATATGATTCGAAACACACATGCTCGCTTAGCCACTAAGTGTTATATTATTCAATCAATATAAAAAATTGTTAAACCTAGTGTTACAATTTAACCTCATATTAAACCTTCAACATTTTACATTGGTAAGTACTGGAATCTGTAAAAAAAAATCGAAAAGAGTTTGAGCTTAAAGGCCATTCTTGCAACTTCCCGCTAGTTTTAACCGCAAAGCTATAGTAACAATTTTGACGTTTTTCACTTTTTTTGAAATGTTTAAAAAGCCATAACTTTTTAACGCGTTATAGTCTAAGAGCTGGCTACGAAAATTGAAAATGATAAGGTGCAGTAAAAATAATTATATAACAACCTTCCTTATCTATTGTATAGCACGTAGTGTCCACTGCCAGAAGTCTCTCCCGAGGCGGAACGCGTGGGCGGGCGGCCAAACTTGTAAATTTTTGACATGAAAAAAATCGTAAGGTGCAGTTTTGAAAATTTTATAGTTTTATAGTTTTTACCAATAGAAATAGTGTAAGACTATTGCCAGAAGTCTAGATCGAGGCTAAAATGTCGCCAGAAGCCATTAAAGTTGTAAATAAATTATTAAAAAAAAATGACAAGGTGCAGTTCTGGCGAATTTGTTTTTATATTATTTATTGTTAAAAAAAAGCAAAATGTAAATTGCCAGAAGTCTAACTGGTGGCTAAGTATAGATAAACTAATTAAATCTTTGCAAATTTTAGAATTGAAAATAGTGGTTCTTTAAATGGAATGACAAGGTGCAGTTCTAACAATTGTTATTTTATATTACTTATAGTTTAAAAAAGCAGTGTATGTAATGACAGAACCCCAAATAGTGGTTAACTATTTTAAAAAAATGGCCCTTGGTAAGCCAGGCGCATCAGTAGATTTATATCAATTGAATATATTAAAAGTATACGTTTTAAAAAAAAATGTTTTTGATAAAAGTTGTAGGTCTCTTTAAGACAAACAAAAAAGTCCCCTAACATTTTTTTGTACAGGGTGAAGTAAAAAAGTTACGAATTTTTTTCCATTTTGATTTGATGTCACGCCCAAACGGCCGGACCGATTTGACCCATTAACGAACTTGACCGAGATTTTTGGGTGATTGATTTTTGTACGACATTTCATTTTGATCCGTTCAGAAATGCGACCGCTATCGTTCCACAGATTTCGTTATATCGGAACTATACATACATACGGTGAAAGAAGTCTTACTAAATAATGAAGAATCTAAAGCTATAGTATTAAATTATTGCATAATATAAAGGTCTCATAATATAATTTATTTATAAAAGTATTATACGTACCTATTTCAGATGACGAATCAGATATAGATAATGCTAGCGATGAAGATGAAAACGATCAATCTGATTGTGAATGTTAAAAAATATTGGCAGTATCAATTATTTAATTTTTTTTATAATAAATAAACCAATGAAAACAAGATTGGGAAAATTCTTTATATTCACCAATCATTCTTTTAAGTATTAATATCTGAAATTATTTTTAATAAAAAAAAACTGTTCTATCACTGCAGTAATTTATTTATTATTTTTCATATAGTTAACCACTAGGGTTCTGTCATTACATACACTGCTTTTTTAAACTACATATTTATAATTAAAAGAATAATATATTCGAGAGTGCCAATATTTTTCAACATTCACAATCGGATTCATCTTCATCGCTAGCATTATCTATATCTGATTCGACATCTAAAATAGGTACCTACGTATAATATTTTTATAAATAAATTATATTATGAGACCTTTATATTATGTAATAATTTAATACTACAGCTATAAATTCTTTATTATTTAGTAAGACTTGTTTCACCGTGGATGGTAACTGCGGGCAAGGAGGCAAAGATGATGAATAAAATTTTTTTAATGTTTTTTTGAATGGCTCGTTTTTATCTTTTATTTTATAATTTTGAAAAAACGTTTCACATCTCGTATTATTAATGAATTATTCAAATGTTTTTCAATAAATTATTGAAGTCTAAATTTTTGTTAAATGATAATTGCAAAACGTTTAATTTTTCTATCACTTTAGTAATTTTTAACTGTATTTCTTATTAGTAGATTTATATCTACTATTCAGCTGGTTCCCAGGTCACGACTTCCGGAAAATTTCACTACAGTTTTTCGTTTTGGGCCCCCCTGACCTCAAAAACAGCTTACGTTCAAAAGTATATATATATATATATATATATATATATATATATATATATATATATATATATATATATATATATATATATATAGTTCCGCAAATATAACGAAATCTGTGGACACGATAGCGGTCGCATTTCTTAACCGATCAAAATGAAATTTGGTATAAAAATCAATCGTACAAAAATCTCGATTGAGTTCGTTAATGGGCCAAATCGAAACCGCCGTTTGGGCGTGACATCAAATCAAAATGGAAAAAAAATCTTAACTTTTTTACTTCAGCCTGTACAAAAAACTTTTTTGTTTGTCTTAAAGAGGCCTACAACTTTTATCTAAAACATTTTTCTCTGATACGTATACTTTTAATATATTCAATTGATATAAATCTACTGATGCGCCTGGCTTACCAAGGGCCATTTTTTTTAAATAGTTAACCACTATTTGGGGTTTTGTCATTACATACACTGCTTTTTTAAACTATAAGTAATATAAAATAACGATTGTCAGAACTGCACCTTGTCATTCCATTTAAAGAACCACTATTTTCAGTTCTAAAATTTGCAAAGATTTAATTAGCTTATCTTTACTTAGCCACCTCTTAGACTTCTGGCAATTTACATTTTGCTTTTTTTTAACAATAAATAATATAAAAACAAATTCGCCAGAACTGCACCTTGTCATTTTTTTTTAATAATTTATTTACAACTTTAATGACTTCTGGCGACATTTTAGCCTCGATCTAGACTTCTGGCAATAGTTTTACACTATTTCTATTGGTAAAAACTATAAAACTATAAAATTTTCAAAACTGCACCTTATGATTTTTTTCATGTCAAAAATTTACAAGTTTGGCCGCCCGCCCACGCGTTCCGCCTCGGGAGATACTTCTGGCAGTGGACAATATGCGCTATACAATAGATAATGAATGTTTTTATATAATTATTTTTACTGCACCTTATCATTTTCAATTTTCGTAGCCAGCTCTCCGTCTATTACGATTTTGATGTTCAAGATGGCATTCGACGCAGTTTTTTGAGACCTAAAAACGTTACCGGGAGTGCAAAATCGGTTAGTCAAAAAATCTCTAAGTTATTTTTTTCGACAACGATATCTCACGAACAAATCAACCGATTTTAATTTGCAAAACGGCATTTGTAAGCTTGAGAGCTGATTAGGTTATGAAATTAATCGATGCAATATCCAAAAAGATATGCCCAAAAAACATTATTTTTACCAATTGTTTTTTTCGGTTATTTTGAAATTCCTCGAAATCTACCGGCTCGAATCGGTTTAAACTCACAGGAAATCTAAGTTAGATGTAACTCTTTGGAATGCTTTTTATTTCATTTCGATCGGTCAAGCCGTTTAAAAGTTATATAAGAGGTTTACATACATTCACACACACATCCACACGTACATACAGACATACAGACACCCTCGTAAAAATAGTCAGGGGAGGTTCCTAAGACCTCAAAACGTTAAGATCCGATGAAAACTCGATTTTCGAAAAACGGGGTGAAACCAATATAACTTCCCGATTTAAAAAAAAAAAAAAATTTTTTTAGCGGGAAGTTAAAAATATTTAAATAAAGTGAATTGATAAGTACTTTTTACAGCTATATTTTTTTGTCAGGTATTGTCGATAATAATTTTAAAGAAAGGTTTTTCTTGTTATGTGTCAAATTAATAGACAGGGGTCGACAAACTTTGTCTTAATAAAAAATCACCTGGCGGCACAGAGCACAAATCCGACGAACGATTACCTGCGAAAATTTCAAATTAAATTACAGGACTTAATTAACTACCACCCTTAAATTAAACTTGCTTTTTAATTTATTTTTTGGAGCGAAGCCGAAAATCGCATAATGCCTTTTTTCTGTTATCAACTGGAACACAGAAGAAAGCTCACTAAAGAATAGCTGGTAATTATTTAAGACATGATAAAAATATTTAACTCGAATTGCTTTAAGCAAAAGGGTGACATAAAAAATTTTGCTATACATTTTTTATCCTGACAGATGCAGTGCATCAAGGATTAACTTAAAAAATAAAGGCAAAATAAACGGATACTTTTTGTAAAATCGAAGATTTTTATAATAGCAATTAACTAAATGTGTAGTAAGGTTGTAAAAAAAATAATAATTCTTTTTCCTTTGTTTAAATATTTATATACATTTTTATTATCAAAAAATTAGTTCCTATAAATTCTAGTTTCTAAAAAAATAAATTAACTAAATCGGGTGTTTACTTTTATCACAACAGCGATTAATTTTTTATAAATCAAAATCCCCAATATATTAAATTTGATTTAAGTTAGAATCAAAATACCTTTAACAACGTCAGTGTAAGACGTAGGGGAGTACCTACCATCAAATTTGAACACATAAATCTACGTAACTACGTTTAATATTGTAGCGTGTTTGAAAAACTCTGAGAATAAAATTTAATTTTTTATTTTTTTTATAATTCTTTCTTACTCATTACCGCCCTGTATTCTCGACTTATTAGACGTCGTTACATCTCTAACGGTTTTAGTTGCTAAGCAGAATATCAATCGGTGAATTAGCCAATAAATTTCCGATTTTAACATCACATGATGGGACGCGAAAGACAGCATCCCTGAGTACCGCCATTTTCTAATCACTCTAGCTTGGGTTTTTGTGCGATCAAGACCATATGTACAACCCCTAGTTTCAAGTCCCGGCAAATTTTCTTAAGATTTTTAAAAAAAAAATTACTTGCTATTTAGTGTTTCTAACTAAGTTAAAGTCAGTGAATGAGTGATGGAACCGTTCTGATGAAAAAGCTGTCGATTATTACTGAAGAATAACTAAATTTTACCGTATTGTATAAATTGGGTGTGGCCCCATTTAATTATACTATCTAGGAATCAAACTGTAAGTTTTTTTATATCATTACTATTGCTTAACTACCAGAAAAAGAAGGGATGCCATTTATTTCTTTGGAATAAAAACTTAATTGTAATCCCCATAATTAATATCCAAGTATGGGTAATTAACGTAAGAAGTGATCATAAACTCCATAGTGCAACCTGTTTTATAACAAAAAAAACCGGTACTTTTCTACAGACTCCAGAGTGTGAAAATTCGGACAAGTTTACCGAATACATGTTTCATTTACCAGTGAAAGAGGTGCGCAGGGTCTGAATTAGTTTTTTTGTAACACATTTTATGGTTAATATTTGATTTCTTAATGTTTCTTATAACTAAATTGTTTTAATTTAAACTATTATATGGTACCCCATTCTTTTACTCGAGTAAAAAAAAATCTTTTAAGCTAAAAGTGATTTATTATTTTTTTAACATAACATTTTGGTACTTTTAAATTTCTTTCACTTCACCTTCTGCTTACGGTTAGGGTTATTGGATCTAGACCAAAATCAATAGGGTTCTTTCTTATGACATGAGGATTCTATATACCAAATTTTTGCACAAGGACAAATGCAACACTAGTTTCTGGAAACTTATAAAATTTTACCGTTAGGGTTAGCTGATGCTATTTAATTAAAAATACAGGAACACAAATAACCAAATATGTTTTTTTTTACAATTTTGTAGTTGAGAAAAGTAAAAACAAAGTGATTAAAAAAAATATTGTTAATTATATTAATATGTTTTTATTAAGAGTTTTAAATAAGAGTTTTTAATAAAATGACTCCAAATAAGGCTAGCTGTTTTGTTCCAGTAAAAATCGGATCTAACAATGAAGCTTTCAGCATATTTTAAAGCTTGCGTTGTGAGGATCCCCTGGCTCTCCATTTCAGCACAGATAAAAGTAATAAGTCGCTGCTTGTCTTTGGCGTTAAAAAGTAGTTTATCTTTATTTTACTTTACTCTCCCAGATTCCAGATTTTGTTTTCGGGATATACGAATTCCTAACCGTGGTCATAACATTTGGGGATTAGTAAGTAATTCGGTAATCCTATGTCCGAATTCCTAACTCAACATTTTCTACCTGATCTTGGCGACTATTTTAAATTTCTTAATCCAATTGAAGAAATGAAATATTTTACCTTATTAGTACTTGAAAATAGTAATATTATTAGGAATTTCCAATAGAATTATAAACTAGATTTTTGTATTGTAATAAAAATGAAAGGTAAAAATGCGAATTCGGTATTGGTTAAAAACTTGAAACAGAGATATTAACAAAATGTTTAAGGGTTTTATGCAAATTTGATTTAGTTGTTTTCAAAACTTTCGAACGTTTATTAAGTAGGTAATCATTAAGTTCAATTAACAAGTGACAAGTTAAAAAAATCTTTCAATCATCTAATTGTACGTATTTACGGTAATTCTATTATTATTTATATTTACAGAAAATTATACTTTATTACTGTTTTTATAAGAATAGTTTTAGTACGGTTAATTTTTTTTAAATTTTGATTTATCAACTGATTAATAAGTATATTGTAGGCAATATGGCTCTTCAAACAATGATCAGCGAAAAAGGGAAGTTAAAAAAAATTACAAAAATAAATGTATAATTGCAATTTTGAACTTATTTTAATTTTATTAATCATACGAAGTTAAAAAAAAATTACATGAAACAGTTTATCTTCTACTCTATAGTTTATCTTCACTAAAAATCTTCACTTCAAGATTTTAACGTGCGATACTTTTACGAGTAAAATCTAATTAAATAATGAAAAAACAAATAATGTAAAATTTTCCAAAACACAATGAGTTTTTAAAAATTTGAAGACTTTTTTAGATTTATTAAATTCAAAATTAAATAATATTTGTATGCAGTTAGGAATTCGGACATAGGATTAACGGAAAGGGTCTGAGACCGGTAGCTCAGCTGGGGGTTGATCGTAATGATCTGACCATAGTTAGGAATTCGGTATTACCCTTTGTTTTAGCACACCTTTCTCAGATACATAGCTTTTAAACAACATATATATTGTAGCTACACAGATATTGAATTATTATTGATTATTACTTCATTAGAAACCCGTAGAAAAAGAAAAGATCTGACAATCTTAATTAACATTATTAATGGTAATAGTAGCTGTCCCGATCTTCTGTCAAAAATTGGTCTTTTTGTATCTACTCGGTCAACAAGACAAACTCAAACTTTTCACATAAGCTTTCATAGATATAACTATACTTACAACAATTTTTTACCACGAACACTTAGACTTGCGAATACTCTAAATGACTTAAATATATTCTGCAATTCCTTGGATAGATTTAAAAACCATTTGTTGAACATACAATGTTAGTAGTATAATTTCTATCAGCAATTTTTAAGCTTAAACTTTGTTTGTTTTTTATATTGTAATGTTCTTTTTTTTCTTTAACTTATTAGCTTTGTTATCCAATACATTTTACAATGTTTGTTCTTTGTGTTGACACTGTTTATGGTTTTGCTTTTGTCTTTGAAATATTTTTTTTCTTTTTGTAATAATATTTTCTGAATTGGGCTTGCCCGTAAATAAATAAATTAATAAATAAATAAATAATTAACAAGAAAAATATTAAACTTACAGTCCTTGGTCTATTCTTAAATTAAAGTTAATTAAATTTACACCACATTCAATCAGGAAATTTTTTTTTTACCTTAAAGTCGGTCAAAACTTAAACAATGGCTTTAAGAAAAACAAAAAAGATCAAATCTATTAGATCAAGAGAGCTAAAATTGTAAAAGTTATTTACCTAACGTGTTTGGGAAGCAGAATTTTTCGCATGAGTACTTTATTTGCAGCACGACCGAATTAAAATAAAATTTAAATATAAATTTGTTATTTTTTTTTTCCATAAACAGTTGGTAACAATAACATGATATACAAATTTCAAATTAAAATTATTTTACATTTTTCACAAATTTTAAAAAATATTAAATTTATTAAAATGATTGAGAGTGATAGCAGTGATAGCGAAGTTCTTGAAATTAACAAAAAAACAAAACAAGCAATTAATAGCTTGCTTCCTCAAAAAAGTTGAGACCGAGAAAACTTTGGATTGGTTTATGGATCAAAAAGCAAGAATAATAATGAAAATGTTATGCTAACGTATTTTGTTGACCAGCAAAGTAGTAAAAGCTCTTTTAGCAGCATTTATTCAATGCTCAAATTATGTTTATTAACATATAAAAACATTTTTGTTGCCAACTGTTTAAAACAAATTACGGTAAAGTAAAAAGCACGAGCGTGTAAAAGAAACTTTAACGCACTACATCAATAACTGTAAAATACGCATTTAAAACCAATAAGTACAAAAAAAATTATCTACTTTACAAATGCGAAAAAATTTCTAGGGCCACCAAAATTTTTCGTATATTTAGTTGCAAAGTTAGATTTACACTACCCAAACAAACCCTTAAATCATATCAAAAAAAAAAAAAAAATGCAACTCTTTAACACCTGGCCACGAGTCTAAATCTGTCTGTGTAAAATTTAGATTAATTTTCCATAGAGCGCAAGTAGATCCAACAGGGATTAAAGTTGTTTTAGTATAAATGACTATATTCTAAATATTTTATTATTTATTACCTTGGAGGATTATTAATTTCATAGTTTTCCTGTTTCATTATATTATTGTCCGTAGAAATTTCATACACTTCTAATACAATTTTCAGTGATTATCGTTTCAAAAAATAATTTTGGTTAATCTACGTTTTACAACATTTACCACAACAACGTAAACAACCATATATATATATATATATATATATATATATATATATACCAATATGTAAGAGATGATACAAAAGTATCTAGTGCCGTGCTGTCAATAATAAATCCAGTTTTCAACTGGATTGGTGTTTGGTTAGATTTTCTAACTCAAGACACCGGTAGACGCTGCGAAATAGGAGTATAAGGATTTTAATCAGCCCATACAGGGGCAAAACCAACTACAGACTCGTGTTTCGCTCTTTTTATGAGCTCATCAGTGCAGTATAGGTTATATCTCTTCAGTCACTAATGAAGAGACATCCCCTGTATCAATCGACCAAATCCTTATAGATGTACACCTGCGAAAGTAGAAACAATTCACAAGTGGCCCCATCTTTACTCCAAAAATGGAACTAAGAAGTCGCTTTGCGTCTTAAGAGTACCTTCGGCAAGGTAATAACATACAACGAACAGAGCGTTTGTGACAGTCTTATATAACAATATGTAAGAGATGATACAAAAGTATCTAGTGCCGTGCTGTCAATAATAAATCCAGTTTTCAACTGGATTGGTGTTTGGTTAGATTCTATAACTCAAGACACCGGTAGACGCTGCGAAATAGGAGTATAAGGATTTTAATCAGCCCATACAGTGGCAAAACCAACTACAGACACGTGTTTCGCTCTTTTTATGAGCTCATCAGAGCAGTATAGGTTATATCTCTTCAGTCACTAATGAAGAGACATCCCCTGTATGAATCGACAAAATCCTTATAGATGAACACCTGCGAAAGTAGAAACAATTCACATGTGGCCCCATCTTTACTTCAAAAATGGAACTAAGAAGTCGCTTTGCGTCTTAAAATCCTTATACTCCTATTTTGCAGCGTCTACCGGTGTCTTGAGTTAGAAAATCTAAGCAAACACCAATCCAAATGAAAACTGGATTTATTATTGACAGCACGGCACTAGATACTTTTGTATCATCTCTTACATATTGTTATATAAGACTTATGGAGGGTAGAGGTAAGGAGAACGATCTTAAATGGGAAATGATTAAAAATGTGTCCACTTTTTAGAGGAACATAACACTTCTCAAACTTGCCACTACAATGGCGCTAAAGTAGATGTAGGGTACAGAATGAATGTAGCAGTTTTTGACAAATTGATTGAAATGTCATATGATTTCATAATATAAGTCACAAATTATATAAGTGCTATAAAAAAACGTGGTCAGAGAATTCAGTTTAGTGTATTTTAAATTCGTTTTATACTTTATGATTATCTTATGTATCTTATGATTATTTTAAAAATGGTGTCATATCAAAGCGAAAATGTGTCTGTCCTTGTTTATTTATCTATCCTACTCTAAGAAATTATGGCGCTTTTTTTAAAATTTACCCTACTACGATCGTAGCGCCACCCTTATTTACCACATTTTGACGGACACATTTAATACACGGAGACAGTTCTCCTTACCCCTACCCTCCATAATAAAACTGTCACAAACGCTCTGTTCGTTTTATGTTATTACCTTGCCAAAGGTATCCAGTGCCATACTGTCAAAAGTAATAATTCCAGTTTTAAACTGGAATGGTGTCGGTTAGAGTTTCTAACACTTTAAAAGACACCTGGATGCTGCGATATAAATAGATATAAATATCATTCAACTCATATCAGGGCAAAACCAAACTACAGACACGTGTTTCGCTCTCATTTTGAGCTCATCAGTGTATTATAGGCTATGTCTCTCAAGTCACTAATCAAGAGACAACCCTGCCATAAATTGAACGATATCTATAGATTTAAAAATTTTCCTTTTTAATTAAATTTAAACTTTATATAAGATATTTTAATTAAGGTAAATGACTTTTATATATGATTCCAAATATATATTTTATATTGCCCGTGCTACTCTTACCCTTAGAGCAGAGTTCAAAATTTAAGAAAATTAATTATGGAAATTTAACTCTTAATTTTATTATAAACAGAATTTTAATTTAATTTTAATTTAATTTTAATACCTTATTTGGAACGCCAATGGTAAGAACAGACGCGTGGTCGCGTGGATTATCGATTTTTTACTGAACTTAACCTTAGAAATTTCTAAATTAATATTTTGTGACTGTGAATGTGAAAAGTAGTTGTTTTAATCAAATTTTAAAGTGAAAATAAGAAAATCTAAATGTTCTTAAGTCTAGTGATGTGCAAAATAATTTTTTAAATGAAAGTGAAAATGAATTTAGTTTATACAACAAGAAATTAAACACACAATTATTTATTATTATACTAAAATACCGTATAACTGCTGCTAATTCAATTCTCCATGCCTTCTACCATATAAGTACTGCTCAAACCATATAAATAAAGAATCCTCTTTAATTCTTGAGAAAAACTGCTATATTTAGAACTGGTAAGTATCTATTTCAATACTTCTCTTCTTAACCTGATGATTTAATCTTCTTAGCAATGATAAATGTTCTTTCTAGTCCAATATCTCTTCTCGTCGACTTTTTTAATCTTTTAAAATAACTTTAAATAATCTTTCTTTTTACCAAACTCGTACAAACTCCTTCTATTCAACTTTAGTATCAATATTATATTTTTAACTTATTATTTTATAAAAAAAAACTCAATTTTAATACTACATAACATTTACATACAACCATTCCCTTCAAAAGCTCAAGGGAAAGAGAAACAATCTCCAAAATCAACAAGCCAACAAAAGCCTATCACTAACAATCTATATCCTATAAATTTTTCCAAAACAAACTTGATTCTATTCAAATAAAAAAAATCAGCCCTACTAGATTACTTATCTTAATTTCTTTAACAATTTCTATCATCATACATACTAGATTTCTAACAAAAATTATAAATTTTATTTTTTATTATGTTTTAATATAAATTTAATTTTTTTAGAATTTTTCAATTTCTTATTAATTTTATAAATGACAAATATGAATATTATGAAAATAATAAATATGGAAATTATGGAAGTGAAAATTTATACACAATCTATTAAAAGTAAGTATTCCATTATTTATTCGATTAATTAAATTATTTTAAACCAACGCATGTATTTTAATATTTAAGTTTTTATTCATCTTTCTTATTTTATTTTTCCTTTTTTTCAGGAATGAAGAGAATAATTTTTAATATACTGAAAAATGAATTTAAATTATGCAAATATCAAAGCTTTGAACTCTTTCCTGGGATCAAAAATATTCTTTTTAATTTTTATATTTAATTTATATTTAATTTTACATATTATATATATCATAAAATCATATTTCATCTCAATATATATATATATATAAACAAAAGGGGAAAATTATTGGGCATGTACGCAAAAAGGATCAATAAGGCCACGCGTAGGAATGGTAACCGCAGACATGCATGTTTCTGGCTCATTAGCCGTCATCAGTGCGGCATAACCAAGTAGGGTATTGCACTTGGCTAGCAAAAGTGTTGGGTACTTGGGAGCAAAGGATGTTGGGAAAACATGTGTAAAGAAACATAAAAACACAAAAACAACGAAAGCTCCCACAGGAGTCCTATCGCCATTTTGTGCTTTCGGCCAGCTGTGCCAATGGGTTTTCGGCTAGCAACCAGCGTCGCAACGTTGGCGAAACGGACTCATTGTGTTTGAGTCGTTCTAAGCCCAGGATAGTAAATAAACAAAGTGCCAAGAAAACGCGTATTAATATAAACAAAAGGGGAAAATTATTGGGCATGTACGCAAAAAGGATCAATAAGGCCACGAGAAGGAATGGTAACCGCAGACATGCATGTTTCTGGCTCATTAGCCGTCATCAGTGCGGCATAACCAAGTAGGGTATTGCACTTGGCTAGCAAAAGTGTTGGGTACTTGGGAGCAAAGGATCTTGGGGAAACATGTGTAAAGAAACTTAAAAACACAAAAACAACGAAAGCTCACACAGGAGTCCTATCGCTATTTTGTGCATTCGGCCAGCTGTGCCAATGGGTTTTCGGCTAGCAACCAGCGTCGCAACGTTGGCGAAACGGACTCATTGTGTTTGAGTCGTTCTAAGCCCAGGATATGAAATAAACAAAGTCCCAAGAAAACGCGTATTAATATAAACAAAAGGGGAAAATTATTGGGCATGTACGCAAAAAGGATCAATAAGGCCTCGAGTAGGAATGGTAACCGCAGACATGCATGTTTCTGACTCATTAGCCGTCATCAGTGCGGCATAACCAAGAAGGGTATTGCACTAGGCTAGCAAAAGTGTTGGGTACTTGGGAGCAAAGGATGTTGGGGAAACATGTGTAAAGAAACATAAAAACACAAAAACAACGAAAGCTCACACAGGAGTCCTATCGCCATTTTGTGCTTTCGGCCAGCTGTGCCAATGGGCTTAGCACGACTTAAACTCTAATTTCATATTGTTTAATCTTGTAGGTAAGTGTCTTATGTACTTTGTCGCATTTCGGACTTCAGTTTGACATAATCTAACACATCACAATACAGTTAAAACGAAATAAAAAAGTTATGTTCTACACCCTGTAACTTCTAAAGCAAGCAAAATTGCACTAAGGTAAGTTGACTTAAATCGTCATATTTTGGTCCAAATTAACTATATCCGAATTTTGGCCCATTCTTTACTGGACACCCTGTATATTGAAAATACAAAAAAAAATTATGTAAAAACTTTTGCAGGAAAATTTTGATTATGAAATCTTTTTAATCTTTTACTCTATCCATCGCTGCCTTGTCTTTATTTATTAAAAAATTATTTTTAAAATTAACTTTGTATCATTTTTAAATAGTGTCTATTAATTTCTTTTTGAAATATAAGCCGTTCTGTTGTTCAAAATTTTCCATAACGTCTTGAATCTGCGTAAATATTAGTTCCGTACGAAACCTACCTCACATATCTATACCGTGAGCACAAAAGTAACTGACCTATCAATTTCATTTTCTTACCCCATGAGAGATACGTACCTAAAATTTTTTGTTTAAATAGCCACGCACTGTATTTCCAGACACTTTGGGTTGAGCCATAGGGTATGGACACAACGGGGACCATCGAACCATAGCATAATACCCAGGACCTTTGCTCTGACTCACGCGCACCCGTGGTCACATCGAGGCTTGGAGCACCGCACTTTTGCGCCACTTAAAGCGTGAACGATCCTCTATAAACATGGATTTTTCGACATTCTCTTCTTCGGAAGAGGAAGATTATTTTGATTACAAGTGATAAAAGTGGTACCTATATAAAGGATCCCAAAAGACGAAAGTGCATCCCTTAAACAAAAAACGTATATTGCATGAAGAATTTCATCATCTATATCAAGATTTAAGAAATGATCCGGATCGTTTTTTTAACTACATGAGAATGAAAAAAGAAACTTTTAATTATATTTTAAACGAGTAACCTGGTCGAGGGTCAAAAGAATACTAAGCTCAGTTTTTGACTTGGCACCAAGTATCAGACCTTAGCTCCAACCTATGCGCAAAGCGATGGTAGGTGCTCCGACGTAACCACATAGATCTAATATTATGTGTTTATTTTTTTTTGGTGAGTGGAGCTATGGTGCGATGCTATGGTCGCAGCGATGGTCGGCGCTCCGTTGTGGCCGTACACTTACGTAAAATCTGTAGTCGATTATTGTTGGTTTTACCGGCTTTTTTTTACGAAATAGTTATGAGCTCCAAGTGCTGATTGCTACAAAAAAGATTGGTTTGAAGTTAAAAATTTCTTATTATGATACAGACTGCAATATAAATATTTTAACATCGGTTTTGAACTAGGAAAAAGAATTCATTTGAAAAAAAGAAGTGAGAAATCATTTTAAAATTAGCTTTATATAAATATACTGAAAAGAACATTTTTCATACACCAAACATTAGATACTATACTACTATGCAAATTTTTATTTGTATGGTCATAAATACGAACTGTATTGTAAAATGCCTTATGTTCATAGATGTTAACTTATGTGCTGACTGTTTAATTAACATGTTGTGTATAAAAAATCATTACCGTTACGAATCATAAAATGTAAGGCAATATTGTTATTTAAAATTTGCCAAGGTACGATATTATATTTTTTAATTACTCATGCGGAATAAGTTATATTTTAAAACTAGATGTTGCAGTTAACATAGAGCTGTTTGTCCATTTTTTCATAAAAGAAACTTTTAATAACGTTCGACAAGTTTAATTGACGCACGCTAATTATCCTTGTCATGAGCAAATTGTATATGACAGCTTCTAAAATTAAAATAAATAACAGAAAAATTACAATCCAACTGTGAATATTAAAGAAAAAAATTTGAAAAGAGATTGACCTTAAAGGCCATCCTTGCAACTTCCCGCTAGTTTTGACGTATTTTGACGTTTTTGACTTTTTTTGAAATGTTTAAAAAGCCATAACTTTTTAACGCCTTATTCGATTTTGATGTTCAAGATGGCATTCGACGCAGTTTTTGAGACCTAAAAACGTTACCGGGAGTGCAAAATCGGTTAGTCAAAAAATCTCTAAGTTATTGAAAAAAAAACACTTTTTTTGAAATTTTTCGACAACGATATCTCACGAACGAATCCACCGATTTTAATTTGC